>JAWWNI010000030.1:3242500-3685630 GCA_034642065.1 Darevskia nairensis
ATCCCGTGAAGGAACCCTCCTGCACAGCTTCATCACTATGGTCCAGGTGTTAGTAACCCCAAAATTGCATAGTGCCCCCCACCTGCGTGGCTGTAAATAAGAAGACAGGCAGGTAGGAACTGGCTGAGGGTTGGTGGGGCACTGCCCCATTTGCCCTAGTGGAGTCACTGTATTTCAACACAACAAAGCTCCAATATGTCAATCTGTGAATGAAGACATCTTTTCACTTGCCTTAAAATCTGGCCTTCTCTCTCTCGTATTCTGTATTAAAAAGTACAGGCTTCTTCCATCCAATAAGAAATCCAAATTGTCTTAGTTTTTTTTAAGGCTAATTGGAGAAAATCTTGATGCATTTGCAATTTGAAACCATCTGGTCTGCCATAAATATATCCTAGCAACTACAGATTTGCATTCTATTTCAATTTTTTAATTTAACTAGGCCTGAAGTGACATATTACAACAAATTCATCAAAAAAATAATTTAAAAAAATCAGAATCCTGAGTCCGAGTTCTTAATTTGAGATGTTTTCACCCCCCCCCTTTACTGGTACTTTTGATCAGGGATCGGCAAGGTTTACCTCACCTGGGCCGGTTCACTCCCATAGAGATCGCTCCATGGGCTGGATTGCGTCTGCGCAGACGCGATTTCCGGTGTCGTGGAAGCGAGTCCCTGCTCCACGCTGCATCGTTTTAGCGCAGCATGCAGGGACTCGCCGAGCGGGCGGCTCAGTTCAGGGGCAACTCGTGGGACATTTAAACGACCCCCGTGGGCCACTTGTGGCCCATGGGCCACAGGTTGCCAACCTCTGCTTTTGATGTTTATCTCTGAAAGGTACCTTTGCACGATGGGGCAAGAGAGTTCCCCTCCCTTGGTGGGGTGACAGTAGCTGGCAAGGTGTTGTAGGGAAGAGACAGATAATGGGGCCCTTGCCGCTTACCTGGATGGATCTGGGATAGGTCAGGGCCATGTGGGTAAACCTGTGGAATCAATGTGGCCTACCCACCGGTATGCTCATGCAGCCCTGTTCTCACTGCAAAACCCCCATCTCAGCCAGCTAAACAGCAGGGATGCCACTGTAAGGAGGGTGGCTCTGCAATTCTGCCCCACCACATCCACCACTACTGTGGGAAGGAAAGAGTCTGCAGTAAAGGAACCAACTGCTTGGGATCTGCTATTGTTGAAGAATTTATTGGAATTATAGCATGAAATTTGAAATTTGTGAGAAGGACTGAGCAAGTGAAGGCTGGAATGTGAAGGTTGTGATTGCAAGAGAACCACGAGAGAAGGACAAAGCAGCACGCAAGCAGGCACTTGTTATTAGAAACTGTTGTAAGGGAAGAGAGAAGGAAGCTAAAAGACAGTTGCTATGCCTTGTGATCAAGCTAGTAGAAGGAAGTATAGTCATATATGCACACAACTGCCCACTTGCTTCCCTTTGCTTGTAAGTGTTTAAATACTTGTGCTGTTTTCAATTTTACTACTTGCTGGTTGAGGTTGTGTCACACTGGCCTTGCAATGCTTAAATAAACACCCTATTTTGCTGACCTGTGGAATCTGGATTTTATTTTAATTTATTTTATTTTTTTAATTTTTAAAAATAAGCTTTATTGATTCATATTCAAAATCTCACAAAAATGAAAAGAAAAACAAATACACAAACCATCTTAAAAAAGGAAAAAAAATCATTACAATTATTTCCTTCTATGTTTCTGATCCTGTTATTCCCCCCACTCCCCCTCACTCATGCATGATTTAATTACTCAATACTCTACTATACCTTCTTAAGTTGTGTTATTGCATCCGGAGTCCTTATCCTATATTTTACATTCTTTCTTATTTTCCCCTGCACTTTTTATTCCAAATATACCAGTATATCAACACCAGAACAAGATGTAATCATCAAATCAAGAAATCAAGAAATAATAAAGGAATGGGAAAGAGTGAAAGATTATATGGAATCTGGATTTTATTGGCCATGAAGGCTAAACCTACAGGGCACTGCATATTGAACCCCAGTATTTCCCAACACTAGGTAGGGAAGAAGCAGGGACAGAATGCTTTCCCCCAGCAAGTCTGGTTCTTTTTACTTGTGCTTTCGTTTCCTTCCTATTGATTCCCTTGAGAGGGAATTCATTAACATGGGAAGATGCCTTATAATGCGTCAGGCCATTGGGTTAATCTAATCAGTACCACTTTCCTAGTCCTACCTGCAGTTGCCAGGACTGAACCTGGGACTTTCTGCATGCAAATAAGATGCTCTACCACTGAGTTATGGCTCTTCTCCTTAAACATTGGAAGCTGCCTTATACTGAGTCAGACCAATGGCCCATCTTGGTCAGAATCAGAAGGAGCTCCCCAGGGTTTCAGACAGAGGATATTTACCCCACCTGGAGGTCTGCTGAGGACTGAAGGAGCTTTGGTTTTATGCAGATCCAAAGCCTCACTTGATCTGAAATACCTATTTTTCTCCCTCGCTGCTATTTTTCTCTGCAGGCAGTGAGGGGAGAGTTGCATGCTATTGTCCAGAAACTTGGGTTGGTTCTCCAGAACCAGCAATGGTGTCCAGCATGTTTCCAGCTGTGCCACATTCTCCTCCCAGTTTCTGGGCTTTTAGCAGAGCAATTTCAGAGTCATTCACGCAGTGGAAGATGGTCTGTGTGTAAGGGAGTTGCAGTAATAAATCTCACTGGAGCCGTCTTCTTTCTTGATTATCGAGAAGCATTTATTTATCTACAGCAGAACGACCCAGGAGAACGCCAAGGCATGGTAGACTCCTGGCAATGCAGAACAGAAAGTGAAAGTGCCTACACACAGAGAGCAAAAACCCGTATGTAGACCCACCCAGTGTACAGCACGTCACATAGCAGAGCTGCTTAACCCTGTCAGCTCTGATATAGCTCACAGCTATGGCCCCTTTGATGCCCTCCCCAGAGACCCTAGGATCACACCCTGAATCTCTTGAATGCCTTTGAATAATATTTTATAATTTATCACTCATTAAATATCACAAGAATTAGTTGCACCTCATTGTTGTTTGCAAGGCAGAATAAAAGGTTGCCAGTTTGGGGGGGGGGAAGGTGTCCCAAACTTGTGTATGTGTGTTTTACTTTGCTGCACAGTCCCATCATCTTGTTGTCCATTCCATAATCTTCTACCTTTTGCCTCTGGCCCTGCCACCGAAGACATCCAGCCCCTGGATGGTTGCCCAGAACGGAATGTGGAGCTTTGGCTGAAAAGGGTTCTCTACCCCTGATCTAGTACAATTAGGATAATAACAGTAAACCTCTGCAACTCCTCTTGCAGTCAGTAAACCACCAGTGAAGCACACTCCACTCATAATCTAACAACTACAGAACGAAGTATTCAAAATGTAACATCCAAGCAAAAAACAAAAACAAAAAAACCCCATCCTCTCTACTTGCCCCTCAAATTGCCAAAACTTTTCAAACAACAGGGGTTGTTGTTAATTTAATCTGTTTCTTATCCACCCTTCACCGGACGGTCTTGGGTAAATTACAGCATACAAAAGCAAAATTAAAACCGAGAATCATAATCCATGTAGGTCATGATAGAAGGGTGCCTTCTCACCAGCCTCTTTCCCCAACCCTCCAAAATGTGTTTTATTTTAATTGTTTAGGTGAAATTCAGTGTCAGGTCCTCTCTTTTCACTGGCATTCTTCTGTTACATTTCTCCTATTACATTCTTGGCCCCTAAATCCCAAAAGCCAAATGCCTTGCATATCAATTATCTATTGTGTTAAGAAAACACAGTGCGGAAGTGACTGAGGACTGCACTCCTGTCTCACCACGATGCCCATTTTTTCTTTTTAAATAAAGATGTAGATTTATTGAATTTGAACAACTGAGCCATCCATCACTTATGATGAAAAAACAGCTGATGAGGACTAAGGTGACCCAGGTTACAAACAGAAAGCAGCTTTGCTTGATTGTGAAACCAAGCATATCCACCCTGATCTGTCCCTTCATCTTGGCTCCCTGAGCTACTTCCTCCATTTCTTGTCTCCTCATCTCCTCCAAACGCTAAAACTCCTGCCAAAACGGTTTCTGACTTCTTACCCCCCCCCCGCCTATTTCATGCCGAAATGGAAATGAGCATGCTCTCTCACACACAAACAATGTCTGTGTCCTGGCTGTGCAGCATGAATATTTATGAAGAAGCTAAATGGGGAGTGCTAGCCAAAGTTAGCAGCTGAGAGAGGCAGCATTCAATGCCAGATCTTTGGTGGCTTTTAGCATCCAAGCTGAGCTGGTGGGTGGACCAGAGCCAGACGTGGCTTTAGAGAGAAGCACAATGGTTGCACTGTAGCTTGAACCAGAGCCCAGCATCCCCACTGCCCTTCATCACGTCCAGCTCTGCATGGAACAGATGATTAGATAGGTAGTTATGTCTAACTCTGCAGTTACCTGGTCCAGAGAATGGGCTAAACCCAGTGGTGGATCTACATTTCTGGGGTCTTGAAGCATGAACTGTTGTGGGGGGGGGGGCCTTCACAACCAGCAAGGAGGCCTGGGTAACTACTGTTATCTTCTTGAAGGGTTCCCCCCCCCCCATGACAAATCACATTTTTTAACTACTATATCTCAGATTTTGATTTAATTTGCTGTACTGAATTATCTCACTGCTGTGAGTAAGAATTTACCATGCATTATAGTTCTCAAGTTACTGTGGTGTTCCATCTTTACAACATCTGTGCTACTGACACTCAAACATTGGGATTGTTGAAATATGTACAAATAAGAAGAATTGAGTAATGCAACTCATATTGGGTCTACTAGACCCCAAAAAATTAAGCAATGTGGACTACAGTTGCTTCTGGGGCTCCTCTGGGATTAGGGGTCCTGAAGCTTAAACTTCATTTGTTTCATAGTAGATCTGCCCTTGGCCATACCTAAGTGGTAGAATTGCAAGCTTTCCTCTGCATGCCAATAGGTTCAACATCAGGTAGGGCTGCAATAGGTTCCTGTCTGAAACCCTAGAAAGCCACTAGTAAGTCTGTGAAGATGAGTGTTCTTCAACTTTGTGACCTCAGATGTTTTTGGACTACAACTCTCAGCATCACTGTCTGCTGGCTAAATTCACAGGCAATGATGGGTCTTGAAGTGCAACAACACCTGAGAATCCAAGGCTGAAGAACACATATCTAAATAGACAAGTGTTCTGATGTGTTATAAAGCAGTTCTTGATATTCCTGTAGTCCCTATAATCCACAGTTCAGTGATAGAGCACATGATTTGCATACAGAAGGTCTCAGGTTCAATCCCTGGCATCACCACATAGGGTTGGGAATCCCCAAGTATGAAATCCTGGCCTGCTACTGCCAGTCAATGTAGATAATACTGAGCTGTATTATGAGCTGAGTGTCATCTCTCCCAGGAGTCTGTCTCCTGCTCACATAATACAAAATATTCTGAGCCAAGATGACTTCACCAAACACTAGAAATTGAGTTTTGGGCTTGTTTGCATGAAAGTCTTTTGCAAAAATGTTGCTTTCCAATGTCTTAAGATTGAACTACAATGGTACCTCGGGTTAAGAACTTAATTCGTTCTGGAGGTCTGTTCTTAACCTGAAACCGTTCTTAACCTGAGGTACCACCTTAGCTAATGGGACCTCCCACTGTGGCCACGCAGCCGCTGCGTGGTTTCTGTTCTCATCCTGGGGCAAAGTTTTTTTTTTTTTAAGTAATATTTATTGAATTTTACAAATTTTTTAACGGCTTACATCATTTTGGTTAAACTTTCTTGGGCTCCTCCTCTCTCACTCAGAGGAGCCCTTTACATCAATTCATTCCCCCCCCCTCCCACAGAGGCATACAAATCATATTTTGTTTAACCTTATAACATTACTAATCTTGCCTAATCTTGTCCCATTCCACTGGGTCAAGTTATCTATATCCCTAATATTAGTTTATTTTGGACTTCCCCGACTCCCTTACATTGGTTACATCAACAGTTCTTATTTCTCAGGTTTCTTCATCATCAATTACATCATAATTGTTTATCTAATATCTTTAACTCTTTTTCCATAATCATTAAAATCATCTTGCATCATCTCAACTTCTATTTAAGCCTTAGCCATTTTACCCTTCTGCTCCTTAACTATTCTTAATCTTCCCCCTCTCCCATTCCCCAGAAAAGAAAACTTGACTTAATATTCTAATCATTATTAATTCATATCATATTATAACACACTTATGCCATTCCTTGAACCATACCTATGTTTAGCGTCGTTAGGAAGGGAGAAAGACCGTCCTTTTAAAAATACACTCTCTCCTTTCATCCCACCCCCTGCTTTTCCTGCGCCCAATGCCAAGAGTTGTAAGTTCTGAGATGCTCCAATATTTTGTCCACATTTTCCTGCAGCTTCTTGCCTAATTTTTGATCATCTCTTCTTTGCAATTCCTCAGTTTTTTTCCTCTTGATATATTTCCTGCAGGATTTTTTCTCTTGTTTACAGTTTCTCTTTTGTCGATGTTTAGATCTCCTAGCTCCTCTCCTGTTAATCCTCCTCTTTCCCACGGTCAGTGGAATGTGGTCGTTGTAAATCTCATGTCTTCCTCTATCCTTCTGCTGTTGCTTAGGAATGCACTCCTGCTGTGAGTTGCTCCCCCCAAGGAAATGCCTGACAATTAAGTCTCTCAATTCATCCAGTCTCTCATTGATGTCTTTCAACATTTCCATGGTCCTGGGCAGCTTTCTTAAAAGTCACACATATCCCAAAATGTTACTTTAAAAGTTCCTTTAAACTCCTTAGCCAAATTTCTTCCGAGGGTCTGCGAAAGGGGCACTTTTAAACTTGTAGCAAAAGATTTCCGCGGTTGCAATTTAACATCTTGCTTCAGCTACAATGTAGCCTGCTCCTTCCTCCCCAACTGCCGGGATCGACCTCCGCTTTTTTAGATCCCAAGCTTCTTGCCAAAATAGTCCAAATAAATGTCTTTTTACTCACATCTTAGGTTGCAAATTCTTCTTTTTGGAGGAATCAAGCCGCTCTACAGGTCCGGATCGTGCAGCTTCGCCCTAAGGGGGATAGATGGTATTCGATCCGCTGCGCTCCGGCTCTCCCATTCCTGGGGTTTCCTCGGGAGTAAGAGAGCCGTCCGAGCGTCCACCAGATCCGCCGGTCCCGGGACGCCCCTCCCGGGAGTTTTGGGGGCAGCGGTGCTGTCGCTGGCTCCCCTTTCACCCCTTTTTCAGGCAGGGAACTTCGGAGCGAAGTTCCCCCCGACTGTTCCTGTTCGCGGCTTGAGCAGAAGTCCTGGGGCAAAGTTCTTAACCCGAGGTACTATTTCTGGTTACAGGTAGGTAGCTGTGTTGGTCTGCCATAGTCAAAACAAAATAAAAAATAAAAAAAATCCTTTCAGTAGGTGCTCACAGACCGTTTGCTTAATGATCTGCTCTAGAATCTTTCCTGGTATTGATGTCAGGCTGACTGGGCGGTAATTGTTTGGGTCCTCTCTTTTCCCCTTTTTGAAAATAGGGACAACATTTGCCCTCCTCCAGTCTGCTGGGACTTCGCCTGTTCTCCAGGAATTTTCAAAGATTTTCAAAGATTACTGCCAGTGGTTCTGAAATCACCTCTGCCAGTTCTTTTAATACTCTGGGATGTAGTTCATCTGGCCCTGGAGACTTGAATACATCTAATCTAGCCAAGTATTCTTGTACTACCTCCTTACTTATTCTGGGCTGTGTTTTCCCTGCTGAATCATCTGCTCCATATTCTTCAGGTCTGGCATTGCTTTCTTTTTTGGAGAAGACTGAGGCAAAGAAGGCATTGAGGAGTTCTGCCCTTTCTCTGTCCCGTGTTTGCATTTCACCATCTTCTCCTCTAAGTGACCCCACTGTTTCCTTGTTCTTCCTTTTGCTACGGACATACCCATAAAAGCCCTTTTTATTGCTTTTAACCTCTCTAGCAAGCCTGAGTTCATTCTGTGCTTTAGCTTTTCTGACTTTGTCTCTACACGTGCTGGCTATTTGTTTGAATTCCTCTCTGGTGATTTCCCCCTTTTTCCATTTTTTGTACATATCGCTTTTAAATCTTAACTCAGTTAAAAGTTCTTTAGATAGCCACCCTGGCTTCTTTAGGCACCTTTCATGTTTTTGTCTCATTGGTACTGCTTGAAGTTGTGCTTTTAATATCTCCCTTTTAACAAACTCCCATCCATCATGAACTCCCTTCCCTTTTAGTATTAGTGACCATGGGATCACACCCAGCATTTCCCTAAGTTTTCTGAAGTCGGCATTCTTAAAGTCTAGAATTTGGGTCTTAGTATGCTTGGTTGCGCCTTTCCGCTGTATAATATACTCCAGAAGAGCATGATCACTCCCACCTAATGATCCTGCCACTTCTACCCCACTAACCAGGTCATCACTATTGGTTAGGACCAGATCTAAAATGGCTGATCCTCTTGTTGCTTCTCCCACTTTCTGGACAATGAAATTGTCTGCAAGGCCAGTGAGGAATCTGTTCGACCTTGTGCTCTTGGCTGAGTTTGACATCCAACAAATATCAGAATAGTTGAAATCCCCCATTACTCCTATCTCACTTCCTTCTGAATGCTTGGTCATCTGTTCCAGGAAGGCGTCATCTGTGTCCTCAGTTTGGCTGGGGGGGGGTCTATAGTAAACTCCCACAGAGAGATCATTGTTATTTTTCTCTCCCTTAATTTTGACCCAGATACTCTCAATTTGGCTTTGAAGTTTTAAATCATGGATCTCTTCACAGGTATACACGTCCCTGACATATAACGCCACTCCTCCTCCTTTCCTGTTTGGTCTATTTCTCTGAAATAGATTGTATCCCTCTATTACTACATTCCAATCATGAGACTCATCCCACCAGGTTTCAGTGATGCCTATTATGTCGTATTTAGTTTGCTGTACCAAGAACTGATCTACTGGTACTTCAATCCAAGCATTGAGTTCAGCTACATATGGAGGTTCTTCATTCCTGGAAGAGACGGGTCAATAGGCAACACGTGCTGATAATCAACTGATAATATCTGAGTCTATAGAAAAGAGAACAGTGATTTTGCACTGAAGAACAAATAAGGGTGAGGTTTTCTTTCTTTCTTTCTTTCTTTCTTTCTTTCTTTCTTTCTTTTCTTTTCTTTCTTTCTTTCCTTCCTTCCTTCCTTCCTTCCTTCCTTCCTTCCTTCCTTCCTTCCTTCCTTCCTTCTGGATACTTGTTGCTCTACCACTTTTGCCTCTTTTCTTACCCAGCACTGTGACCAGAGCTTTCCAAACGTCCAAACAAGTTGGTGACACACTTTTTGGACATGCATAATTTTGCAACACAGTAATTTAGGTTTACATCATTTCGTGACAGAGTAATTCAGTTTTACTAGCAAACCGGAGGTTAAACTAACCCCTTTCTAGCCCCGGGAGGAGTGGGGGGAGTGTTCGTATGAAGCATTTACACACTGCAGCAGACACAAAATGTGTCGTGACACACAGTTTGGAAAGCTCTGCTGTAGACACTTACCTTTTCAGTAGGCATGCACAGGCTTACACTGTGAGTGCTTGAACAAGCCTAATTTTCTACTTTTAACAGGCCAGCCCCAGGCAACTGTCACTAGCTGCAAAACCACAGTCAGTGACACACCCCTCCTTTTTTATTAGTGTTTATCTCACTTTCACTTTGTCCTTCAACTGATAGCACTTTAATAAATAGTAACAACAACAACAACAACAACAACAACAACAACAACAACAGAATAGAAAGAAGCCTTGGACAGGGTTCAGCTGCAGCAGATGAATAGGCTTCAAAAAATCAATTTTTATGTTCACCAGGGCTGTAAAAAAACTAGTGCTTCCCTCCACTTATCAGATCTGATTGGAATCAGAAAGGCCCCTCTGCTTGTTGTACATAGAGTCATGGATGGTGATGCAAATAAATGAAATTCATTCTCAGGCTCGGTACCTCATCCTTCTTTCTCTCTCCTCCCCATGCTCCCCCTTCCCTGTGTTTATTTATTTCATAAAATGTATATACCACTTGAAGGTAGAATAAACCTCAAAGTAGTTTACAAAAAAAGAGATAAAAACAACAAAATCATTACTGAAAAAATTACAACTGTAATTTAAAATGTACAAAATAGAATACACTAAAACAAATTAAAACTCATACAAGCTTTATAAACATCTGGTAAAGGAACCCCTGACAGTTAAGTCCAGTCGTGTACGACTCTGGGGTTGTGGCGCTCATCTTGCTCTGCAGACAGTTTTTCTGGTTCATGTGGCCAGCATGACTAAGCTGGTTCTGACGTGCTTTTGAACTGCTAGGTTGGCAGGAGCAGGGACCGAGCAACGGGAGCTCACCCCGTCACGGGGATTCAAACCGCCGACCTTCTGATTGGCAAGCCCAAGAGTCTCAGTGGTTTAGACCAGTGTTTCCCAACCTAATCTAGGCAACGGCACACTTTTTTCATTAAAAAAATCTCGCGGCACACCGCTCCTTCTCCTTGGCGCTCCGCGAGCTCGGCGGGCGCAGCTCCAGCGACTATTTACCCGCCCCGAGCGAGGAGAAGGCGGCGCCTCCGCCCTCCTCCTCAGCTTTTTCTTTTTGGATCTGAGGCGCTTCTGCAAGCAAAGGGGCGGCCGAGGAGAGCGAGCGCGTCCCCTTTGCCCCTTGTTGCCCTCGGCGCTGCGTCCGAGCGCGCTGAGAGCTCAGCAGGGCAGCGTCCCTCTGCCTTCCCTGCCCAACCAGAGGAGGCGGCTGCTGCCTCTCGCCTTCCCCGGCTCCCCCTCAGCGAACGGGGGCCCTCAGGGCACGGCGGCGGGAGCTTGCCGAAGCGCCAAGGCGCACCGCGACGCGCGCGCTTCGCCAGACCCTCTCAGCGCGCGGCTTGCAAGAGAGAGCCCCGCTTTGAGGGCTGCCAGGAGGGCGCCCGCCCCGCCCGCTCTCCCAGGGGCCATGGCCGGGCCCGCGAGCCCCGGAGCTGCCGCCGCCGCCCGCCTCTTCCTCGCCGCCAGGAGGCCCGCGCCTGTCCTGAGCGCAGCAGCAGCAGCAGCAGCGCCGAGGAAATGAAGCATGGCGCGGGCTCCTCCTGGGCGCCGCCGCCCGTGGCCGCTCCTCCTCGCGCTGCTCCTCCACGCCGCCCTGGCTTCCACTTCGCCGCCGGGCTCCAGCAGCGCCGCCGCCATGGTCCTGTGCAGCCCTGGGCTGCAGGTACCTTTTCCCGCGGCACATCAGCCGGTGTCTCGCGGCACACTAGTGTGCCGCGGCACACCGGTTGGGAAACGCTGGTTTAGACCACAGTGCCACCCGCATCCCCCACTTTACCTTTAGGCTTGTCTAAATAAGAAAGTTTTCAGCAGGTACAAAAAATAATACAGTGAAGGAGTCTGCCTGATATCAATGGCAGGGAGTTGCAAAATGCCAGTGCTTCCACATTAAAGGGTCAAGTTCTTACAGATGTGGTGCAGGGCTTATCTGGCACTTGTAGTAGTGCCGATCAATTCCACTGATCAAAGTGGTCAAGTGGGCATGTGGGGTAAGGTGATATTGTATGTAAACTGGTCCAAAGTTGTTAAGGACTTTATATACTAATAGTAACACCTTGTATGTAGCTCAGTAGTGAACCAGCAACCAGTGCAGACCTCTGAGCACAGATGTTATATGCTGACAAGGCCGCGCTCCTGTCAGCAATCGTGCTGCAGCATTCTGCATTAACTGAAGCTGCACATAGAGCACATTTCAGTAATCCAGTATTGAATTAACCAGTGCACAAACTTTTATAGTCTATATCAAACCTATATCAAATCTTCCTCTGCCCAGCTTACCCAGTGAGCTGGTGGCACCAAAGCAGGCTCCCCAAGCACTCTCTCTCCCCAGGCCAGTGAGGAATGAAGCAGGTCTGGTGGGGAATGTGAGGATTGCCATATCTTGAAGAGCAAAAAAGAGGACAGCTTGAGCCGCTACCAGCCCAAGCTGGAGAAAGAAGCATGTGGGGCTGCCACCACAATGCCTGCAAGCCTCATTCCACAGCTTGGGCTGGCAGCGGCCATGGCATACAGAGCAGTCCAAGCCCCGAAAAACTGGACATGCCCTTTAAAATGTAAAAATCCACCCAGATGGACATGTTGCCCCCCAAAAGAGGACATGTCTGGGTTTCCCCAGATGTATGGAAACCCTACCTATCTAACATCCTGGGGAGCCTCTGCCAGTCAGTGTAGACAATATAGAGTTAGATGCCCCATGAACAGAAGGAGCTCTGGGCTAGTTTGCTATAGAGAGAGACAAAGTACCAGAAATCTTGGGAGCATCATGGGCACCAGGGAAAAGTTCCAAGAATACAAACAATATGTGTAAGACTGGATAAAGTTCCAGGCCCGTATTTAACTGTAACCTTGACCCTAAAAAGTTGCTTGCATTTATTTTGCAGACGGCAAGAAGAATCGGCACCGCTTACATTGCACTCACCCTGGTTAATTAGCTTTGTTTGATTTTGTTTTTCTGAAGGTTCATTTAGGTTTGAATTATGTTTTAGGCAACAGCAGCACTTTCTTTAAAGAAAGGAAGGGTACAAAAAGAGAGAGGGAGACACAGATGGTAAAAGTTCCATCAACATAAGAAGCGAGTCATAATTTATACCATAAACAATAAATAATAATACCACAATTGCTGACAGTGTAACAAGGGCTCCCGTTTTGCTTTTGCAGCGCTAATAAAAGAGAACAAACATCTCAGCTGAAATCTTTACCCTTAATTAGAGATGATACCCTTAATTTTATTCATTTATTTATTGTTGTAGAAAATGCTGAAAGCACTTAAAGGGAGGCAAGGAAGCTTCGGCTTTTGAGGGAACCCCAACTCAAAGTTTTCAACTCTAGCAGGAGTGGGTAACCTCACACTTCCTTATACCACCTTCATGTTCTACCCAGGCCACAGACCCTCGTACCCTCCTTGAGTGCTTTTGTTTGACTTGGCACGTGCCCTTTGTTACAGGAATTTATGAAAAGGCTGGGAGGGAGGGTGTTTGCCCCTCCACACACCCTGACTACCAATCACTCCTGAAAATGTCCCCACAAAACACTTCATCACAGTTTTTTTCCTATCTCTAGTCAAAGGGCCTCTGCTGCACAATACCAAATGCAACAATTCACTGATAAATGTATCTATGTACAGTGGTACCTCGGTTTATGAACTTAATCCATTCTGGAAGTCCGTTCTTAAACCGAAACCGTTCTTAAACCGAGGTGCGCTTTCCCTAATGAGGCCTCCCGCCGCCGGTGCCCTTCCACTGTTCGGCTTCCGTTCGTAGACAGAGGTAAAGTTCGCTAACCGGAACACTACTTCCAGCTTTGCAGAGTTCGTATACCGAATAGTTCATAAACAGGGCTGTTCCTAAACCGAGGTACCACTTTACTGGCTCACTGGGAAAACTTTAGAAAGTCATATAAAATTGCTCCAGTATGGATTTGCGCCATTCCACTGTTCAGAAAAAGAATGGCTACCAAGGGGGGAGTCTGGGATGTGGGCAGCCATACTCCCCGAAATGTGGGATCAGTAGCCTTTTGCACAAGAGATAATCACTGACATCCTGGCAAATGAATGGGTGCCAGACAGGCAGTCATCCCATGGACAATGGCAAACCATCCAGGAATGGATTAAGTCCTAGGTCAGGACAAAGGAGTGTGATTACCTGACCGACTGGGGAAAACCAGGAACTTATAAATATACCTATTGTTTCACTTGATGGGTGTATGGTGGTGGGCAAGGAAGGTTAGGGGCAAACCTGATGAACTGGTTTCTACCAGGAAACCCCTCCCTGTTTGTGACATATGTATGATGTATGCATGGTGCTTCACCAAAGGTGTTTATGGGAAAAGGAAATACTTATAAAAGAGGAAGGCTCCCTTTGTTCGGGGCTTCTTTTTGCTTCTTCCATGTGGTGGGTAGAAGTCCTGTTGCAAACGTCTTTGAATAAATACCAGGCTGCTGTTTTGCTCCTATATTCTTGGCTGGTGTCTTCATTTGGCAATCCAAGTAAGCCCAGGAAATTTCCTTTAACACCTTGAACTGGGGTGGAGAGGTGTGTATGTTATTTTTATGGAGATACCTCTGAGAGGTCTCTGATGGGACGAGAAATCTGATTCAGTTTGATTCATTTAAAGGTGAACCTTCTGAAATAACATGTGGACCAAAACACAGCCGTCCTTCAGAATTCACACATACAAGTTTTGCAACCAAGTTCACCAGCTAAGTAATGTGTACAAAAGTGTACAGTGTGCATAAAAGTGCATATTGTTGCATCCCACCCCATTCTCTGAGTTATGTGAGGCTCCAGGGATTCTGGGTGCTTACCCAAGGTTCAGTTTCCTTGGGATAAGTGACTGTGGTGTCTTTATTATATATGGTTTATTTACACCTATATGCAACCTGAGCCTACAATTGAGGGGCTCACCCTAAGATGGTTTTGCTTCTTCCATAACCATAGCCTGGGATTCAAGCAGAAATCAGGCATGGCTTTGGCTCTCAGATTTATAGCCTGCTTCCTCCTCCTCCTAGATCACACACTTTGTCTCTCTAGCTACCAACACCCATTTGTCTTTTGGCACAGAGCCACTTCCTTTGCTACCTTAACAACTTTAGGAGCTGTTACCAAAAGATTTTCTGACTATTCCAGCAATTGGATCCTTGTTAGATCAAGGAATTAGAAGGGACTTAGGAATACACACTACCCTACCCACAACTCACAACAATATATAAGTGAAAATCACACACACACACACACACACACACTTGCAAATTTTGGTTTGCAAAAGTGCATATGAAATGTGTATATTAGCATTATAGAGTTGGGAGAGTGCCAAAGGGTCATCCAGTCCACCCTCAGTAATTCAGGCATCACATCATTAGTAGAATTTCAACCCAAATGCTGATGAATCTTCATGAGAATTAAAAACTAAAATAAAAACCCATAGTGATGTGGAAGCATGGGGAACTGAACTGACAAATGGAAAAATGAGAAATGGAGAGAAACCAAAAGTCTCATCCCTACCTTGGACTTACTGTGGAAAAGGTCAGAGTCACATCTGTTGCTCTGTGCACTTTCTGGCCCTGTCCACTGCTTGCACGTGGCCTCTAGAAGGTTTCCCAGAAAGGAATGTGGCCCTCAGTCTGAAAAAGATCCCCCATCCTTGGTATACACTATACAGCAAGGGAAATTCCAGGTTAACTTCTCAGCTGCCTCCCTGATTTTCCCCTCCCAAAGCGAGTTCACCAGGTAGGCTAGCCCAGCTGATGGCACAGTGACTGACAGACAGTCTGATCAGACAGCCAGGTTTTATCTGTTTCTATCCTGGTCACCTTCTCCTGCCCTGGTTGACATGCAAGGAACTCAGCCAGTTTCTGGATAATGATATTTCTCCCTCTGTCCTGCTTTCCTCCCCTTTCTCCCATGGATACAAAAATAAATAAATAAATGCATAAAGTGTGTGAAGCCATGTGTAGCTCTGTTAACACTACATTACGAAAACCAATCCTGGGAGCCTGTTATGGCTGCACACCTCACTGGCTCCAGCACTTCTTCACATTGATTTGCATTTGTGCCATTTTGTGTAAACAAGGCAGTTAGCAGGATATAAATGGCCCTAACCAAGGATGAAGTTTGTCACCTCTGTCCCAGGAAAAGGCACTATTGCTGTTGTTGCTACTGCTGTTGCTGCTACTGCTGCAGGAAGGAGACCTTAAAGCCGCTTCTTTCGTGTTGACCCAATCCCAATCTTTGCAAAAAATAAATAAATATTCTTATTGATTTATTTACACATTTATCCTACCAGTATATGTCCTGCAAGGACTGTGTATAAAGTCTCCCTAATTTTACTCTCACAACAATCCTGAGGTAGTGATTATGTGCTGAGTGTAGATTTCAATCTGGGATATCTCAGTCTGAGAGCAACACCATTTAGGATTAGACAAATTTATGGAGGATAGGGCTATCGATGGCTACAAATCATGATGGTTATGCTCTGCCTCCACCAGGCAGCAATTCTTTTTCTTTTTTTTTCTTTTTTGCCAATTATGTTTATTGATTTTCCAATTTTAACCCAATTATAGACATTATACCAATTATTTCCAAATTCTTATTTACTTCTACCGGTAATTACATTCCATTTTACAAAATTATCACTAAATCAACAGTTGCATTGCATTCTTAATTATTTTTATTTGTGTTATTATTTAACTTTTCATAAAACTTCAAGTGGGGAACAATAGCTCCTTTCTTTTCAGTCTCTGTGTGTCAAGTCTAATAAATCCAGTTGTTGATTTAATTGGCCTTGTATGTCGGTCCCTTATGTTTCTTTCTGTGACTGCATTCTTCTCACAATGCTGTTGTCCTGGCGTGGTTTGGGGCTCAGCTGTGGTCTCAAGGTTAACTCCTTCTTCCTTGTCTCAGCTCCTGCCTTCCATCCCATAATAATCAGGCAATTCCAGATAAACAACAGTCCTCACCTTTCTGCTGGTTGGCTGAATCAACAAGTTTCAGAGATTCCCTCTTCAGTCTGGGAAAGGAAAGGTATTTCTTTCCAAGCAAAGTCACTTATAGTCAGAAGCCTCCAAGAGCCCTTGCACCACTTCTCACATAAAGGTAAAGGTAAAGGGTAAAGGGACCCCTGACCATCAGGTCCAGTCGTGTCCGACTCTGGGGTTGCGTGCTCATCTCGCTCTATAGGCCGAGGGAGCCGGCGTTTGTCCGAAGACAGCCTCCGGGTCATGTGGCCAGCATGACAAAGCTGCTTCTGGCGAACCAGAGCAGCGCACGGAAACGCCGTTTACCTTCCCGCTGGAGCGGTCCCTATTTATCTACTTGCACTTTAACGTGCTTTCGAACTGCTAGGTGGGCAGGAGCTGGGACCGAGCAACGGGAGCTCACCCCGTCGCAGGGATTCGAACCGCTGACCTTCTGATCAGCAAGCCTGTGGTTTAACCCACAGCGCCACCTGGTCCCATGCACTTCTCACATACTGTTACAAAATTCTTCTTGCCTCTGGTAACATTTTACTTTTTGGCCAATGTCCTTCCTCTTAAAAATAGGTTATATCTCAACACCTCTTTAAATCCATAGTTTCTTCACCCCCTCCTTTTTGGGGAGGGGGTAAGCTCTAGTTTTCCAAAGCCATCCATCAAAACAACAAGGCTCTCCCCCCCTTCATTCCTTACAAACCACACATAGCTTTAAACATTTTAAATCTCAAAATTACACAGTACATCAAACCATCCTCACTTTTATATCTTTAAATCTTGTATTTGAAGACGGTTGCCAAATCATAGTATGGAACTTCCATAATATAAAATTCAGCAGAGGGCTCCCCTCTCTGGAGGCAGCAGTTCTTCTGAACACCAATTGCTGGAAAACGCAGGAGGGGAGAGTGCTCAAATCCTGTTTGCTGGTTTCTCACAGGCATCTGGTAGCCATTGTGAGAACAGGATGCTGGACTAGAAGGACCATTAGCCTCAGTGCTATTTTTCTAGAAAAAGAAGCACCAAAACTCACTATGAACACCTCCCTTGTTCTCTTATATCGGCAATGGCACCCACCTGAGAGGTGCCGGAACTGAGTTCCAGTGAGTTGTGGCTGAAAAAAAGCCCTGCTTAGCTTTATCCAGCCAGGGTCTTCCTATGTGCTTATGTTCTTACCATTACACCAACCTTAGTCTGAACTCATGACCTCAGCCTCACACACACCTGACTAGCTTCTTACTAACAACTAGTCCAGGGAGTGGCCCTGCTTGCCACCTTCCTCCTTCTTAGTCTCAGTGTAGACCCTTGTAGAACTCAGCAGGGAGGAGGATGGGGACAAAACTGACATTTTCTCTGGCTCCACCTATCTTTGGTCTTCCTACCATCCACCCAAGCAATCCCAATGGGCACCAGCCACCACTGTTTGGTTGGGAAATGAAGTCATTCTGCAGATGGACAGCCTCTGGATGGAGTGTAGAGCAATCTTCACAGCCCTGCCACCACTACAAAAACAGGGCAGGATCCAGCACCTTGGGATGGGCAAGTGTGCCCACTTAAGTTTTACTGATCTTCTCCTTATTTCCTGTCTTTAGTTCAGTTGTCTGTATTTCCACATCAGTTTGCATTAAAAGAAAAAAGAAAAAAAAGGGGGGGGACACACCATCAATATTCACCAGAGTTTTAATGCAGATTTATCCTAATAGCCACTCAGGCTGTGCATGGACTGTCTAAGCCACCCTATGGCTCAGATCCCCTCAGACCCCACAGATTAGGGTGATTTACACTGTGCCACCCCCAAGTCACCCTATCCTGGATCCATCCTTGAAACTATCTGGAAGAGGGCCTTAAACCCTTAAAATCCACCATAAAAGGTGTGGCACAATACAGGATCAGCCATAATAATAATAATAATAATAATAATTTATTATTTCTACCCCGCCCATCTGGCCGGGTCTCCCCAGCCACTCTAGGCGGCTTCCAACAAATATTAAAACACATACACATGTCACAGATTAAAAACATCCCTGAACAGGGCTGTCTTCAGGCATTTTCTAAATGTCAGATAGTTGTTAGTACCTTTGACTTCTGATGGGAGGGCGTTCCACAGGGCGGGCGCCACTACCGAGAAGGCCCTCTGCCTGGTTCCCTGTAGCTTTGCTTCTCACAGTGAGGGAACCGCCAGAAGGCCCTCGGCACTGGATCTCAGTGTCCGGGCTGAACGGTGGGGGTGGAGACGCTCCTTCAGGTATACTGGACCGAGGCCGTTTAGGGCTTTAAAGGTCAACACCAACACTTTGAATTGTGCTCGGAAACGTACTGGGAGCCAATGTAGATCTCTCAGGACCGGTGTTATGTGGTCCCGGCGGCCACTCCCAGTCACCAGTCTAGCTGCCGCATTCTGGATTAATTGCAGTTTCCGGGTCACCTTCAAAGGTAGCCCCACGTAGAGCGCATTGCAGTAGTCCAAGCGGGAGATAACTAGAGCATGCACCACTCTGGCAAGACAGTCTGCGGGCAGGTAGGGTCTCAGCCTGCGCACCAGATGGAGCTGGTAGACAGCTGCCCTGGATACAGAATTGACCTGCGCCTCCATGGACAGCTGTGAGTCCAAAATGACTCCCAGGCTGCGCACCTGGTCCTTCAGGGGCACAGTTACCCCATTCAGGACCAGGGAATCCCCCACACCCGCTCGCACCCTGTCCCCCAAAAACAGTACTTCTGTCTTGTCAGGATTCAACCTCAATCTGTTAGCCGCCATCCATCCTCCAACCGCCTCCAGGCACTCACACAGGACCTTCACCGCCTTCACTGGTTCTGATTTGAAAGAGAGGTAGAGCTGGGTGTCATCCGCATACTGATGAACACCCAGTCCAAACCCCCTGATGATCTCTCCCAGCGGCTGCATATAGATGTTAAAAAGCATGGGGGAGAGGACGGAACCCTGAGGCACCCCACAAGTGAGGGCCCAGGGGTTTGAACACTCATCCCCCACCACCACTTTCTGAACACGGCCCAGGAGGAAGGAGCGGAACCACTGTATAACAGTGCCCCCAGCTCCCAAACCCTCTAGACGGTCCAGAAGGATGTTATGGTCAATGGTGTCAAAGGCCGCTGAGAGATCCAGCAGAACTAGGAAACAGCTCTCACCTTTGTCCCTAGCCCGCCGAAGATCATCGACCAGTGCGACCAAGGCAGTTTCAGTCCCATGATGAGGTCTGAATCCCGATTGGAAGGGATCCAAATGGTCCGCTTCTTCCAGGCATGCCTCGAGTTGTTCAGCAACCACTCGCTCAATCACCTTGCCCAAGAATGGAAGATTTGAGACTGGGCGATAGTTGGCCATATTGGCCGCATCCAAAGATGGTTTTTTAAGAAGCGGTTTAATAACCGCCTCTTTTAGCGTGTCTGGGAAGGCTCCCTCATAGAGAGAGGCATTCACCACCCCGCAGAGCCCATCGCCCAGTCCTTCCCGGCTAGCTTTTATAAGCCAGGATGGGCAAGGATCAAGGAGACAAGTGGTTGGTTTCACTCGTCCAAGCAGCCTGTCCACATCCTCGGAGGTAACAGATTGGAATTGGTCCCACACAACTGGACTAGACAGGACTCTAGCACTTTCCCGCCCCGGCCCTGCTTATTCAGCCATCCTGTTTAACAGCTGATAAGCAGAAGGATCCAATCCTGTGTGGTACTTTACTGCATGCTAGGGAAGCTGTTCATGAAGTAGAAGCAGCCAGCTCCACACAAGATTGAAACCTCTCACTTAACAGCAGTTAAGTGCAGCCCCTCCTAGTGCCCCTAATTTCCAGGGACGTCCCTGATTTAGAGAAGCCGTCCCAGTTTCTGATTTGATCCAGGAATGTCCCACTTTTCATTAGGATGTCCCTATTTAAATTGGAGAAGTGTTGGAGGGTATGGAGTTATGTGACCCCTGTGTGGTTCCCCTGCACTGGGTACTGAGCTGAGGGGGTGCAAAATTAAAAAAGCAACTATACCAAAATGAATTATGAAAATAATGAAAATAAGAAAGAAAATAAGAACTCTTCAGGGAGGGGTGCAACATTTTGGCCCTCCTTGAGGCACCATATTACCAATGTTTGCCCTGCTACAAGGTGCTACTTTGCAATTGGCTTTCCTGTAGGAAAGCTTCTTGCAAAGCACAGTCTGCACCACATAGGATCAATACCCACTCCACTGCTCCAGCAGGAAGGAGAGTCACATCGTTGAGCCTACTTTCTCCTGGGAAGATGCAGCTGCCGGTTAGTGAGGTCTCAGCCTTTTTCACAGTTCCCCTGCCCCGCCTCTCCTTCCTGCTGGAGGTCCTTCCCTCTGGGTGTCTTGAGGATTCTGGACAAACCCAACCTGATTCACAATGATCTCCGGCTGTATGTACCCAGCATGAATAAGACCTTCTGACTATGGACTGACATTTGCATTTTTGCAAAGCATTTTACTCCAGTGCAATGCATTTTTCTATATTATTTTCAGAAATGTTCGTGCCTATATTACACTATTATATATGCATTTCTGTACACATTATTCTGTTGAAGAGCTGCATTGCAAAATTTGGAGGGCTGCAGCTTTTGAAAGATAGATATGTTTCAGTTTGCACATTATTTTGGAAGGTGCAAATCAGGTAGGTTCACCTTTCAATTCAAACTGAATTGAATTTCTCCCCCACTGTCACTGCTTATTATGTGTGTATATTCATTCATCTCAGTCAGTGCACATTTATGTTGGTTTGTTATATGGCACTGGGGAGGAGGGGTCATGCTATATGGCAGAGGTTTTCAACTTTTTGGGGTCCACGGCTCCCTTGACCAACTACATTCTTTCTGCACTACCCCTGTGGGGCTCAGGAGCCTAGTTATATCACCCCTTGCCTGCAGAGCTGGTAGCCTCTCACCCTTTTACAAACACCCTCCCTTGTGCAGTGTTCCCTCAGCCTCCTCTCCTCTCCCCTCTCCTCGGGAGTCCTCTGGGCAGCTGCAGATGCCACCCCTGGTCTCTGAGCTGCCACCCATGCCCCAAAGAGAGGTGCCTCCTCACAGTGCCCCATATGGGCCTAGGAAGCACCCCCTGGCCAGCCCCAGAGGCACCATTCTCCTGGGGAGCTTGTAGCCAGGGCTGCTGCAACAAACAGCTGCACAAGCCTTTGGGAGGCAGAGACATGAGAGGGCATCAGAGGAAGGAGGGAAGGAAAGAGGGACAGAGGCCAGTGTTGGCTGCTCAAGACACCCCAGGGTGCCATGGCACACTGGTTTAAAACCACTGCTGTGAGGGAAAATAATTACATGTGAAGTACAGTGGTACCTCTGGTTACGTACTTAATTCGTTCTGGAGGTCCATTCTTAACCTGAAACTGTTCTTAACCTGAGGTACCACTTTAGCTAATGGGGCCTCCCGCTGCCGCCACACGATTTCTGTTCTCATCCTGAGGTAAAGTTCTTAACCCGAGGTACTATTTCTGGGTTAACAGAGTCTGTAACCTGAAGTGTTTGTAACCCGAGGTGTTTGTAACCCGAGGTACCACTGTAGTACCTTTGGATCAGCTTAGGAGATGTGTGTCTCTTTCCAATAGCAAACCCCTTCCAATAGCAGAATCCACCACCACCACCCCAAACAAGGTCACTTTTCTTCAATCTAGATCAGGGTAGCAAGGCAATGAGATTATAATGCTTGGGACTTGATCATGTCAGGCTCCTGTAGCTGTCGCTGAATTTCAATTGCCTTTCCATTTGCAAAACTACATTTTAAAAATACCTTATTAACACAGATCCTTGCTAGTTTATGGTAATTAAAAGCAATAAATATTCACATGCACAATGCTGCAGACCTCAAATAGCCAGTGGGTCAATAATGCCTTCCTGGTGAATCTGGATACTAAATATTTTTATTCTTGTTAAAATGGGAGTAAGAGTGCCGTCCCTCTCATTCTTTCTCTCTCTTTCCTTTGAAATTCATGAATTTGGTAACCTGGGAAATCAAGATCCCTACCCCAACCAAAATAAATGCATTAAAAATGACATATTGTATCTATCTCATAGGGGCATGAGCCACCCAAAGTTAAGCACTGCTTTCAGCAGGAGAGAGTTTTATTATGCTGTAAGCAACAGGCAAGGAACACAGGTGCCAACTCCAGTGGGTGCCTGGTGCCCAATCTCCGTGCCCCCCCACTGCCACACACTGATGCACGCTGCCCAGCTTTTGCCCCTGCCCCTGCTACTGCCTGGCCTTTGCCCCCCACTGCCGCCATGTGCCACCACCCGACCGCCACCTTATCTCTGGTGCTCAGGCGTGGGCTGGGTCCTGTGTTTCTGCCACGGGGCATCTGTTGAGGCCTGCTGCAACCGCAGGTGTGCTTCCGGGGTGCGTCCACAGCTGCAGCACGTCATAACAGAAGTCCCGCGGCAGAGGCGCAGGCCCCGGCCCATTCGCCACCGTGGCACAGGAGTGCACATGTGCACCATGCCACTTGTCATGATGTAGCGAGAGGACGTGTGCCACATTGCACCAACATCATGATGTGCAGTGTGGCACGTGCGCTGGGCACCCATGATGTGGGGCCCAAATTGGTGTGCCTAGGAAGGGACCTCGGGCCAAATATAGCCCCACAGACCTCTCCATTGAGTCCTTTAGATGTCTTCCCAGGTCATACCCCTCCCAGAGGCTGCTTTTCTGAGTGCTTTTGCCTGGCTGGAATGTGTCCTTAAACTTGGAGGAGGAGGGAAGGGGGGAAGTGTAACATGTGTCTATGTATGCAGGAACCTCTGCATGGCTAGAATATGAACTAGCACTGATTGCAACCCAATGTAACAAAGAATTTGAGACTCCCTGAGAACAAGTTACTTACTTACTTTACTAAATTTGTATGCCACCATTAGTAGATTTCAGGGTGGTTCACAAGATTAAAAACACAAAATACATAATAAAAACAAGAACAGAACAAAACAGAACAAAACAAAACAAAACAAAACAATAATCCTACACACACACTTCTTGTAACTAAGCAGCCAATAGATAAATGCAACTCAGACAGCCAGTTTCATGCAGTGGTTAGTGCCATACTAAGACCTAGGAGACCAGGGCTCAAATCTGCTCTTGGCTGTGAAGTTTACAGAGTGTCCTTGAGAGAGTCACTGCCTTGCAGCCTAAAAAAAGGAAAAAGAAAAGGGGGAAAAAAAACATTGAAGGGAGGGCACCATTTGATACTGAAAAAGCATTTTCCTCAAACTGATCCCAACTCCTAAATGCAGTCCATGAGTTTGCCTTTTAATACTGGCAACATTGAAAATAAATTAACACACCACTGCTGTCTCCAAAAAGCACAGAGAGACAGTTTTGTGTTGAGAAAGGAGGAATGCTTTGAAAGGGCATATCCAACTCTTCTTGTTCAGAAGCCATTGATTCCAGATTCAGGGAGAGGTTGTCTCTCTGGCAACACAGAGACCCAGGGTGGTCTTGTGGTCCCAGCTGCACTAAGCTGTGCTCTTCATATCTGCAGTGCTGTCAGCCTTCATTAACTTGTGCTAACAGACAGAGCGGCCTGCTCTGAACCCAGATCAAACAATAGCATTTTGTTCTCATCAGCAATTGACTTCATTTGGTTGTGTAATCTAATTGGCTTGGAGTACAACAGGAGAGTGTAGACTGAGGTTTCTCTCCCCCCCCCACCGCCCACCTCCACTCCTCAACCTCATTCTCCCATGATAACATTGCAATGCAAAGCAACAGCAATCAGTTTTTTGAATTTTCAACCAGACTGAGCCCATTTTTAATAAGTTCCCTGTTTCCTCTTTTTTAATACATAGTCATAAAGTAAGCCATGGCAGGGTTTTTTACCTTTGGGAGAAGTAAGATGTACCCCAAAAGTAAGCCATGGTGCCGCCATTGTTCCCGTCGCCTCCTCAGCCCCTCCTGCGTGCGCAGGGAGCCAGCGAACCAGTGAGAGGCACAGGGGGAAAACGCGCCTCTTGCGGAGTTCTGCCCCGCCTGCTCAGCGTGCAGGGGGAGGCTGTACCGTACCATACCGACGTAATAAAAATAAGACATCCCCCGAAAATAAGCCACCCTGTGTTTTTTTGAGGGAAAAAAATTATAAGACGGTGTCTTAAAAAGGGGGGAAGACGGTACATGTGAATTTCCTCCATCTCACTCATTTGCTGTTCCTCTGATCCACTCACCTCTCTCTTCCACTCTTCCTGCATTCCAGTTTACAAAAGAGGATGTCTAAAATTAACTGGGACTGACCCAGTCTGCCAAAGCTTTTGGGGACAGGGAGTATTATCCAGTTTATTTGTCTCATTTCCCCCCTCTAGTTCCCCACCCACACCTTCATATTTGATATAATACTACAGAAGATGGGGAGATTCTATGTATGAAAACATAAACCGCAAAGGATATATTGGGCATGTTTAGTTTGGGAAAGAGGCAATAGGATAGCCATCATGAAATATGTCAAAGGCTGTCACATACATCAGGGATGGGGAACCTGTAGGATAGTAGGAAAGGATATATTGAATAAGTATTATCCTTCCTTCACCCACACTAGTAAGTGAGTAGCAGAGCAGATTCCCCTCAATATACAGTGATCCCTCGACTTCCGAATGACCCGACTTATGAATTTTTCAAGTTACGAGGGATCAAAGCGGCCACCGCTTCCGAATTTTTTTGACTTCCGATCGAAAGTCGCGGCCGTTTTAGATGCGGTTTCCTCAACTTACGAGGTTTTTTTCGACCTACGAATGCATTCTCCCAACGCATTCCTATGGGGACTCGAGTTACGATGATTTCGACCTACGAAGATTGCGTCGGAACGGATTATCTTCGTAAGTCGAGGGTCCACTGTAGCTGGAAGCTAGTTGGCAGATTCGTTTGAATCTCTTAGTTAAGATTATTTCCTGGTGTCCCCTTTTGATCCCTCTTAAAAGAATAAAGACACAAGAGTCTTTCTGAGTAAAGTAACAAAAAGTTTACTCACATTTCAGTTCACTACAGTGGTACCTTGGGTTAAGAACTTAATTCATTCTGGAGGTCCATTCTTAACCTGAAACTGTTCTTCACCTGAGGTACCACTTTAGCTAATGGGGCCTCCTGCTGCTGCCATGCAGCACGAGTTCTGTTCTCATCCTGAAGCAAAGTTCTTAACCCGAGGTACTATTTCTGGGTTAGTGGAGTCTGTAACCTGAAGCATCTGTAACCTGAAGCGTCTGTAACTGTATTTGATCCCTGAAAGGCAGGCTTTTCTTAGTAGTTACACAATCAACAGTCTGAGTTCATCTCATAGGGAGACTGAACTCATGTGCTGCTGGCTGAGAGCCAGCAGACAACAAAATTACATTAATAGAACAAAATGGTTGCAGAAGAGCAGCATGGCATCAAGAGAGCAAGAGAAGACAAGAGATGAACTGAGAAAATGGCTGCGTGACTCGGCTCTTTTGTGGAGTCAGCCAGAGCCACATCCATCTCCCAGGTCACATGCAGGGGGAGGATGCTCCAGAGCAGTGGAACAGGAAGTTTCACTGACTGGATGTGCCCCTGCCTGTGCCCACTCTAGGGAAATAAGGAATATTGCATTTGACTGTACCAATGGATTGCATCCCACAGAACCTCAGGCTCAGGGATCAAATGTTAATGATCATGAATTATAGATTACTGGTTATTGGTAAATGTTACTGGTTAGAGTGTTCAACAATGACATGGGAGACCAGGTTTCAAATCTCCACTCAGCCATGTGACTTTAGACCACTCAGTCAACATCTTTCTGCCTAGTCTACCTCACAGGGTTAATATGAGGATGAAATGGAGAGAAGAAGAACCATGTATGCCACCTCAAGCTCCTTGGAATAAAGGTGGTATGTAAATGTAATGTAATAACTTGTCCCTGCAATTCTCCCCAGCCACTCCCCTTCTCCATGCCATACCATTCACTGGCCCTGGGTGCACCCTTCTTGAGAATGTTCACCTGGCCAAAATGTGTCCTTGAATTCTGATAATGCCTCCTCCTCCTTGTTTGGATAGAGGCTGGAAGTGTGTGTTTGTGTGTATGTGGCCTATTGCCTGGAGGTAACTTTGGGATTCATTGTTCTGGCCAGTTTTGCTTCTGATCCCACCCAACACTAGCACAACCCATGGAAGGTTGCTCAGGAGGGAATGCAGATCTCAAGATGAAAAGGATGCCATGTGCTGATGCAGAGATCTGGAGAACTTGAAGTCTTGCACACTGTTTTGTGACATTTTGGTTGGACTGGTAAAGGTGTTGCACTAGTAAGAATTTGGGAATGAATTATGCCATTGCTAGCTGGGGTTGATGGGAGCTGGAGTCCAACAATATCTGAGGGATCATGGTTTCCCCAACTCTGATTTATGGAATTTACTGCAATGAGAAGTGCTAATAGTCCATAGGAGTTTAGACAAATTCATGACAATAACCGTTAACAGCCATTAGCCATTGTTGGTAAATACAGTCATACCTCGAGTTGCGTTTGCTTCACGTTGCGTTTTTTCTGGTTACTTTGTGCATGCACAGGAGTGATCTGCACGCTTCATGCATGCACAGGAGCACTCTACCGCGTCACGCGCATGCACAGAAGCGGCACTCTACTTACGGACTTTTTGGGGTGCAAACATCACCCTGGAACGGATCACGTCCGTAAGTAGAGGTACGACTGTAAAGCCATGAGGTTTAGTGATTGTGCTCCTCTGATTACCAGATACTGGGGGTGAGGGCACATTGACAGAAGGCTGTTGATTTCATGACCACCTTGCCGGCATCCCAGAATACTTGTCTGGAGTGCTGTTGCCAGTCAGTGTAGGCAATACCGACCCAGATAGACCAATGGTTTAAAAGGCAGCTTCCTATGATCTGGGATGGTGAATTGGGGGAACCAATTACTGGATGTAGGGCTCAGGTGAACATTTTGACTAGCCAAATGTCCTGAGTTGAGTGGGATGGCAAAACCTTCAATGAAAATTTGGGGACAACTTCGAGGGAATAACTTTAGGGTTGGGTGGGGTGGATTTGATAATGCGGCTGCATAGTCTTTCTGTCCCATCTCGCCCTTCTAAACATTCACTTAATATTTGATTGTTTTATAAAAGGTAGACAACATGGCATCCTTGCTGGACTCCAAATCCCATCGGCCTCAATCAGGACAGCCATTGTTCAGTGATAGTGGGAGTTATAGACCACAATATCTGCATTGGCTACACGTCTTTGAAAACAATAGTTTCCGCTCGTGCACAACAGGAAATGGCTGACTAGTAACATCTCTCCTGACCCTCGCGGGGAATTTTGAGGCTGTGATGGGAGTAAGCAGCCTCCCAGCTTTCCCAGGACTGTGGGAAAGACTGCCTTGCCCGCAGCTGCCCCTAAACCCGCTCCGACCCAAAAGGGGAAGGAGAGGGGGCCTGGGTGGATAGCACCCATGGGGGGAGGAACTCTTGGATGCCACCCTGATTGTGCATGAGTCCCAATACTTTTAAATATAAATTAGTGAAAAGTCTTGGGCATGCTTCAAACAAAGGAGGAAAAAGCAGTTTGCTAAAAAAATCTGCCACTGAACAGCTAAGAAGAAAAAGAAAAGAAAGAAGACTTTATCATCGTATCGGTATGTGGAAGCAGGACGGAAAGGGGGGGGGAGCCTCGGACTCTGTGATTGTGCTTTGCTTTACTACTTTATAAATAACGGGCAAACCCTCTCCCCAGAAGAACCAATTTCACTATGTATAACAAGTAAGATTTGAAAGACTGATGTTTGATTTCGGCTGAGAAGATTCGATATTATAAATATAAACTGTGTGGAATGAAAATAATACTTAAATAATGCTGTCCTTAAGTGATAACGAACCTCATTGTTAATACTTGGAAGAGGATAAAGAGTGTCTCTACATGTTGGTTTTTGCAAAGAGAGAACCCCTTGGACACTGACTGATCTTAATTGGAGGAATTTGGACGGTTTCCTAGAAATGACGCAGTTCAAAAAAAAAGCCATGCCATCTTGGAAGAGAAACCCGGGCTGTGTAACATGATACCATAGGGAGAGGCAAGCCTCAAGAAAATTCACAATATACGAACTTTTAATATAATTGGCAACCCCTCCTGGAAAGGTACAAGTGAAAAGCAGATGGGTGAACAACAGCTGTGGAAAAAGAGGTTTGGATGTTATCGGGACTGAATGAAGATGGCGGCTGTCCGTGTTTAGGCTTTTGGAATCAGAGTGTCAAGGGGCAAGGAGATCGTATGGTGATGAAAAATGGACTTAAATCCACACAGGGACATTGTTTGTTTTGATTTATCTTGCTTGCTGGAATACATCAGAGGCTGTGAAAATATAGGAAGGGTAAAAAGCAATGGACAAATAGTTGATTAGATACCTCCGGAGTTTGAAGCATGGGGAACCTCCAAATAAATTTAAATAATAATTTGGCAGAATTGGAATTCTTCTCTCTCTCTCTCTCTCTCTCTCTCTCTCTCTCTCTCTCTCTTTCTTTTATTGATAATTGGATAAATAATTTGGAATGTTTCAATGTGATTTTGTTGTATTGAAAACCTTAACAAAAATGATTTGAAAGAAAACAATAATTTCTTCCATGCTAAGTAAACATTTACTTTTTCTCACCCCTTGCTCAAGCTTGTTCATCATTTCATCTTCCTTGATCCTTGAGCATTACCTCCACCTGAAGCTTCCAATCTTCTTTCACCCTCACCTCCCTGCTCTGAAAAAAAAATCCAGTTCTCTCTCTCTCTCTCTCTCCATGGAAAGGTGTCTCTGATTAAAGGAGGCTAAAATAAATAAATAAATCACTTCATGTTATAAACAACATGGGGGGGGGGAGATGAAGCCGACAGCATGTTGTGGGCTCAAGAAAATTAGGATTTTTATTGGGGGACCATACATTTATTTGGATCCATGAGCTGTCATTTCCTGGAAATCTAATTTCTCAGCCCCTCAGTCCCTGGACTGGCCAATTGGCAATTGCTGAGTGACTTGCTGATTTTAATTAATCTTAAGTGGAAAGAAACCTACAGTTCTTTTCTTCTGGACAGCTGGTGAATGTGTGGGCAAGGGTGTTTTGTGGATGAGAAATGAAAATTATAATTAAAAGAACTCAAATTAATTTCAGAGAGTACCGCTACAGTGCTCTGAGTCTGCAGGGGAAAACTTATAACTTTGACATAAAGTTAAAGTAGGCTGGGGAACATGCAGCCCTCCAGGTGCTACTGAACTCCAGATCCCATCAGCCCTATCTAGTCATACCAGTGGTCAGGGAATGATGGGCGGTGTAGTGCAATGGCAGCTGGAGGGCCACAGGTTCCTCATCCTTTCTTTAGATCTTGGAATACCAAATTATCTGGTCTTGTTTCCAAAATGGAACTTGTGCTTCTGGAATCCTCTGGGTCCCTCTCCCTCAACCACCATTTCAGGTTTGGCATTGGGGTCAAAATAACCAGGCACCTGCTGAGGCCAACAACCCACAATAAGGGGGCACTTTCAACATCATAAACTTTCTGGTCCTGTTGCTGCTGCAGCTTGGCATGTCTGTTTATTCATTTGCTGTCTGCAAGCATGCAATGAGTGGGGAGAAAAGGAGCACTGACCTCCACGTATCTCTCTCTTTCTCTGGGAGGTGTGCTGATAGGGTGTCAGGGACTGACTGGACAATGAGGAGTGGTGGGAGGCTGCAGCTGGAGACCCCATAGGGAAACCTCAGAAGAGAAAGGCTCCTAGCTGGGGAAGTGGTGGTGGGACAATGAAGACAAACCAGAGGAGAAATAGGGGATGCTAAACAAGCAACAGGCTTGAGTAAGAGAGAGATGGAAAACACTGCAGACATAGAAGAGGCAGCTGAGGAGAAGGTGGAGCTGAAACTCTGACAGATTCACAGGAGCCAGCAGATCCTACTGTGTTTAGCTCTCCTTCCCCTTGTCTCCAAAGGATTTAGAGGCAGGGGTGCCAACTTGAATAAAATATTGGGGGTGCCAGGTAAGCCCCACCCCACATAATTAATCACATGACACAGTGCATGCACACCATTTGAATGGCAATGCCCTTCAACTTTAGGGTGGCCCAGCCCCCTCAAATATTTTATTGGGGGGTCCTAAGTCCCCTCAGCCCCTAGGAGTTGGCTCCTATGCTCAGAGAATTTTGCATGTTACAGAGCAGAGCACTTGGTGGGCCCCTCCCCAGAGAAGTTTAAGACTGCTAGGAAGACAGCGGGATGGGGAGGAGGCTTAGGAAAAAGTGGGAGACCTAGATCATCAGCTCTGGCAATGTCTTTACCAGGGCCAGTCATACCATAGGTTTCCCTGTGTGTATTCTGTTGCCTTGAATAAAGAATTTGTCTCTGAGTTTTCGTGCTGACCTACAGCTGAACCAGCTGTGACATAGGGCCAAGCAATGAACAGCAATAATGAAGTATAATAGAAGAAAAGAAGAATAGAATTGTAGAGTTGCTCTACAAACTAAGAAGGGGAGATGGTGGTGGGCTCGTATCAGGAGGAAAACAAGGAGAACCTGTGTGGTGTAGCGGTTAGGGTACCAGACTAGAACCCAGGAGACCAGGGTTCAAACCCCCCACTTGGCCATGAGTGACCTTGTGCCAGCAGGGCCAGCCCATGGCATTTTGGCACCTGAGGCAAATGACAAAAGGATTTCTTCCTCTGTCAGGGAAGGAACAATGAGTGAAGATCTACATCAGGAATAAAGTGAGGAATAAAGATTTACAGTGGGATCTGCTGCCCCTGTGAGTCCTGCCACCTGAAGTGGTGGAATGTGTACCAGTCAGCAGCTCTCAGCCTAACAGGTGAAACCCTAGCAAGTCATTCCCAGTGAGAGTAGACTAGTGGCAGTGAACCTTTTGGCCTCCAGATGTCATTGAACTACAGCTCCCATCATTTTCTTCTATCAAGCAATTTGGAGGGCAATAGCTTTCTCAGTAATAGTGCAGACATTACCGGACTAGAGAGTCAAATAGTCTCACCTAGCATAAGGCAGGTTCATATGTAATATGGGGAAGGGTTATAGCTCAGTGGTAGAGCATCACGTACAGGCTATCTCTAAAGTAACCCCTGGCATCTAGAGATCCAGTGTGTTGTAGTGGTTAGTAAAGCCTTTCTCAATCTTGCATCCTCAGATGTTGTTGGACAACTATTCCCATCCCAGTAGTCCTGCTAGCTAGGGATGATGGTAATGTCTGGGGAGCCAAGGTTGAGATAGGCTGGGTTAGAGTGCTGACCCACCAACTCTCAGCCTAACATTTTTAGTGAATGACTGGAGGAGGTGAAATCATGGAAGTGTTTAGTGCTGGCTGGTAGGTCGCTGTTGCTTCAGGGGTGGGAGGAAGAGAGGGGCAAGGTGCAGAAATGTTGGTGTGTTGCAAATGCATTTGCAGGAGGACTGGATTGGTAGTTGGGGTGCAAATACATCAGCAGAGCCGGACCAGTTCTGCTGTCAATACATTTGCACTGCACCAGCCTCCCTGCACCTTGCCTCTCTCCTGTTATTGGTAATTCCCAGGGAGACAAGAGCAACTGGCATGCCCCCCTCAGTTGGCTCACTCACCACCGGCCAAAAACTGCCAGTCGAATTGCGGTCCCTGGAGCAGCAGAAATCAGGGGCCTAGCCTCCAGAAAGCTAGGCACGCCTTCAGATTCCATTTCACAGCAGAAGTGGCACAACAGAGGCTGATATGAATGGTTTAACAAGCATTTTATTAAACAAACAGCAGGACAAAGAGATGAACACATTCAATCTCTTCCATGTCCTGAGGTAAAAGAGAGAGGGCTAACTTCTACATGGAAGTTTCCAGAAGAACACACAGATCTTTTCATAGACATGTAACAAGCACCAGTCACATGTCCAACTTTTAAGGTGGAATGGAAAATTACATCTCCTTCTGCCTCCTGGCAATAATGACCCACCTGCCGAGAAGCTAGCATACTGGCTATGCCCTACCTGGAAAGCTTATTGTCATTGTTTGATGACTAATTATGAACAGAAAAGTTTCCTATTTTAACAGCTAGACCTATCACTTTCTATTGGGACATATGAGGAAGAGAATTGTAGCAGTGGAGAAGGGATGAAATGCATGGCAGAATCTGCCAGGGTAGCTGACAGACCCTCCTTGCTTTGCCATGTGAATGAGATGATAATGAGCCTTTCAAGTTTGTTATGTGACAGATTAGCATGGAGGAAAGTGGAGGATGAGGAAACTTTACCAAGCAGAGGCTGGTTACATCTCTTTTTTAATTGTGTTCCTCCTTCATGCTAGCAGTGTAACAGTAGCACTTTGCAACATTATTTGCATTTCTAATTAACAGCCAAGGCTGCATTTCAGCCGACCAGAAATATGTTGCTGGAGCTCACCGTGTTATGCACATTGAACCTATGCAGTTGGAAGCAGGCACCACTAAGTCTGTACTGATCCTAAGAAGTTGTGCTATATACTTCTGGTCCTTAGTGTGTGTGCTGTGTAATAATGGATCAACACAGCTGCCTGCATTTTGGACTCTCCTTTGGGGGCATGGTTATAGGGGTTGACATGATGAACGCCTACTGTTCAAAATGTACCAGTACAGCACTGTGGTGCCCTGCTAACCGTATGATTTTACTCAAGAGTACAGTAGCATTTCTGCTTTTCCTTGTTCCCTTCAACCTGAGAATTATTTTCAGCTACTCTGCTGGGGACTGTGAAAATGGGAAATGCAGGGTGCTTGCAGAAGGTGTGCGTGCTCTAAACTGAAGTGTCCTGTTTTGCCCAGAGTCCCTGCTGAGTATACTATAAAGTTCCCTGCAGTTTTGACAATGGAAGTTCTGTTTGCTGGCTTCTACTCACTGTGGTTGTGTGTTAACAGTTCTTTCCCAAGATGTGCTTTGCTTCATTTTTATCGTCATATGAAAATGCTAGGAAACAAACTAAATATATATACCCCACCCCTCTTGAATCTTAAAAAAAATAAAGGGGGGGGGACCTCTAGCAAACCAGATTTTAAAATGTGACAGGTGGGAACTCAGTCAGATATGTGCTATGCTGTGGCCCAGTGGCCAATCAGAAGCTGTTTTTGAGACATGCCCTCCAGAAGCCTAATAATGGTCATCAAAATAATGCGGTCAAAAATTATTTTATTTAGTGAGATAGCATGTAAAACCAGTTGGAGATTTGGCTCAGACTAAGTCTTGCAAGGTCTCCCTCTGAGAACCATCTTCATTGAGAATCATCTTCCTTGCTGGCTTTCAGTTCTAACCTCATTTGCCTCTGCAATACCTGTGGTCTAGTTCATCCCAAGGTGGCCACTTCAGTTTTCAAATGGTTGAATGCTCCTCCATTAAAAGAAAGAAAGAAATACAGTCTTAAACCCCTACTTATAGAAAATGAGCATGTTAGGTTAGTCCCTTTCTTCCTGATATTATTGGGGGAGGGGTTCTGTGCAGGGAATAGTTTTCTGCATGGTGGAAAAGTCATTCTGGTGCACCTACGCTCTGTCTCTTGCACACCGTTAATGGAAATTGTTGGGTGGAGTTTCAAGACAAAAGGTAACCAATATGGTGCCCTTCAGTTTTTAGACTACCAGTCTCATGATCCCTGACCAATGGCCATGCTGTTTGTGGCTGAGTTATTCACAACATTCAGAAGGGGACACATTGGTGACCTCTGGTCTAGATCAGTGGTTCCCAATTAGCTAATTACTGAGGACCCCCTATTTTTTTCAAAAGCCAAGCCACAGACCCCCTACTTTTGAAAATTTTGATAACTCTATTGTTATCTGCAAAGCAAATTTTTGAACAAAATGTGGGATAGCCCCTAATAAGCAAAGGATTTTAAGTATACTAAAAAACAAACTGGGCAGAGCAATATCTGGTTTTCAACATTGTAATATACCAGCAGCTAAACATTGTGATATTCTTTTTATTATTATTATTTAAACCACTTTATTGAAAGTTCAAAAAGTAAATAATTATATGTGCACTAAACATGGTGAGACATAAATAAAAGAGAGAAAAAGAGAAAGAGAAACAGAACCCGTGTGGAAGGAGAAATAAGGGAAAAGGGGGAAACCCAAAACTGTATACTGTATACTTACTGTATACTTTTTCTGATATGTCACAATGTTTGAAATTGGACATCAGGCATGGGGATGAGGGAAGGAGCAGTCACGGAGACCTGGCAGGTGGATGGAGGAGAGGAAGTGGAGTCACCTCCACTGCGTGGTTTGAGTGTGAGCAGATGGGGGATGCATCAAGCCACCATCCTTCGTGCCAGGGGAAGGTAGTGCTATGGTGCGTTGAAGTGAGGGCAATCAACTGTCCTGTTCTCCGTAAGCGTGAGGGAAGGCAGCTCCGATCAGCAGTGCTGTTGGCTGAGATAATTGTGCAGTATCGGCAGTTCCTTGAAATCGGCTGCCCTGTTCTCCCTTGCGTGAAAATGAACCCAGCTACAAGGATTTAAAAAGTCTGGATTGAGAGGGAATTTCATTCGGTGAAAGAGATGGTGGGGGAGGGGAGCCCACGGTTTGTTTATATAAAAGTTTTTCTCTACATTTATGATATGGCAAGTTGTTTTTGTTTTTTAAAAAAATATCTGTACAAGAGAGGAAGGAAGAAATTGGAATATAAATATGAAATTTAACAAAACTGGAACTGTGTGTGAAAGAGAAAGGAACTGAGAGAGAAGTGGGAGGAATGCTACACTTTGAAAATATGGAGCATATTTGTGGATGCTTCCATTATCCTCAAAGGAATGTGTTTGAGATAAGGACAACTGGCCATAAATCAGTGGCAGGGAAGAAAGGAGTCTACAAGCTGCGGGAATAGAAGCTTTCTGATTAACTATTTGCAGTCTGGATTCAGACCATTCTTCCTAGGCTGGAAAAATGGTGAAGATGGCTTGTTTACTGGAAGCCAAATCATGGGACAAAGTGATGCAGTGACTATTGGAAACTGTGAGATAACCGCTTCTCCCGAGGCATGGTGGCAACCATCAACAGTTGTAGGAAGGAAGGATATAACACCATATATGGATAGGAAACATCATGGGGGGGGGGGGGCTGTCACACGCAGGAAAGAATAAAGATTACAGTTCCTCACTTGAAGCTTTATAAATTACCTAATATATCAACTCCAATGAAATCACAAGATTGTAGCTGTTATATAAGAGATTATTATATCTGAATGGAATGGAATGGAAATTATTAAGATTTTGGAACATAGAAAAGATGTAGAAGAATGAAGTCATCAAATCTAGCATGCAGGGAGGCCAGTTTCGATTAAATTGTATAATTTAACATTGGATTAATTGACATTAATAATTGTATTAATTAGATAAAATTGGTAATGTTATAATGAGGCTGCTATTGGAATGATATTGGAAAATCGATAAAAACATTTTTTTGTTAAAAAAAATAAAGTTTGTTGTATTACCATGCAAAAATGACAAAAAATTAGTTGGGGGGGAGGAATGGGGCCATGGATCCCCTGGGTGTGATCTGTGAGTCCCCAGGGGTCCCCGGACTCCTATTTAGGAACCACTGGCCTAGGCTATAGATGTAAGATAGCTAACCTGTGATCCTCACTATTTTACTGGGCTACAACTCTCATAATTTCTGACCATGATGTAACCTGGAGTTCAATGCCACAGATTTTCTATCTCTTCTTTAATGGATGTGTCTCTGCCTAATCTGCCATTTTACTTGCCTCTCCACCAGAAGGTGCCAATGTTGTAATCCACTTCCTTGCAGAGCTGAAGGCCTGGCCATAACATTTTTTGCTGCCCCAGAAATACCGGTACATCTATAAGCTCATAGGAGAGTAGTTTTTGGTTGACCTTTAGGAGAAAGGCAGTTTGATACCTCTCTCTTGCTGGTGGTCTTCAGTTTTGGAGAACCATCTGTTGAAGGTACTCTAGGTTGTATCCAACTAGGTTTGTTCACAGTAGACCCATTGAAATTAATGTACCTAAGTTAGTCATTTCCATCAATTTCAATGAGGGTACTCTGAGTATAACTGGCCATTGGATACTCAATGTTGGTCCTATTCAGAATAGGCCTCACTGCAACTGATGAGCAACTTCGTTGCATTAATTTCATTGGGTATCTAGCTAATATATAATGGATAAGGTTGCTAAGAAAATGAAGGCAGGCAAAAAGACTTGGAGATAGAGTTTGTGAATTTGGGAAACCTTTTTTAATTCTTGTCCCATTCCCCCTGTCAACTCAGCTATGTATTATTATTGCCTTAATAATTTACTTTCTATTACCACTCTCTTCCACTCTCAGCACCATTTAATTTCCTGTGGCCCTTTTAAATGTCAGAGTGCTATATATTTCTGGTTTCTGTCTTTGCAAAGACTTCAGGGACTGTTTGGATTCCACCTCTTTCTTCTTAAATTAGTTTTTTTAAAAAAAAAAAAAAAGAAAGAAAAAGAAAAAAGAAAGGGGGGGTGAACAAGTTGAAATAAACTTATCATATCTCCATCTCCATCTCCAAATCTCCTTTCCTTGCCTTCTACGAGTCTTCAAAACTCCACAGCCACCAGTCATCAATCTAGGATTGTATGATTCACATCAGTGTGAATCCAATTGTTGTATCACCTGTACTTATCTTAGGGAAGTTGTCAGCATCCAAAGCAGATTGAGTGGCAAAACCTATTACATTAAACAGAATGGTGCCCACAGGTCCAGCAAAGCAATATACGTTATAGGATGCAAGTGCCCCGGAGGCCATGTAAAGTATGTTAGGAAAAACTACAGCTACCAACCTTTGTACCCAGTTCAGAAATCACAAGTCAGCAATTGCAGCAACAAAAAGCTTTGGCAAACCTGCTGCAACACATTTTAATTTAGATAAGTCACAAGCTTTCAAACAGGGAAATATTTCCAAAAGGGGAAAAATAAATGGGCTAGGGAAAACAGTGGTAAGGAAGAGAAACTGTATATAGTCAAGGCAGAGGCCTACATCGATATCTCTTTAGATGGGAAGATAGATATTTGAGGCACCCACAATCCATTGCATTTTTTTTTTTTTTACAAAGTGCAAACATGTATCTGTATCTGCATTGTAATTGTTTTTGGACATTTTAATGGCTTTATTGCTTGTGTGTTTGCCACTCTGGGAGGAAGGGCAGATACACAAACACACCTCAACTTTCTTTCTTTTTGGGCAGGCTTGTCTAAACAGGAATGCTTTTGGCAGACACCGAAAACAGTACACTGAAGGCATCTGCTTGATCTCAATAGGCAGGGAGTTCCAAAGTGTAGGTGTCACCACACTAAACACTCAATTTCTTACAAATGCAAAATGGGTATTATGTGGCACTTTTGGCAGCACTGATTCTGCTGATCAAAGAGTGGACAGATATGGGGTAAGGTGATCTCATAGGTGAACTGGTCCGAAGTTGTTTCGGGCTTTATATACTGATATCAGCACCCTGATTCCGGCCTGGTAGCAAATGTAACAACCAGTGCAGATGTCTAAGCACAGGTTTGATATGCTGACAAGGCCTCACTCTTGGCAGCAATTGTGTTGAAGCTTCTAGATCAAGCATGAGGGGAGCCCCACACAGAGCACATTGCAGTAATCCAGTCTTGAAGTAACCAGTGCAAGAATGTTGGTGGAGGTGAAGACAAACCTGCCTTGTATGATACATTATCTGTTGACGAGATTGTCATGTTCTCCCCAATGCTTGAAATAAAAAATCTGGACTGTGCCTGAAAACTGGTCCCATTATTGATGGGTGAACTAAAAGTGAATTAAATTGATTTGGGAATAGACTTTTTTCTTTTTCTTTTAAACCCTCTTCAGGCAGTGGCTTCATGCTCTGGCACCAGGGAGCGGAGAGCAGGAGGGGGTGGGGCTGGCACGCGCCCTGGGGGCGGGGTGTACTGCCTGTGGGGGCGGGGCGCCCAGCGCGGGCCGGGGGCAGCCGCCATGGCACCCTGCCAGGATTGCGCTGCCGGGGGCGGGGCGCTCCCCCCCACTCCTCTTCCTCCGTCAGTGTCTTCAGGTTCATCCTACCGCACCCTCAAGCAGAAGGCCCAGCCAATAACTTCCATTGTTTTTTGTAGAATAAGTCAATTGGACATACATACATACATGCATACGTGTGTGTGTGTGTGTGTGCATACACACACACATATGGAGGCAACTCAAGGCATTTTAGGCATATGTAGGTACTGGGGGATGTGTCAGTCAAGTCCAACATTCCAAGGACTAACTGTCATCTCTGTGTCAGTATATTTAGTCCATTGGACAGATAAGCTGCTGCTGCTGCTGATAGATGCTTCGATGGAGTTGTTAAGACTCACTAATATGTAACATATAGTTTATTTTGTAACCTAAGTATGAATCTGACAGTAAACTAGTTTGTTTTATTATCACACAGATTCATGTGTATTGTTTTTAAGAGGGATAAAAGGGATTCGCAACTAAAAAAGACTCTAACAAGTTAGCAAGCCGTTTGCTGCTGTGTAGACCTCAATAAGGAAACGTTTAACTCTGCAACTAAACTATATTATAAACGTTCCTACAGATACTGCCGTTGCTAAGGCTGCTTAGACAGTTAAGCACTGCTGCTTAGCATTCAGAAGGAAGGAATATGAGGCATGTTGTGGAGGGTGGGGTGATATCCCCTCACTCACCCGGTTTAGGATATTCTACCATTCTTCAGCAGAGTTTCTTTTTATTCAGCAAAGTAAGTGGCTCATGTATATGTCAAACAAAGCTTTAATAATAAAGAAAACTTTATAACAATAACATATGTACTGTCTGAGAGAAACTAAAACAACATCATGAGGCAAGAATGAGGCTAGAGTGACAGTTGGTCTCTCTAACTGAACACCAGAAGGGAGGGGCCAATTCCAGAGCACAGCACACAAGCCCTACCCACCAGATGCCAGACATCTACTAATCAAATTAGGCCCCAGTTACGTGTATCTTCCCTGCTGAAGAGTCACCTGCTGACATTCTCTCTGCCACACATCTTATTACAAGTGTGAGGCCTCCAATTTACTTTTGGACCCTAAACTAGCAGAGCAGCTTGTGCTGTGATTGCTTATTTGTTGTCTGTCTGTTTTCTGCCAAACTGCCAAACATGAACTGAACTAGATCATATTGTATAAAGACAAACTTGAACATGGAACTAAATACTTTTTGGACAGGATGAACTTGAATGAGAATCAGTTACATTTAAAAATAATTTTTCAAAGCATTGGCTGTTCCTGGTGAATATTTTTCACAATGCACATTTTGCAAAGATGCCACCAAGTAAGATTTTCTTAGGTTGAGCCATGATCTTAGAATGACCATGTAGTCAATTTCAGGACAACTGACTGTGCATCTTGCTTTAGCATGCACTAATTAGAAGAACTGTGGATAGAATTTTTTTTTTATTTGGTTCGCATTGCAATGACGGCTCCCCACATTAACTGGGGGGCGGCTTTTGCATGGTCACACACACTCCCCCAGGACTACGAGACTTCTGGCAAGGTTCACCTCCCCCCCCCCGAGCTGGGTACCTGGAGGTTCCCACCTAGCCTTGACAATTAGCCAATCCTGGCTGGGGGGGGGGGTTGCCAAGGGGGTTGGCCAGGTAGAGTCAGGACCGCCCCACACTCATCAACTTTGACCTGAACCCCACAAAAAGGGAGCAAATCACTGCCAGTTTTTAACTCTGTAATTTGATCGCAGTCTCTTGGGAGTTGGCCACAGTCTATCTTCCTTCAACGGGAGGGGGAGTGAAGCGGTGACCCATGCCCTCCCTGTGGCGGCGATCCCAGGGTTCCCCATTAAAGGGGTATTTTGAGGGGAGGCATTGGCCATATGCCATGGGTTGTCAGTGCTCTCCCCTACGAAGTGGTGAAATGGGGGGCAGGCTCTCTGCTTGAACAGACATTCTCCAGAGTCAGCCCAATCACCACACACTTTGGGTAAACCTGATGTTCCCCAGATCCCCGGCTGGGGAATGGGAGGGAAAAACTCCCAATGCCTAAGCCAAGGTCTTCCTGCATCTGAAAGTTTAATAAAGTTGTGCCCAATTTTAATCCCATAACACGTTGTCGGGTGTCATTATTCCGCCCGGGGGTCGCCTGGGGTTCGGGGGTGTCCGCCTGTCCACGCAATGCAAACTGAACTAAATTGCACTTCCTGAACAAATACTCAAATTGGAACAGCCATCCTGTTTGCACTCCTTTGAAGTTTGTAATTCAGTTCTTCAAACAAAAATACATACCAAAAAGCATATCTTTTAGGAGAAAGTATGCAACAAAATGCATATATTCAGGGGTGTGCTTGTTAAACAAACGTGTTATATTAGGGGGAAATGCTTGAAAATATGTATATTAGGAAACTTATGCATGGAAGACTTTCTATAAATAATAATAATAATGCACATTTACTTAGTTAAGGGGAAACTGAACTTTAGTTGGAAAAATGTGAAATCAAAATTGGCAGATCCATCCATCCCTAGGTGGGAAAAATAACACCCAGGTGCAAAATATCACTGCCTGCACTGAAAGGTGTAACATGTCAGTGCCAGACACCTTTCTTTGGTTACTTAAGACACAGCTGTTTACCTTGCCCTGTTATATGTTATTTGTTTTATATTTAATTGCAGTTTTGGTCTGTTGATTATTGATTATTTTGTAGTTGTAACCCATCAATGTAAATTACCCTGGATTTTTTGGGGTGAAGGACAAGTAATAAACACCAGAAATAAAGTAAGTATATAAAATGTAGGAGGCAGAACTTGGAATATGAAGAGGAAACAGAAACAATCAGGGGATAATCTAAAAAGCAGAGGTAAGAGTATGAATGATAAGAACATAGGAATTTAGGAACCTGCTGTACATTGAGTCAAACTATTGGGACATCTAGTTTAGTATTGTCCACACTGACTGGCAGCAGTTCTCTTGGGATTCACACAAGGATCTGTCTCAGCCCTGAAAATGCTGGAGATTCAATCTTGGACCTTCTGAATGCAAAGTAGATGCTCTACCACTGAGCCATTGAGCATTTGAAATGCACGCCTCTTTTTTTATTACTATTCCTCATCTCTTTCATTCTGCAACAGCTCTTATAACTTGCCCAGTTGTCTCCAGAGGGATCTCAAAGGCCAGCCAACCCATTGCTCTTTTGCTTGCTGTACTGTTAAGCCCACCATAAATCCTGCCTTAAAAATTCTTTATAGAGTCCACCTGTCTATGTTGAATAAATCAATTGCTCTAAATTACATTCTACAAGGCCTGAAACTCTGGTGCCGCATTCTTGGCATTTGGATTTATTCAAGAGATGAGAAAACAGTAATTCCTAAAGTCAACTTCCTGACCTTAACTTTATTCATTCAAGGGACCATGATAAATCTCAATGTCTGTCTGTCTACTTCAACCAAGTAGTTGCTTTCCTTTGAAAGAGTCATCAGGAGTGTTTCACTGAGAAAAGGGAAGCTTCCAACCAAACGAATGCAGCTAGATCAAGATGAATCCAGCTCTGCGTATTCCTCAATAGGTGCTATAGCCACATTTTGCTTGGATTGTAATTAGAAGGGCAAAGTTGGATAGACCAAGGGCTTATTCACATTTACCTTTTGCATAAGTCCGCACTTTAAAGCTCAATGTCCTAGTGTCCCTGCCTTTTATGGGTCTGGAGCTTTCCCTGTAAAAACCAGCTCTTTAAGGCTGCATCAGAGCAAATGGCTATTCTGGCAGATTGCTGTTTGCTTTGATTCAGCTTTAAAGAACTAGGTTTTTTTTGCATGGAAAGCTCAAGTGGCAGGAGGCACTCAGGCAGAGCTTTAAAGCATTGACTAGGCCTGGAAAGCACAGAGGAAAGGTAAGTGTGGATAAGCCCTTTGTGTATCCCAACAAAAGCAAGGCTAACGCAAAGGGGCAGACATTTCATAAAATTCTATTTCAGTATTAAAAGGAACCTTCTCTTTTGATGCTTTTGTTTTGTTTTTATGTGTTCATTTGTTAGAATAATCATTGACTGGCTAGGATCACCTAATGTGACCATCTTTGTGAGAGGCCCAGGTGCCCTCTGTGGCCAGGAGCGCCTTTTACTGGCTGCATCTGGTTTGCCAACTACGGCCCCTTCCTGGATGAGGATAGCCTGACTACTGTAGTCCATGCATTGGTAACTTCAAGGCTGGATGACTATAATGCGCTCCATGTGAGGCTGCCCTTGGGGCTGTTTTGGAAGCTGCAGCTGCTGCAGAATGCTGATGGGAGCTTCTGGCTGAGAGCATGTGACACCACTGTTAAAGCAATGGCATTGGCTGCTCACCTGCTCAAGCCAGGTTCAAGGTTCTTGTAATAAATTACAAAGCCCTGAGCAATGTAGGTCCAGGATATTGCCTGAACCTTTATATCTCAGCTCTATCACTGAGATCATCTGCAGCAGCTCGGTTGGTCATTCCCTGAATTAGTGAGGCAGCAATGAGAAACCTTATACTGTACTTTAGTATCATTGGCCCAGTCCTGTGGATTACTCTGCCAGTAGAGATTCAGTGAGAACTAGCCACCACTGAAGCAATGTGCTGGATCACACACACACACACACACACACACACACAATTTCACTTTTAATTTGTATACTGCCTTTCTATATTACTATACACAAGGTAGTTTACAAGCTGAACAAACAACAAAGTTTGCACACCTTACAACAATTTGATCCTATACAAAAAAGTCATAATAAAAACATTAAATTAAACATATCAAATAAAGTAATAATCCATAATCCATTAGAATATAATAATACACAATAAAATTTAATATCAGCAAGTAATAATTAGACTGAAATTCATTATTAACTATTACAATCAATAATTTCTAAACTATAATCAATAAAATAACAAAAAAATTCATTCCAGTAGCACTTTAGAGACCACTAAGTTTGAGCTTGGTATGAGCTTTCATGTGCACCAGACCCTTATATATAGTGAGAGGGTGGGGAGGGGTATTACTCAGAAGGATGGTGGGAATGGGTGATTGGCTGATTGGTCTGGTAAACCTGTTGACGACTGTTAACGACTGTCAATAAAATAACAACAAGTCACAGTTCCTAAAACAACACAATACAAATTGAGAAGCAAACACACACAACTTATTAAATTATTTTTTAAAAAATATCCCTGAACTCCTCTTTTCTCTCTCTCTCTATAATCTATTAGATACACCCACACCCAGGGCCGGTGCGTCCATTTAGGCGAACTAGGCAATTGCCTAGGGTGCCAAAATTGAGGGGGCGCTGGCCAGCCTGCCCCCCGCCGCCGCCCGGTGCCACCCCAACCAGCAGCGGAGCAAGCAGGTTGGGGTGAAAACCGCGGCGGTGAGGGCGCCAAAATGGAGGGGGCGCTGGCCAGCCTGCCCCCCACCGCCGCCTGCCGCCGCCCCAACCAGCGGCGGAGCAAGCAAACCGCGGCTGCGGGGGGCGCCCGGCTGGGCAGGGGGCGGGGCACCGCTCCGCAATGTGCGTCATACGCAATGATGTCACGTGGCCCGCCCCCTCGCCTAGGGCGCCAAAATTGCCAGCACCGGTCCTGCCCACACCCACACCCACCCTGATTGATGAAGGCTGGTCTATAAACAGAATTGTAAAGTTGGAAGGGATCCAAAGGGTCATCTAGTCCAACTCCCTGCAATGCAGAAATCTCAACTAAAGCATCCATGACATGTGTTCATCCAACCTCTGTTTAGAAACCTCCAACGAAGGAGAGTCCACCACCTTCCTAGGTAGTCTGTTCCACTGTCAAACAGCTCTGCATTTTGTATGTGCTTATGTCAATAACCTTTCTGTATGACAATTGACCATAATAAATAATAATAATAATAACAATAACAACAACAACAATAATAATAATAATAATTTTTATTGGGGGAAAACAGCTCTGTTAGAACATTATTCCTAATGTTTAGTCAAAATCTCCTTTCTTGTAATTTGAATTCATTGAAATATATTAAATAGATAAAGAAATCTTTGCAAACACCCCCAACATCTGCAAATGGAATAAACCCAGAAGGGCTGTAGCATATGCTTCTTTTTCAGGCATGAAAATCCACTCTCTGTTCCTCTTAAGACTGTTTCCCTCTTTATGCCTGTTGAGGACCATGCAAAAGAATATTTGACAGCCTGAAGCTTACCTGCCACTGAATCACCCAAGAGCAACTAGCAAGGAAGAATTATGTTGCTTTTTGGGTGTCATCTCCCCGCCTCCACTAACATGTCCTAATATGCAGCTACCCAGAGCCATTCCTCTAAGTGGCCGAGTGACACAGAAAAGGGTGACAGATCAGCAGGAGGACTTTCCATTTGCAGCAGCTACTCTCTGCTCTCTGCCCATTGTAATTAATATCCTTATCCTGACAGGCTGGGAGGCTCCTGGTACATTTTATTTTTATCTCCCCATAATGACAGAGCATTAAGACAAAATGCAAACTTTAAAAAGCCCCTGAGGGCAGAAGTCAGGCACACTTGGGAATGGGGCTGGATCTAGCATCTCTTCCACAGACCAGGTGCATCATCCTGGAGAAATTCTGGGAACAAATTTTATTCCGTTCACATTTAAAGGCAAACCTACCTAATTTCCACATTCCAAATCAAAGTATACGAACCAACACAAAGCCTTCCTTCAAAATTTACTGTAAGAGTTTTGACCCTCTGAGCAGGGTCAGAGAAGAGTGACCAAGATGATAAAAGATCTGGAATCCAAGCATTATGAGGAACAGTTGAGGGAGTTGGGTATGTTTAGCCTGGGGAAGAGATGAGTGAGAAGTGATATGATAGCCATCTTCAAAATGCATCTTCAAAAATGCAGATCAGTACAACGAAGCATCACTCACAGAACAGACCAGCTGAAGATACCCCACAGGATTACAAACCAATAGCAGCTAAACCCACACACCAAAGTTTGACAGCCCTGCAATAACAGCCACAGCTGAATGAAACATCCAGAAACCACCTCAGACTGACGGACAAGTGAACCCCGTTCCCTCACCACCACCACCACCACCATCACTATCTCCCCCTCTCCCCTCCATTGAGACTCCTCCCACCCCCACCCCAGACAGCACTCCTGAATTCTCCCCATCTTCCCCACCCCAATCACTCCAACAACCCACCCTCTTTGCCTCCTAACTACACCTAAGCACATTGCTCCAAAGAGTCTACTCATAGCATGAAAAAGTACGCCTCCCCCTCTTTCACCACATATATATTTCACATATATATTTCACAAAATATGCAGGTAAAAGAAAATGAAAACAAAAGAAAGAAAAACTCATAGTAACCAAAACAATAACCCCACCTCAATTAAAACAACAACAACCAAGCTGTTATGCACACGTTAATGAAAATAACTGTTGGATCATAACATGCAAAAAATGAATTGTGTAAGAGGAAATCACTTCTGAAAAAATGTACTGGTATGTATTAGGTGAAATGGGCACTAAAATGCTAATTCACAGTCTGGGAAAACGAGCAACTGAAATAGGCAGATTCTCCCATCCCTTGTTTATTTATTGCATTTATAACCAAACCTTTCCTCCAAGGAGCTCAGAGAGGCATAACGTGGTTTCTTCCCTCCCCATTTTATCTTTGCAACAGCAACCCTGTGAAGTAGGCTAGGCTATGAAAAGGTGATTGACCCGTAGCCACCCAATGAGTTTCATGGCTGAGTGGGGATTTGAACCCTGGTCTCCCTGGTCCAAGTTCAACACTCTTAACTGCTACACAACACTGGGGGTTTTTTTGTCTTGATTTTTTTGTTTCTATTTTTCTCTGATGAATTATATCAGACATGGCTTAAAGTGACAGCTACTGTAAGGTGAAACAGAGCGAGAGAGGGAAGAAGGAAGGAAGGAAGGAAGGAAGGAAGGAAGGAAGGAAGGAAGGAAGGAAGGAAGGAAGGAAGGAAGGGTTTGAGTAAGCTGTTTTTAATAGCATAATTTCCCATCTCCCATAAGCTGAGCCTTGCCCAAGTCAATGATGCCCCAGCACTATTGAAATTGGACATGAAAGTTATTCATTTTACTTTTTTACTTCACTCCTCAATTATCTGAATGCCAGAAAAGAAAGAGAAGGTAGGCAGAAGTTCATACTCATTGGAACTAGCCTAGTGTACTCAATAAGGTTGCTTCTTCTTCCCTGTTTCTTCTTAGCCTTGTGAGTTAAGTTAGTCTGAGAGACAGTAACTGACCTGAAGTTATAAATCTTGTGGCCAAGTGGGGTTTGAATTGGGTCTTCCTGCTTCTAGTCTGATACTCTAGCAGCCCAATAACAACCACCTTGGCTGTTACACATGATTCCATTTCCTTTCCTTCATTCTGCATCTTCTTTTTTGTTAAGGAACCCTTTCAAAATAACTTTACTAGGTGTCTTAATACATATGCACATGCACATCCCTTTGTCTCAAAAACATTAGATCATGGGTAGGCAAACTAAGGCCCGGGGGCCGGATCCGGCCCAATCGCCTTCTAAATCTGGCCTGCGGATGGCCCGGGAACCAGCGTGTTTTTTACATGAGTAGAATGTGTCCTTTTATTTAAAATGCATCTCTGGGTTATTTGTGGGGCCTGCCTGGTGTTTTTACATGAGTAGAATGTGTGCTTTTATTTAAAATGCAACTCTGGGTTATTTGTGGGGCCTGCCTGGTGTTTTTACATGAGTAGAATGTGTGCTTTTATTTAAAATGCTTCTCTGGGTTATTTGTGGGGCATAGGAATTCGTTCATGTTTTCCCCAAAAATTGTAGTCCGGCCCCCCCACAAGGTCTGAGGGACAGTGGACCAGCCCCCTGCTGAAAAAGTTTGCTGACCCCTGCGATTAGATAGATAGATAGATAGATAGATGATAGATATAGATAGATATAGATAAGTTTCAGTTATAGATGTGTGCAAATGGCCTCTTGAAATCAGGAGAGATGACTCTACTTTGCAATGTGGTAATGCTCAACTGAGGTATAGGACGAGGTGTAATTCAGACTGGAATCAAGGTTCTGATGTTTCTCCCACAAGAGACAAGCTGAAATGGAGGTTATTTGTACCAGTTGCACCAGTTCATCCAAATTGGGTCCAAATTAAACCCAGCAGTCAGTACTTTAGCACAAGAAGGATGTGCTAAACTCTAAAGTACATGAAACCTGCCATAAGATCAGGAAACCGGCAAAGTGAGAGAGTGTGCATTATGCAGAACATGTGCAAAGGGAGCTATTTTGGATTACAGAGTTGAACCCCCTGCAAATTTGCTTGCTGGCAGGCAAGTCACACAGCAGCTGCCAAAATGTACATCCTCTTTGGCATTTAGACTGCCTCCTGCCTCTTAATAAACTGCCTCCTGTCTCCTAATGCTTCATGGGATCAGTGGCTCTGATTTGGCCAAAACGTACTCCATTTTCTAGCCCAGGGAGGTGTTTATTTATACCCCAGATTTTAGACAAAAAGACTCTCAGAGTGGCTTACAAAAATTAGAACTAAGGAGTCCCTGCCCTAATTGCCCTAAAACAATATGACACATAAGGAAAAAGGAACAGGAGGGAGAAGGGGAAAGCCTGCTCAAGTTCAAGTTAATAAAATTGCAGATCTTAAAGTTACAGACTATGTCAGTGGCACTTCAGTACTTGATAAACAGCAATCCCTACCATCACAGAATCAAAGAATTGTAGAGTTGTAAGGGAACCCAAGGGTCATCTAGTCCAACCCCCTGCTATGCAGAAATCTCAACAAAATCATCCATAACAGTTGACCATTCAATCTCTACTTAAAACCCTCCAAGGAAAGAAAGTCCACCAGCTTCCAAGAGAGACCATTCTACAGTTGAACAGGTCTTACCATCAGAAAGATATTCCTGATGTTTAGATGGAATCTTGTCACTTGATGCCATTGGTCCTACCTTCCAGCGCAGGAAAAAACAAGCTTGCTTCATCTTCCATGGGACAGTCCTTTAGATATCTGAAGACAGCTATTATATCTTTACTAAGTCTCCTTTTTTACAGGCCCAACTCATCTGTTCCTCATAAGGCTTGGTTTCCAGACCCTTGATCATTTTGGTCGCCCTCCTCTGAACATGTTCCAGCTTCAGTTACAGGTAGGTAGCCGTGTTGGTCTGCCATAGTCAAAACAAAATAAAAAATAAAAAAAAATTCCTTCCAGTAGCACCTTAGAGACCAACCAAGTTTGTTCTTGGTATGAGCTTTCGTGTGCATGCACACTTCTTCAGATACCAGCTTGTCAATATCTTTCTTAAATTGTGGCACCCAGTACTGGACACAGTACTCCGGATGTGATCTGACAAAGGCAGAATAGAGTGGTACTATGACTTCCTTTGATCAGGAAACAATACTTCTGTTGATGCAGCCTAGAATAGCATTAGCTTTTTTTGCTGCTGCATCACACTGTTGACTCATGTTAAGCTTGTGAGAGCCAGTGTGGTGTAGTGGTTAAGAGCGGTAGACTTGTAATCTGGTGAACTGGGTTTGCGTCTCTGCTCCTCCACATGCAGCTGCTGAGTGACCTTGGGCTAGTCACACTTCTTTGAAGTCTCTCACCTCACAGAGTGTTTGTTGTGGGGGAGGAAGGGAAAGGAGGTTGTTAGTTTGCTTTGAGACTCCTTAGGGTAGTGATAAAGCGGGATATCAAACCCAAACTCTTCTTCTTCTTCTTCTTCTTCTTCTTCTTCTTCTTCTTCTTCTTCTTCTTCTTCTTCTTCTTGTCTACTAAGACCCCTAGATCTTTTTCACAAGTACTGCTGGCAAGCCAAGTGTCCTCCATCTTATATTTGTACAGGTAGTTATTCCTGCCTAAGTGTAGAATCTTACATTTGTCCCTATTTAAATTCATTTTGTTGGTTTATACCCAGTTCTCCAATCTGTTACAGTCATCTTGAATCCTGATTCTGTCTTCTGCGACAGAATCCTGATTCTGTCTTCTACCTCTCCCAATTTGCTGTCATCTGCAAATTGGGTGAGCATCTTCTCAATTACTTCATCCAAGTCATAGAGTTGGAAGGGACCCCAAGGGTCATCTATTTCAACCCCCTGCAATGCAGGAATCTCAGCTAAAGCATCCATGACAGAGGGCCATCCAACCTCTGTTTAATAACCTCCAAGGAAGAAGAGTCCAGCACCTTTAGAAAGCTGTTGAACAACAACAGGCCAGGACAAAACCCCATATTACATTTTTCCAGGATAATGAGGAACCATTAGTGAGCACTCTTTGGGTTCTGTCAGTCAGCCATCTACAAATCCACATAACAGTTACCTCATCCAGTACACATTTCAGCAGTTTCTCCACAAGAATATCATGGTGAACTTTGTCAAAAGTCTGAAGCACACTTCCCCCAGGACTGAACCAAAAGTATAACAGGTGATAATGCCAAGAGGACAGGGCAGCTGACTTGGGCTGACTTGATGGCAGAATCCTCCAAGGAGGGGGCTTGATGGAGTCACTCTGAACTTATATTTTTATGAATGGAGTTGGACTCACGCATTCCTAGAAATTTGTGGCCTCATTCCCCCTTTGCTTTTCCAGACAATCATCCCCCCTTTGCTTTTCCAGACAATATGTCAAGGGGAAAGTTATATATGGCTGAACAAGAGTTTCTTCCTATGGTATTTTTCCCTAATGAGCTCTCCCCCCCCCCCGCCGTTGCCTCATCTGCACATCAACCCCATCATTCCTGAAGCAGAATACTGGGGGGGGGGGATGTACCTGTTCATCTGCCATCACATTATCTGGCTGAATCAAATATGGCTTTCCCTGTTGACTCATTTAAAGATTCCCTCCCCCGGAAGTGATGGGTTTATTCATACACACACAGAGAGATGACATTTTCATAGCCCTTTAATGCTCAGATGAAATATCCATCTATTCATAATTTAGGAAGTGGCAGCTGGTAGATGGAATAGAGGTGTATCCTTGGCACGAGCAACCAAATCCCCTGGCATCCACTTCCGCCCATGCCCAGGGAGCAAATGACTTGAAGAAGATTTCCAGGACAAGATCTAACTGCCTTGGGCTCTTCCAAAATCAGCAGATGGTGTCACTGGGATCCCAGATGACACACAACAGCAGAGGGCAGAGTAACTTTCTGCTCCAGAAACAGCATTTCATTTTAGAAGGAATAAAACCCATAAAGATCCCTTGTCATACGAACAAAAGAAGAGCCCAGAGGCTGAGTCAGGCCATTGGCCCATCCGATTTAGCATCCTGCTCTCACAGTGGCAGCCAGATGCCACAAGCAGGACCCAAGTGCAACAGCATTCTCCTTACTTTTAATTTCCAGCAAAGGTAGTCAGAGGTGTATTGCTTCTCATAGCAGAGGTAGAATGTAGCCATTGTGGCTAGCAGACATTGATAGCCTTATCTTCTCCTAAGCTAGTGGCCATCACTGCCTCCTGTGGGAGTGAATTTTGTAGTTTAACGGTGTGCTGTGTGAGGAAGTACTTTCTTTTTTCTCTTCTGAATCTTCCAAAATTCATGGTTTTCCATTAATTCTAGTGTTTTAGAAGGAGAAAATGATTTCTCTATACACTCACTCCATACACTTCTATAAAGATGCCACTTACTTGCATTTTCTCTAAACTAAATTGATGATTTTGAATTATGGTGCTGGAGGAGATTCTTGAGAGTCCCATGGACTGCAAGAAGATCAAACCTATCCATTCTGAAGGAAATCAGCCCTGAGTACTCCCTGGAAGGACAGATCCTGAAACTGAGGCTCCAAGACTTTGGCCACCTCATGAGAAGAGAAGATTCCCTGGAAAAGACCCTGTTGTTGGGAAATATTGAGGGCACAAAAGAAGGGGAAGACAGAGGATGAGATGGTTGGACAGTGTTCTCGAAGCTACCAACATGAGTCTGACCAAACTGCGGGAGGCAGTGGAAGACAGGAGTGCCTGGCGTGCTCTGGTCCATGGGGTCACGAAGAGTCGGACATGACTAAACGACTAAATCCCCCCCCCCATGTTGAGGTCCTACAGACCCCAGGATACCCCTGAGGGCAGCCCCTGCCATTTCCTCCCAAGGGGTGGGAGGAGACCAGCAGCACTTCTCAATGGTGCACCTCTGGAGGCTTCACCCAGGACCAAAAACCCGGCTAGCCCCCAGTAGTTATGGCTCTGCCTTAAAGGATATTCTAGTTCCCTTTTATTCAGGACACTATGAGAAGAGTATAGGTAGTATTCAACCGTGTTACTCAGAGGAGTTTCTATAGACTTGCGGAATGGAAACAACCATTTCAGCATGCCTGTGGTTGAAAGTGACATGAGTGGCATCACACTGAGTTATCTTCAGTTATCATATGGGAGCATTTCCTACATTCAATCTAGAAGGGATTGTGCATGCAACCATAGAATCGTAGAATCATAGAATCATAGAGTTGGAAGAGACCACAAGGGCCATCCAGTCCAACCCCCTGCCAAGCAGGAAACACCATCAAAGCATTCCTGACAGGTGGCTGTCAAGCCTCTGCTTAAAGACCTCCAAAGAAGGAGACTCCACCACACTCCTTGGCAGCAAATTCCACTGTCAAACAGCTCTTACTGTCAGGAAGTTCTTCCTAATGTTGAGGTGGAATCTTCTTTCTTGTAGTTTGAATCCATTGCTCCGTGTCCGCTTCTCTGGAGCAGCAGAAAACAACCTTTCTCCCTCCTCTATACGACATCCTTTTATATATTTGAACATGGCTATCATATCACCCCTTAACCTTCTCTTCTCCAGGCTAAACATACCCAGCTCCCTAAGCCGTTCCTCATAAGGCATCGTTTCCAGGCCTTTGACCAACCATGTTTTTATCCGCTCACATCATGCACATCAATGTCTCAACTCCTGTCCTGCAGCCGTTGTGAGATAGCACCAGGCAGAGTGGTGACAAGGCATGAGAGGACAAAGCTGTGTGAGCCACGTGGTCTGGCCTCCACCCCCTAAGCTTGTCTGCTGCCCTCAGGTATGGTGGGAAATGATGTTTCATCAAAATGCTGAAGGAGGTTCAACTGTCAATCTAGATGAATTCTTTATGTGAAAAAGGGTAGCACCTTGTCATTTGCAAGGGAATGGCTGTAGCTTAGTGTTAGAGCATCTGCTTTGCGTGTAGAAGGTCTCAGGTTCAATCCATGGCACCTCCAGGTAAGACTGGAAATGCCCCCTCCTTTTAAAACCCTTGGAGTGCTGCTGCCATTCAGTGTAGAGAATACTGAGCTAGTTGGACCAATTATATCATTTAGCTTCCTGTATTCTTTTAGGGAAGGCCTTATGGGCCCCTAGGCTCCATCAGGATTTAGCATGGTCTGGCAAACCCAGAGAGACTAGGAAGAGAAGGAAGAAGGAGCAGATGGTGTGGTGGTGGGAGGCTGGCATCCAAGGATGGAGGAGAGAGGCCCTCTCCTTGTGTCAGAGAGAGAGAAGCAGAGTTTCTGGCTCTCTACTCCACCCCTCTGGCAGAACACAACATCTTATCAGGGTGGAGGACTTATCAGGGAGGGTGGAGGAGCTGAGCAGGAGGTGGCAGTGGCAATGCTGGAGGCAAAGGGACAGGACAGTCATGTCACTAAGAACCAGGTACTGCCTTAGTAGGTGTGATCAGATGCATCTGCCAAGATGAAGTGTACTCACAAAAGACTTATAGAACAAGAGATTCCCATGAGTTCACCCTACCTTGTTTTTAAAAGCTTGGCAGGAGGGACATCTTCATAGCTTCCACCTGGTTATGAATCTCTTGCTTTGCTAATGTACTTTGAAATCTTGACTTCCAGACCTTGTACTTGCTCCTGAGCATGTACTGCAATTAGTCTGAATAAATATATCTTCCTTCCTTAAATGAAAAAAAGAGTCCCTGTTATGTTTTGGGATGGGAGCCTGACAGAAGGGCTGTAGCTCAGTAGCAGAGCACCAGCTTTGTAGAATAACCGGCGTTCTAATTAATGCATGAAGGGGTTAAGACTATAGAGCAAGTTATATCTGATGAGGTCTGAGCTGGTTGCTGCAGCTCAGACTGTGTGGCTCTTATAAGCCACTCTTGAGTTCCTACACCAATAATTTAGGAACTTTTACCACTGTAACCAAGCCATGTTTTACTGCATGTGCAACTTTTTCTGAATGCTGTATGGAAACACACATGAAACTGACCTTTGGAGAGTTTGTAAGTGAAGCAATGTTAGCTTATCAAACATGTGGTCTTTTTCTATAAGAGAAGAAGGAAGTTTTGGAACCCACAAGGGTATATCTTAAAGGTCTAACAGCCTATATTTTCATGCATTACTTTGTTACATATTTTCTGATTTAAAATCTCTGCTGGGATTCTCTCACCAAAGAGTATTTGCCCCAAACGTGGATATTGGCATCCAAGAATTCTCTTTTTTATACCTATTTTTTCCTTGCAACCAATAGAATTTGCATGAATAAGGCCTCAGGCTCAATACCTTGCATCTCTAGGTAGGACTGGCAATGCCCCTTTTCAGAAACCTCAGATAGTTGTTGCCAGCCAGTGTAGACATGGAGCTAGATGGACCAATGTTCTCATTTGGTACTGTATTAGGCAGGTTCTAGTGTTTGCTTCAGGCAGCAAAAATTCATTGGGCTGGCTCTGCTCTCCCTCTGCAAGTTCTTGGCAGTCCACAAACCATACCAATAGTTAAAAGTTGTCTTAAGATCCCATCCACTTTCTCTGGTACCGGATCCTACTGTGCAACTTGCCTCTGGCCATCCGCATTTTCACGGATATTTCATTAGTGTTCCGGCAATGACACTAACTTGCTAATGATCCCTTAACATTTAATAAACACAGCCCAAGAGTTTTATAACCTGTTAGCTTGTGAGTGGCGGTAATTAGGCACAATAATGATAAATAATTAAGGACTAATTACACAAAATCAGTAATTTCATTTTCCAGCAGAGCGCACATTTTTTTCCTGTTCATTTGCTCTGCTGATTGGGGGGGGGTCCATCTGTGGTTCTATTTCCCCTTGTTTGTCATTGGATGGAGAGTCCCTGGTCCTTGCTGCTTTACGGGGGAGAAATAAGATGGAAAGTGTTCAATTATGGAGGCAATTGTCCAATTCATCTCAAAAGAGAAGTTGCAGCAAGGCTATTGTTAGGCATGAGTTTGGTGAAGGAAAAAGAAACAGAGTTATAAAAGGGTTTAAATTCCTTACATAGCCAGAGGGCTCATGAACACCAAACACGAGGCTAGAGGAAGCTCTCTATTCAATCCTGGAAGTAGGCTCAGTTTTTCTTCAGTTCTGAAACCCCTCTTCAGTGCAAAGAATGTTAACAAGCTGGAAATAAGGCTTGTTATGAGCAGCAGTGAAAATGGCAAAAGAATGGAAGGAACAAAAAAGTCATGCCTGGAAAGGCATCCAATCAAGATGAAATGAGATTGGGATTATATATTTATGCCATGAAGAAGAGCTTCTGGAGGTAGATGCCAGTGGTGGTGAGGTGTTGTAGAATAAAGTTGTACATGCTATTGAGCCTGCCCTGTGACCAGTAAGATAGCTGGCCATCATCAGATGTGTGGGGGTGGGGCACAACATAAGGGGATATGTTATAAGGGGGGAAATTGCTCCTTTTCCCTTATAGGGTATCCAAGAGCCCGTACAGAGTCCTTAAGTAGGGCATAAGGACTATCACAGGGGTGGCCAACTCCCAAGAGACTGCGATCTACTCACAGAGTGAAGTTGTTGAGCTTTTAGGGAGGAGGAAAGCCCCATTTTGGGGGGGTGCAGGGCAAAAATGTTGAGCTTTTTTAGGGGAGCCAAAGTTGTTGAGCTTCTTTGATCTACCACAGACGTCCAGTGATCTACCGGTAGATCACGATCTACCTGTTGGAGATGCCTACCCTATCAAAAGGAGAAAATAACAGAGGCCAACCAGAGAATATTGAGAAGCAAGGCAGCTAGTAAGCCTGATTTTTATTAACTGTTGCAACAGGGTGCTCACAAACACACACAGAAGGCAGGAGGGGCCCAGAACATTGGTGTGCAAGCCCTTATATAGACATTTGAAATTGTCCACCCTGTAGCCAGAGACCAATTCCCCAAAACATCATACATACATCACAGTAGGAGGAGGTCTCCAACAAAACTCCTGTTTGTCAGGATACCTGATAATGGCCAGTAATTGCTCTACCTGGGCAGCCTGGTCATTCTTTTGTGATGGTAAATGCTTTAATTCCTGAATCCAGGTCACAGGCTCACTCTATTCATACACAAACATGCCCTTTAAGACAGGTAAGCAAAAGACAATGGAGAGGCTTTCCCATTTCCTTCCACCTTGCAAAGAAATATTTGAGGTCAATTTGGGAGAGTCAAAATGGTTTCAGGATTGCTCTCCTGTACTATTTCAGGCTGGACGCAGGTGGCGCTGTGGGTTAAACTACAGAGCCTAGGGCTTGCCGATCAGAAGGTCGGCGGTTCGAATCCCCGCGACGGAGTAAGCTCCCGTTACTCGGTCCCTGCTCCTGCCAACCTAGCAGTTCAAAAGCACGAAGTGCAAGTAGACAAATAGGTCCAGCGGGAAGGTAAACGGCATTTCCGTGCGCTGCTCTGGTTCGCCAGAAGCGACTTAGTCATGCTGGCCACATGACCCGGAAGCTGTACGCCGGCTCCCTCGGCCAGTAAAGCGAGATGAGTGCCACAACCCCAGAGTTGTCCGCAACTGGACCTAATGGTCCGGGGTCCCTTTACCTTTAGCTTTTACTATTTCAGACACATGTTTTATATACTTATGTATGTGTTTGCCTTGTAAATATATGAACATATGATTTATATATATGAGACCTTAGAATTCCTATTACATCCTGATCGGCTGGCTATCTGCTTGGCTAATCACAAGCGGGTAAGGGATGGCCCACCAGGGCCTAGCACTCCTTTTTGCCATGTGTGTTTTCTTGGAGCAGTCCTGGTTTGTTTCCAGCCAGAGCGGGTGATCGTTGAGGCTCATGTTTTGACCAGTAGAGCCTGCGATCCAGAACCCCCAGGTGAGGTAAGTGTGCTAGTGGGTGGCAATGGGTATTGCTGGGAGAGCCGGAGCTGCTTGTTGCTGCCACCAGTGCTGGGCCAGGTGGTAGCCTGTGTCTGAACCACATCAGCAAGGCACTGAGGGGGGAGGTCTTCTCATCTGGGCAGCTGAGGAACTCCATGCACACTGCCCAGGGCTTGCACTTTGGGGAGATCACTTTGGTGTTGCTAACTCAGTGGTTTGACTTCACCCCCCAAGGCACACTCCATTGTCTCTTGAGATAGATGGATACCAGCAACAACCTTGAAATTCTGGAGATTGAATCAAGCAGCTCCCACATGGAAAGCAGAAATTCTACCACTAGCAGAAGTTGGTAAAAATGCACTTTGGGGGGAGGGGAGTGTGTGATGATCATAATTTTAGTAGAGCAGGAGTTGAGAATTCTGGCCCTCAGGACTTTACTCAGGTCATGCCTTCTCCTAGGCTATCTCCATTCTTAAGCCATGCCCCTCACCAGACTTCTGTATGTCCTCTCTGTTGATGTTGCTTGGCTAGAATGTGTCTTTGAGATATGGTAATGCCTCTTGCTTGCCTGAATGGAGTAGTGTGGAAACCTGTCTTTTGGAAGGATGCAATTTGGGCTACTTATATAATGTTAAGAGTAACTTCCTTTGCCCCACCCATTGTTTTCTCGGTAGTGGCACCCGCCCTGTGGAACGCCCTCCCATCAGAGGTCAAAGAGATAAACAACTACATGACATTTAGAAAATACCTGAAGGCAGCCCTGTTTAGGGAAGTTTTTAATCTGTGACATTTTGATGTATTTTAATGTTTGTTGGAAGCCGCCCAGAGTGGCTGGGGGGACCTGGCCATATGGGCGGGGTATCTATATATATATAAAAATGTTCCCATTGCGTGCGTAGCGGACACCACTGTGCTCCGTAACCGCTGGACCAAATCTCATCAAATTAAGGAAACAGCGTACCATGACCATCAAGGAAGGATCTGGCATAATAAAAATTCAAAAAAACCACACCTAACATAGCTAAAATAAAGAAAAAACGCAAAAAAATTGGCGCGCACATATGACATCACCAGCAGAAGCTCTGAAGACACCAGCAGCATCCAATAGAAAGGCAGATCACGCGCTGTCCCCAGCAAAAGCTCTGAAGGGTGGCGCCAAATAATGACATCATCAACCGAGCAACTGAAACCACCAAGGTGGCCATTACCAGACAACCCACAGAGCCATTACCAGACAAAGGCAAATGGCCAAACAAATAATCCTAAGCAGGCAATCAGTGTAGGAAAGAAAAAAAAACAGTTAAGAGGAAGGCCTAAACTCTCCTTCCCCAGCCAGAAACGTTCTTAGTAGTTTCGGCTCCAGGCAGGAAAAGGTTTTAGGCCCGGGCCATACCATTCCTTATGGCAGGGGGGATGTAGGATGAGAAAGCTCGGCAACTACGCTTTGCTCCCTATCCTATCTCCACACACAATCCTTTCTGTACTGCTGTATCGCTTTACACACAAAGCTCCAGTTATCAGAAGAGGAAAAAGCGCCGCACATAAATGTATAAGGAGCCTAGCAGTTCCCCATCACCCCTCCTTGCATTATTATGGTCCCTTCTGACCTCAGGCTCAATGCCAGAGCGGACTGTACCATGTATCAGGTTTCCAGGGGGTGGGGAGAGGAGATGGTAAATCTAGGGCAAGGGTTTAATTCTATTAAAGGGGCAGGCACACATTTAAGAGAGAGACCAGGGTTCAAATCTCGCCATGAAGCTCGCTGAGTGACCCTGGGCCAGCCTGAGCTACAACACAGGGTTGTTGTGGCTGGGGCAAACCAGACGTAAGGCCGGGGTACAAATAATAAAATAATAATAATAATAATAATAATAATATGAGGAGGGAACCATTTATGCCCACTTGAACTCCTTGGAGAAAAGGGGGGCCTACAAATGCTATGAATAAAAAAAGGAAATCTGTAAACAAAATAACACACACACCTTCCTCAGTAGCTAATAATCCTCAATTCGACCATCAGTTAACAAAATAAAAATAACCACACAAAAAATGAGACCCAACCCTACAAACATACCCTACAGACCCTAATACATTAAAAGACCAACTACATAATTATACAGTCAACATCAACATTTATATGCTCCAACAAAAAACAAACCAACCAACATACAAATCACAAAAAACAAAAATTAAAACAAAAAACAAAACAACGCCCACATCATACGCACTCATTCATCGAATACCAATAATACCATCAGATATACCATTCCAATTTAGAAGACTACAATTTCCAATAAGATTAGCATATGCAATGACTATCAACAAATCCCAAGGACAAACTTTGAACTGCTGCGGTATACATCTAGAAACTGATTGCTTCTCTCATGGACAATTGTATGTTGCATGCTCTAGAGTTGGAAATCCACAAAACTTACATATCTACACAAACAATGGCAAAACAAAAAATGTAGTCTACCGTCAAGTTTTATGATACAAACAACAAAAACTAACCTAACCTAAACTCAACATTAGACCTAAGCATTACAAAACCATTTCAAAAACCACAGCAACGCGTGGCCGGGTCCGCTAGTAAATAAATTATTATTATTATTATTATTATTATTATTATTATTATTATTATTTTCCTCTAGCCCAGCCCACCACTAGTATGTTGCTCCCAGAAGGTTTCCCATGAAGGAATGTGACACTTTGACTAAAAAGGGCCCCCCTATTCCTGCAATGGAGCTAAGCTGTACTTCTTTAGCTCTGAATGGATGTGCATGAATGTGTGCATCAAACTATATTGAACCACCTCTTACTAGGTATGGAAGAAATTGTCAATACAGGTTCTCTTAGTTCCTTTCTTAAATCCTATCTTAAATTCTATCCCTCAAAACAAAATAAAAAAAATTCCTTCCAGTAGCACCTTAGAGACCAACTAAGTTTGTTCTTGGTATGAGCTTTCGTGTGCATGCACACTTCTTCAGATACACTGAAACAGAAGTCACCAGACCCTTATATATAGTGAGAGGGTGGGGAGGGGTATTATTCAGAGGGGTGGTGGGAATGGGTGAAAGGCTGATAGCTGTGGTAAACCTGTTGACGACTGTTAACGACCGCAATTAGTCTTACAGGAAAAAGCAAGCGGTGAGAAGGTTAAAAAAGCTTTGTCATGTATAATGAGATAAGAATCCAATGTCTTTGTTCAGACCAGGTCTCTCCAGGGTTTTAAGCTTGGTAATGAGTTGCAATTCAGCAACTTCTCTTTCCAGTCTATTTCTGAAATTCCTTTGACTATGACAGACCAACACGGCTATCTACCTGTAACTGGATCTATCCCTCAAAATTCAACATCAGTTTAATAATAATAATAATAATAATAATAATAATAATAATAATAATTCATGAAAATTAAGCAGCATTTTAGTGCAAATTTATCCTCACATGTTTCTATGCAGTTAAGACTAATGTGCACATTTTTGCAAGCAATTTCTCCTAATATAATGCATTTTGTAGGTTAATTTCACAATACATTCATTTTTACCCTAGTAATTTTTCATTTTTCACCCTAGTAATAAGGTTGTCAAATTTGCAGATGACACAACCGTGATTTGGCTCATCTCTGATAAGGAGGGTGAAACGAACTACAGAGATGAGGTGGAGCAGCTGACGAAGTGGTGCAGAGCTAACAACTTGCTCATAAATACAAAGAAAACAAAGGAGCTTGCGGTGGACTTCAGGAGAAAGAAGAACGATGTCCAACCACTTTTGATTGATGGAATCTGTGTGGAGAGGGTAACAATGTTCAGATTTCTGGGCATTTAATTGCTGGAGGATCTGTCCTGGAGTGCAAACATAAGGGGGCTTGTGAAGAAGGCACAGCAGAGACTCTACTTCCTGAGAGTTCTAAGGAAAAACCATCTTCCACAAAAGCTGCTGCTTGCCTTTTATCACTGTGCCATTGAGAGCGTGCTCACTTATGGCTTATGTGTGTGGTACGGAAGCTGTACTACCAAGGACAGGATGGGGTTGTGCAGAGTTGTTAAGGCAGCAGAGAGCATTGTTGGCTGCTCGCTCTCCACCTTAGAGCAGATTTATTCCATGAGGTGCCACAGAAAGGCACTGGACATAGTGAAAGATCCATCACATCCTGGTCACTGTCTCTTTGAACTTTTGCCATCGGGATGGAGATACAGGACGATGACAACAAGAACAAGCCGTCTTAGAAACAGCTTCTTCTCCAGAGCGATCGCGGCCTTGAATGGGAAGCCTGGACTTTGAAGTCATCTAATCTTACCTGTTATGTTTTATCATTTTATGGTTTTAATCAGTGTGTATGGTTTTAATCAGTGTTTTTGTAGTTGTTTTGTTTTTGTGTGGAGTGCCCTATCTGGGTGGATGGAGCAGCCAAGTAATTTCGTTGTCCCCAAAGGGGACAATGACAATAAAATATATATTCATTCATATTTATGTACACTTACCTCTAATGTATGCATTTTTGGAAACACTGATTGGTTGCAAAATTCAGATAAGTGAAAATTTCAAAGGGTAGCTGCATTGCAGTTCTCAGATTGTTTTGGAAAGTGTAAATTTGATATATTTGGCTTTAATGCAAACCAAATCAGATTTCTCTTCCATCGCCAGCTTCTACCCATTTTATTGTTTCAGGAATATTGCAATGGAATTGAAAGAAGCCCTGACAGATTTTGCTAATCTTATTTACTTCCTTTTCATTTCCATTGGACATCCCACAGATAATGTTCACCTCTGCTGACCTTGCAAATCCACAGCAGACACAATTTGGGTGGCAGGACAGAAGCTGATGAAAAACCCAGGAGTGCTTCTCCTGAAAGTAAAAACACCCAAATCCTCTGTAATTCTGACCCTGGGACTTTTCTGTCTTACACCAGAGATTTTGCAATTGCTTAGTGAAGTGATAGGGAGGGAAACTATCCCAACTGCCCAATGCTGAACCTTCCACAGGGAATGAAAAATTTCCTTGTAACCACTGGGGAGCCAATCACTGGGGATGGCTGGTAAATTCTTCATGGGGAGAAAATAGAACCAGGCAAATGATTGGAAAACTGTTGAGGCTTGCCAAGGAAAGCAAGAGCCTGTTGGGTACCCTCCTGCAGCTATGATAGCTGCAGACAAATAGCACACTTTTGACATACTCTGATCAAGCCATTGTGTTTCAATTTGTTGAGTCAGTGGATTGTGGCTATGTTTGGGATTTAGGCCACTCATTCAAAATCTTTGTTTGGCTGCAGACGCATCAGGCTGGGTCTCACAGAAGAGCTTCCTAACCCCATTCTTAAACAAATGAGGAAGAGGGAAGGACTTGTACCTCAGTGGTAGAGCAGACACTTCCCATGCAGATCACAGTTTCAGCCCCTGTGTGTGTGTGTGTGTGTGTGTGTGTGTGTGTGGAGCCGTCTTTCCCAAAGGCCTTAGTGGCTCGTTGCACCAGGATGCCAGCCTCTCAGGGGCGCCCCAGCAAGCTGCCAGCTGCTCCCCTTCCTACCCTCCTCGGCCCGTCCCCCTCTGCAGGTGGGTGCATTGGCGCTGCTGCTGCTGCTTGTGCTGCTCCCACAAGCGTTCTGAGGTGGCGGCGCGGGCAGCGGTGGATGAGGAGCCGCTCTTCAACTGTGAGGTGGCGGCCAAGGACGGACCTCCACCGCCTCTTCCTCTGCTGCCTCCTCCTCTCCCTTGGCCGCGGGAATCCCCTCAGCTGCCACCCGTGGCACCAGAGCCACCACATCACTCCCGGGTGAAACGCGAGGCTCGGGTGCGATAAGTGCCGCTCCCCATGGTGTGTGGCATCCCCCAGCTACGCCCCTGGCTGTGCCGCCACCACCACCACCACTCCCTGCAGCACAGGCGGCAGTGTGGCAACCGCCTCCTGCTCCTCAGGCCGCTGGGCAGCAGTGAGAGAGCCAGAAGTGGGCTGTTGTTGTCAGGCAGCAGAGGAGGAGGAGGCGCCCAGAGCCTCGCAAGCAAGCACAGGGTTCCGGCGGTCTGGCCATCCACGCCCCATCCGCGGCATCTTCTGTGGGCGGCAGCTCCTGGGGCTACGAAGCGATCTGCGAGTTGGGCCCCGAGTTCTAAGTTCTCGGAAAGGGAGGGGGTGCCGGAGGGATATTTGCACCACAGCGCCGGTTATGCTTAAGACGACCCTGTGTGTGTGTGAGTGTGTGTGTGTGTGTGTGTGTGAGAGAGAGAGAGAGAGAGAGAGAGAGAGAGAGAGAGAGAGAGAGAGAAAGAAAGAAAGAAAGAAAGAAAGAAAGAAAGAAAGAAAGAAAGAAAGAAAGAAAGAAAGAAAGAATCATACCGGTAGGGAGGTATCCAACATTCATCGTGCTCTGAGTGGGCCAGTGTTAAGTATAATGGATGGAAAATGGCTAAATGTGTATTGCTAACACAGGATTTCCCACAAGTTTTTCTAAAGGACTCTGAGCTCCTTGCAGAGTTAATGATTAATTAATTAATTAATGATTGTTGTTCTCTGGTAGCTAATATGTGAGGGTTGTAACCTGGGATCCTGTGAGAAGCATTGGGTTGCAATCTCACTTTTGAAGGGAGTTGCTTTTGAGTCTGTCTTCCCAAACTCAACAAAGTGAAAATGTAAATGGAGTTGTCTCTCTGAATGCTACAGGGAGAACAATGTATGTAAATAGCTTTCCTGAAAGGAGGGGCTTAGAGCCTGCAGGTTTGGAACAGGCTGGAGAGAGAGAGAGAGACCTTTGATTATAGGTCTGTTTGGATTATTTCATATTTTGTAAGATGCTGAGCCTGTGCTGGACCGCACAAGGTATTGTATTGATATTTTTGATGTTTTAATTCTGTTTTGAAGAAAGTTCTGCCAGTAAAAGTTTGAATAATATTTCTATGGGCCTGGATAGTGTTTCATTTCCAAAGGAGTCTGTTCTTATGTTTCTAGTCACTTTAAACTGCACAGTATTTAATATCCACAGCAGCCAATTGGAATCAATGAACAAATTGCCTAATTTTATTGAATTTGAGGGACAGGGCTAATGAAAAGTATTTCCAAAAGGGGAAGGAGAAAATGTTGTGCCTCCTCGCTCCTTCCCAACTGAGAGCAGGATGGTTCAGTCCTACAAGATGCTGCTTGTTCCTGAGCACTTCCTTGCAACAAAGCCCCCCACCCCCACCCCACGAAGGAGCAGCAAACTGCACTGCACAGAATGGGATCCTTTGCTTACCAGCTTTTAAATGGAAGGTTTTATCCTGCATGGTGCTGTTTTGGAGGTTTTATTGGATGGGAGGAAGGAGATGCTGAATTTCCACCTTCTCCTGAGAATACGTAGCCAGTCAGGTAGGTCTACCCTACTCCTGGCTTTCTCACTATTTTTCTTATTTTCCCTGCCTAGTGTCAGCCCCTCCTTCCTTGCTTGATGTGCTAGTGCCTGGCAGCTCCAGATTGCTCTGGTCACCAATCCTGACCCACAGGGATCAAAGGCTGTTTCAACCCAACAAGAGCAACACCTGGACCCCCTGAATCTTCCCTCTTTGGTTTGGGACTCAGCCGAACCAATGCACAGCACTAATGAATGCCTCATACTATTAACAAATTCATACAAAACATCACAGGATCAATTTCATTAAAAAGGCCTGAAACAGGTGGAGGTTCTCCCCACCCCTTTGAGACATTGATGTTGAGTTCCAAAAACCCTTCTTTATGGGCCCATTTGATCCCTACTTCCAGCTTTCCCCCACCTGTATTTCCTCTTAAGTACAGAAAGAAAAGGGACCCAGGTGGCACTGTGGGTTAAACCACAGAGCCTAGGGCTTGCTGATCAGAAGGTCGGCGGTTCGAATCCCCGCGACGGAGTGAGCTCCCGTTGCTCGGTCCCAGCTCCTGCCCACCTAGCAGTTCGAAAGCACTTCAAAGTGCAAGTAGATAAATAGGTACAGCTCTGGCAGGAAGGTAAACGGCGTTTCCGTGCGCTGCTCTGGTTCTCCAGAAGCGCCTTTGTCATGCTGGCCACATGACCCAGAAGTTGTACGCCGGCTCTCGGCCAATAAAGCGAGATGAGGATGAGCGCCGCAACCCCAGAGTCGGACAGGACTGGACCTAATGGGCAGGGGCAGGGGCGTACCCAGGATCAAAACTAGGGGGGGGGGCAAGCCATGGTCGTTCAGGTTGTGACATTTTAGCATGGAAAAGGCGAATGAAACCAAAATTTTAAGAAAATTATATATATATGCAACAAAACAGCGTCCAGCATTCAAAAAAAAAAACCCTCAGCTTGCATTCACTAGCCACACACACACGGTGCACAACTATGTACCGTATCAATATTGCTGAAAAAATGTCAACTTTGTAACCAGAAAATAATCTGAATCACATGCACCACAAGGCATATGTGCACATTGCGCAGCCTCAACTTAAGATGGCTTTATTGCCGAAAATCACTTCTGTTAAGGAAGTGGCCTTTTAAGAGAAATTTCTCAGGAATCTGGCGTTTAACTTGTTGGAACTGTTATGGGAAAAAATCCAGGTGCAAGGCTGCTCAGCCACCTGGCCCTTCAGGCAAAGCCTGTGGTTCTTTGCTGAGAAAGAAGGAGACCAGCCACCAACCGGAGCAAAGGAGAACGTTTATTGCGCAACAGGTTCAAGGCAAAGATTGAACAGCGAAGAAGGGGTGACATGAACTTTTAAAACTTCCTGCAGTTTCCCAGAATGCAGCTCATTAAGCATCACCACCAGATCACAGTTACATCAGTAAAACTGTCACCAGAGGGGTGGAGAAGGGGAGGGTTACATGGCATTAACATAGAGGAAATGAAATGCAAATGAATGGTAAGCACTGAATTGATGGTAAGCACTGGTGAAGAATTGATGCTTTTGAATTATGGTGCTGGAGGAGACTCTTGAGAGTCCCATGGACTGCAAGAAGATCAAACCTATCCATTCTTAAAGAAATCAGCCCTGAGTGCTCACTAGAAGGACAGATCCTGAGGTTAAGGCTCCAGTACTTTGGCCACCTCATGAGAAGAGAAGTCTCCCTAGAAAAGACCCTGATGTTGGGAAAGATTGAGGGCACAAGGAGAAGGGGACGGCAGAGGATGAGATGGTTGGACAGTGTTCTCGAAGCTACTAACATGAGTTTGGCCAAACTGCGAGAGGCTGTGAAGGATAGGCGAGCCTGGCGTGCTCTGGTCCATGGGGTCACGAAGAGTCGGACACGACTGAACGACTGAACAACAACAACAACTGGTGTATTCATCTTATGTGTTTGGTAATCACTGGGCCCTTCACCTGAGTGTTCTTGGGACCAGAACAATGAGTTTGCCTGGCCAGGTCTATCACCCTTAACGAGTTTGGAGGACAGAGATATGGCTGGTGCTTAGCTGTCAATGCTCCCTTTGGAATTTCTTCCTGTGTAGCTTGAGAGCTCATGGCAGGAGCCGCTTTCCAGAAGGGCTCCCTTAAGGGCATTGCTCCATACCCTATGAGTTTACTCAGGAGGAGACTTTGCTTAGGTTGCCCCCCCCTCTGTCCTTAACTAAACAGAAAGAGTATATTTGAGTTGTTGTTCCTTTGAGATGGTAATTACTTAATTCCTGAGGCAATGGGAAGGTTTTTTTTCCACCTCCTCCCTTCTTGCAGAGAAACACCTTAAAATTCTTATAACAACACAAAGGAGAAATAACAAAATGCAAGGTTTATTAGGAACAACTCAAGGAAAGTATGATGAAATTATAAAATAATATACTAAAGCTGCAAAGCTTATGGCCCTTCAGTCTTGTAAGGCTAAGGCTGCTATGCAGGGCTGCAGCAAGCCAGCAGCATCCAAGGTAAACAAAGAGGGTTGAGCATGCACATGGAGCAAAATGGTCCTCAGGGAACACAAATCTAGGAACAGGTAGGTAGCCGTGTTGGTCTGCCATAGTCAAAACAAAATAAAAAATAAAAAAATTCCTTCCAGTAGCACCTCGACCAACTAAGTTTGTTCTTGGTATGAGCTTTCGTGTGCATCAATAATGGTTTCTTTTTAAAGCCTCTTTATACCAGGACACTGGACAAGGTCAATCCCAATTGAAACCTTAAGCAGGGAGCAAAACAATGAAAGCAAACTTTTTTAAAGTGAACAAAAGCCAATTTTTTAAACGTATTATTCTGTCACTTAGCAAAGCCTCTGAATTCAGACCCCCCACCCACCCTAGTTAAGTCCCCAGGTTTAGGGAACACAGGAACCAACAGCAGGCGAAATCTAATGAAATACTGCAAACTAAGGAGACAAAAGTGGGAGCTAGGGGTGCCTCACACAGCGCTCAGCCTTCCCCACACGCAGAACACACAAAACGCAATAACAGTGTAGCCTTTGCCCCCTGTTCCTTCCTCCCCGCACAATGAGCCTCCAAAAAACACACTCACCTCACCTCAGAGCGACACCCGCCCCCCACAGATACACACAAACCAGAGGGGTAGCAAATCTGAATCATAGCTGTCAACCTTTCCTTTTTCTCACAAGGAATCCTATTCGGCATAAAGGAATTTCCCTTAAAAAAAGGCTAACCTCACAGATCTGTGTTATCTCCGATCTCTCTGCTATAGGACAGGAGGCGAGGCTGAGGATAGGGGCTGATGCAGGGGCCAGGGGGCCGAATACGCCCCCTGCAAGCATGGGGAAACGGCTCCCACTCGCTTTGAGGCTTTTCTCTGCAAGGAGCCGGAGGCGAGGTCTTCCCAGTCCCTGACTGGCAAGGGGGGGGGGGAGAGGAGCTGCTTCGTTTGAAATGCGGGAATTTTAAGGGATCTCAGAAATCCGGAGGATCAGCAGGAAATGGCTTTAAATAAGGGGGTTTCCCCGCATAAAACGGGAGGGTTGACAGCTATGCTAGGGGGGTCAGCTGCCCCCCTGCCCCCCTCGGTACGCCCATGGTCAGGGGTCCCTTTACCTTTACCTTTTTACAGAAAGAAAATGCTGTGTGGAAAGAGCTTGCCCTTCAATACAAATGGCTGTTTCATTTAAAGACAAAGCAGAAGGAAGAGAGGACTCTGTATGTAATCTGTCTCTTTAAACAAAGTTTATGGCCTGAAAAGTAATTGATTTGCAATACTATCAGGGGGACACGTAGGATGCTGTTCTGCAGCTCAGTTGCCTGGAGAAAACCATTGGCAAAGCAAAAACATTGACATTTTTAGGGGGGGGGGGAAGGGAGGGAGGTATACACTCCCTTTCTTGTGCACTCCAGAGAGTATTTTTTGCAGGATTCTCTCTCTCTCTCTCTCTCTCTCTCTCTCTCTCTCTCTCTCTCTCCTCCCCCCTCTCTCTCCTCCCCCTCTCCCTCCCTCTCCCTCTCCCTCCCTCTCATGTCCTAGCTTTCCTCTGAGGAGTTCAAGGTGTCACACATAGTTTTCCCTCCTCCATTTTACCCTCACAACAACCCTGTGAGGTAGTTTAGCCTAGGAGACAATGAGCTTCATGGCTGAGTGGGGATTTGAACCTGGGTGTAGTCTGGCATTCTCACACACACACACACACACACACACACACGAATGCAAATTGAGTGGTTAAGGTGCATAATAACTGGCCATACATGTGTGTATATACACACACATACACACTTAACATATGGGAAGCTGCTTGAGACTGAGTCAGCCCTCTGGCCCACCTCACTTGGAATTCTTGGCACTGGCTAGCAGTGGTTCTCCAGGGTTCTGGCAGGACCCTCTCCCAGTCTTTCCTGGAGATTGAAGCTGGGATGCTTTGAGTGCAAAAGCCGCTGGTTTGCCATTGAGCTATGGCCCTTCCTTGTGGTGCAAGAGTTCCCCTCCAGGGGATGTTTCAAGAGCAAGCTAAGCTTTTTCTTCCACCTTATTTTAAATGGTTTTTAATATTGTGTTTTAATGCTTTAATCCACCCAGGGACCACAGGGTGAAGGGTGGTGATATAAACAGAAATCTGGTCTTATTCCCTTATGGGGTACACAAGAGCCTTTTGAGGTTCTGCATCGGAAGGAGTAAATTACAGAGGCCGACCAGAGAAAAATTGAGAAGCAAAATCTTTATTATATCTGTTGCAACAGGGCCCACTCCCAAAAATGGAGGAGCAGCCCCCAACAATGGTGTGCAAGCTCCTATATAGACTTTGAAATTCCCCCCTTCCGCTCAAGACCACCCCCTATACATCATACATACATCACAAAAAGGGGTGTAACCCAGGACCACCCCCCAGATACATCACAGCTACATCGCAGAAAAAGGTGCGCTGTTTACCTCCTGTCTGCCACTTCATATGATAATGTCTTATCTGATTGCCTTTCCTGGGCAGTCTGGCCATTCCTTTGAGATGGTGATTACTTAATTTCTGAGACAATGGGAAGGTTCTCTCACCCCTTTCCTCCTTGCAGAGAAACATTTGGTCAGTTTTGAGAGTCAAAATGGTGTCTGTCTGCTTCAGACATGTGGCCTTGTTGCTTGGTACATTAATAACAATTATTATAGATATAAAACCTTAAAATTCTTACAACAGCGGGCAGCAAAATAATTAAATAATAACTGTAACAATAACACCCTATGCCTTTTGGGACCACTCCTCTGTCCCTAGCATCCCACAACAAACCTGCCCCCTGGGCCCATGGGAGTTTTTAACCCCAGATGACTCCTGAAAGATTGCCCAGAACAGATTGTGGCCCTCCCACCCCTAATGTCAATCCTTTGGAGACTTCCATAACATTAAACTGAATATGGAATTTCCTGTTATTTGAATACATTCCTTCTTCTATCCATGGTGGATGGTTGTCCTTCCTGCTCTTCCCATATCCTGACAACATATCCACCCCACTTCTTTTCTTTAGGCTGAATACACTCTATTTCTGTAGTCATCCTCTTACAACTTGCCTTTCATAGACTTGATAATCCTCCAAGCTGCTCCCTGAATGTTTTCTAGGTTGTCAACATCCTTCCTGAGCAGGCTCACCAGCTGGTTTGAATTTTATTGGCCTGCCCAGATTTAACATTTGGGCCAGTTGCCAGAACTGATAAATGTAAGAGAGAGAAAGAGAGAGAGAGAGAGAGAGAGAGAGGAGCCGGGGGGAAGCGTGCTAAAGTGCTGTTATTATAATCTACTTATTTACTATAAGGTGAATTATAAAACACAAAATTAAAATGCGTTCTTAATATGGGAATTGTGCACTTTTGCAAATGCTTGGAAATGTTTTGTCCTTTTGTGAACTTACTGCCAAAGGCACGCCCCCACCCCACCCCCAACACTTAAAAGCAGTGCTTTTTGTCCCCTGGGGGTACTCCTCAAGGGTATGCAGTACCAGCACTCCCCCAGAAGAAAAGCACTGGTTAGAAGTGTGGCACTTACTGGGTACTGTAACAACTTCATGATGAGTACCGACACCTTTTTTTTCTAGAAGAAAAACACTGCTTAAAGGCACTTTGCCTCCAGATCCATAGAAAAGTGAGAAAGGAGAGGCAATTTGTACATGCTCAGAATCACTCAGCCCATGGTGCAACAGGGCATGCTATTCTTCCTCTAATTCTCATCTTCTTGTCCAATTTTCTCCAGAAAGTTGCTCACAACTGCCCCTGGTGACTTGTCTGCAAACCTACAGAAGCTTCTGTTAAATTTCCTAAATTGTTCCCCCCCCACCGGTATTATTATTATTGAACCCGAACTTAACATGTATAAAAGTCCTAATTGCATCATGCTCCATTGTGCAGTGAGCTACTTGGCAAACAGATGACAGATGCAACCCTTTCTTGATTGGTCCACGCACAATACTTTGGACCACAACCACACCATTGAAGTCATAATGGGCTGCTCCCTCCTTGAGCAGAACAAAAGGGCAGACTGAGAGGTGGTACATTAAAAAAGACAACGAGGTCTCAGCAAAGTCATTAGCTGTCTATTGTGTCAGGCTGGCAGCTGCTTTGAATCTCTGCTCTAAAAATATCTCCTTGTTGAAACTATTATTTTCGATATTCTGCATAAGCAGCAGCAGCAGCAGCACCTCCTGATCCCTCAATGGCAACAGAATACAATGATGTCTTAGCAATGGATTGATTGCCAGAAATGTATCTAAAGGGGGCCAGCTGAGAGCAAAAGCTGAAACTATGGAGGAGGGAAGGACCAGGAAGTGGAGAGAAAGACTCCATTGGGTCTTAAGAACATAAGAGGAGCTCAGTAGCTTTATTAGGCTGAAGGACCACCTAGTCCAGCTTTCTGTTCTCAGAGTAGCCCGTTGGATGCTTACAGGAAGCCTGCAAGCAGGACCTGGCTGCAACAGGACCCTCCTCACTTGTGACTCTCAGCAACTGGGACTCAGAGGCATACTGTACTGCCTCTGACAGGAGCCACTGATAGCCTTATCCTACCTAATCTTACACTCCTGTATGTGGTTCCTTCCCTTTTTTTCTTGTTTTGACTGCAGCCCTCCCTGAATTACCACATTCTTAAAGGATGCTACTGAAAGGCCAAATGAAGGCTTTGTGTCAAATACTCATGTTTAAGAACAGAAGGTGCATCTAGTCCAACCCTCTGTTCTTATAGTGGCTGACTGAACTCCTACAGGAAGCCTCCAAGCAGGACCCGAGCATGACAACACTCTCCCCACTTGTGATTCCCAGCAACTGGGACTCGGAGGCAAAACGTCCCTTCACATTGGGGCTGCTTCTGCCCCTGCTCTTGAAGTCACACATGGAGACTGTAGCAAAGGGTTGAAGCAGGACTTGGAACATGGTTGGAAAGGCGATGGAGGTGGGAGAGCAGACCATGATACTAGGAGAGACCCAACCCAACCTGGTGCCCTCCAGTTCCTTGATCATTGGCCATGCTGGCTGGAGCTGATAGGAGATGGATTCCAACATCATCTGGAGGGCACCAGATTGGGAAAAGATGGACTATGTACTTCAGGCTGTCTCGGAGCTTTGAGATCAGGAACCTCAAGCCCTGGGATCAAATGCAGCCCTACACCTCTCTACTTGGCTCTCAGCATTCTTACCAGCCCACACCTTTTACTGGCTTTGCTTCATATGTGTATTGTTCTTGCTTGGCTGATATGTTTCCTTGAACTCTGGTAGCAACTCTGGCTTTCTTGGAGGATGGAAAGGACTGTGTGAGTGTGTGTAGAAACTAGTCTAACATACAAATGTTAAATTAACATTAATTGCTCTACGCACTGTTGCCTCTGGCCCCACCCATTAATGGCATGTGTCCCCAGTGGCAGAACGTGAATTGTCAGTGTCCATGGTGGGCAAGCGCACCAAGGGAGGCATGCAGACCGGGGGGACAGGGCATGGAGGGTGAAGGAGCCAGCCGTGGCACTCGAGCCCTCACTGCCCACATCACCAGAGTGACCCCCCTGCACCAGAGCCAAGCCGGGTTGCGCTGCACCACCTGCTCGGTCACACAGGGGGGAGTCTAGCCAGCCAACATGGCACTTGGAGCCCCCACACCAGCATCTCCAGCACAGCCTGGCCTGGGGCTCCTGTCCATGGGGTTGGTTCCTCCAATGCCTGGGAGCAGAGCGCTGGGCCACACCACACTTGGGGTGCCTGTAGGGTGTGTGTGTGTCTGCTTCACCTCCCTTCAAAAATCCACGCTAGAGGCCATGGCCCTTCTGGTTCTCCTCATGCTATGCTCCTGTTTGGCCCTTGGGCTGAAAAAGGTTCCAAGATCAGCCCTCTCAGCCTTGCTGATGTTGACCAAAGGAAAGTAGAGCAATAACTTTGGCACCAGCTTGGCTGTAGTAGTGGTTGCCAGAAAGAGGCATATAAGATGCCATCCAACCATCTGAGGGACTCCACTCTGGATCTGGTATCCTTTCAAGTTTTCCTGGGTACAAACAATTCTACGATGGTGGAGAGCAAATGGAGAAAGGAGAGAGACATGAGACACAAAATACACAGAAGCATGGCAAGGAAATACACAGACAATGGAGTAGATGGGCCTTTAGCGGGGCTCTTCATATGTTTATATTCTTATGAAATGAAATCATATAGAAATCATATATTACTTGAGACAGTTGATCCTGGATGGGAGATTTTGGATGTAAACATGTATATAGAAACACATCAAATAAATAAGGTCAAGAGTTGTTGCTTTCCCTCCAAAGATATATTTATATAGAATACTAGCGGACCTGGCCACGCGTTGCTGTGGCTCATTTTATGCTTATTACCATCAGTAGCAGCCACAGCCAAAATAAACCCCCACCTACCCCCTGCCAGCGTCGTGTGCACTCTGCATGCGCTCAGGTGCCCTCTCGCGACCTGTGGCAGAAAAAGCCGAGGAAGGAGGCCTCTGATGCCGTCTGAGGGAAAAGCACTATGGAAACGCACAGATAAAAAACACACATCGGGAGATCACTGAGGGAAGATCACGGTGGCCATTTCCCGGCGTGCCTTGCCTATGGCCTTTTCAAGGGGAAAAGTGCTAGTAACCCTCTACAGAGAGGATTTGATTCCATTTCCCAGAGTGCCTTGAGCACGCGGTTGGTTGGGATAATAAGCCCACCATTTCCCAGCATGCCTTGCAGTTTGGGCGAAAGAGCTTAGTTCACCCACAGGGCGCCTTGACTCCATTTCCCAGCATGCCTTGCGGGTCCGGCCTAGTTAACTGCAAGAGGCAGCGGCCTCCATTTCCCAGCGTGCCTTTGACAAAAGAGATATTTACATTTCCCTGTTTCCCAGCCAAGTTAATCACACCCTTTTGTCTGGCACTCAGGTATCAGGAAGCCAGGAATTATCACTGAGACAATCACTCCCTCCTTCCTTGCAGAGAAACAGTTTGTCAGTTTGGGAGTGAAAATGGAGACAGGCCTGCGGCCTGTCTTCAGATATGTGGCCTTGTTTTGCTTGGCACACTTATGAACAATTATTATATATATAGATAAGACCTTGATATTCTTACAACACCTTGCAGGTCCGGCCTAGTTAACTGCGAGAGGCGGTGGCCTCCATTTCCCAGCATGCCTTGCAGCTATTAAAAGCCTATTAAAAGCCGAGTCGACTATCAGGAAAAGAGGCAGGCCATCACTTCTTTGAACTCATTTCCCAGACATCCTTGCGGCCCTGGCCTGAAGAGTCCATTGAGATATGATGCTGCCCTGTGATGAGCCTTTCTATTGGAAGCTGCTGATGACGTCTAATATGTGCACCAATTTTTTTAGCATTTATTCTATATTTTAGGTATGTCTTAGGTATGTCAGGTGTGGTTTTTTTGAATTTTTATTATGCCAGATCCTTCCTTGATGGTCATGGTACGCTGTGTCCTAATTTGATGAGATTTGGTCCAGCGGTTACGGAGCAAGGTGTTGTCCGGCGCGCACGCAATGGGAACATTTATATATACATAAAAATATATAGATGGGAGGTTGATTATTTTCTTTTTTCTTTTTATCTAGTGAGGACTGGTTAAGAAGGGGATGGAGAATACATTGCTTATAGTAAAAGCTCATTTAATACGATTTAGAGAAAGAAGGGAAATTAGAAACTCATTTACGGGCAATTGAAATTTATTCTTAGCCTTCTGGAATAGAAGATTTGGATAAAATGTACCTTGCGAAATGTTTTTGTATTGATTTTGTCAAGGGATATGCATTATTAAGCATGCCTTTTTTCTTTATCATTTGTGTACATGGATATAAAAGAAAAGAAATAAAGTCAATGGCAAGGGATTATTATGTAAATTTAAAGTGGCTGCAAACCTGCATTGCTTATTGTGGTGGCAACATTTGCCAGAAGTATATTTGAATGGCAATTGTATGCACACTTCCTTAAAAGTAAGCCTCCTTAAAGACAGTGGAACTTACTTGTGAGTAACCAAACATTTGCAGTTGCTCTATTAGTACCAAGGCTGTACAAAATCTCTGCATCTTCACATTTATTAATTTATTGTCTCTGTATGCAGTTTACATTTTATAATAATGGCTTTTATGGTGATCTAAAGAGATGTGATAGGAAAGAAAATACAAATGGGGAGGGAAGAGGAAAGGAGCAAAGTGAAGCCTGAGTCTTCTGTGATGGGAGTTGCATAATGATAAGGTGGTATGGCTTCTAAGGGGGTCAGTTCTGGGAGAATAGAAGCCAAATTGTAGTTGGGCTGAAATATAGGCTCTGGCTTTGTTACCTTCCACTAAGGTACAACCTGTTTGAATGGATCCTATCCAACCAACCACTCCAGTCTAATATAGCTATAAAGCCACTATCCTGCTGCAGGCTTTCAGCTGGTGTCATTTCCCCCTGTACCGTGGGATGGGAGAAGCACAAGATAGACTAAGCCATCTGCATCCTACAAGAACAAGTTGTGTTCCAGGTCCTGGCCCTGAACAGTTCTAGAGAAACGTGGAACCATTAAGCCAACACTGCTGAGTTATAGCTTTTTAGGCCCATTGGCATATTTGGATTTTTGAGTGAATGCCATGGGCATCATCCACTCTGGTCACTCTTCTCCTTGCTCCCCCAGATCAACACACCAACACCAGAGAGACAGAAAGAGAGAAAGTGTACGCTTTTCACTGTTTTTTTCAAGGTATCTGGATAAAAGTTGGATCCTATGTAATTAATCTGAACCTTGACAAACTCATAGAGCTGAAAGATGGGGAAGTGGGAAAGAGTGAGGGAAAGAGTGTCACTCATCCAACTTCCAGCTTCAGTTCTATGTACCTTTTGAAAGCAGAAAAGGGAAACCACCACCACCACTTCATGACTAAGGGTTGGGAGGTGGAGCTTCAAAGCACCAACAGAAGAGCTGAAGGGTGTTACTGCATCCACAGGGATGATCCGGGTGACTGACCCCCCCCCCCAACCCCCAAGGTTAGGTTCCCAAGTCTTACAGCTTCTCACTTGGCTTAAATGGGAACTGAGTCAAGGTAGGGCCCAACTGAGGCTAGTAAGAACTGGAAGTTAGCAGGTCACCCCATAAATTTTTATGGCCAATGGTAGTGAAAGCTAGGGAAAACAAGCTAATTCTGGACCAAGACAGGAGTCGGGAAAGATCAGACACCACTAATCACATCCCAGATTGAAACATCAGTGCATGGACTTCCACTGATGACGAGGTATTCCATGTCAACCACATGAAGTAATGGACAATGTGCATCTCTGTGTGGAATGGCTTTACTACCCATCTGAACATCCTAATTTTGATAGCTATGGCAGGTGGGGGGGGGACTCCCTTTTATGGGCCTTGAAGGAAGCAAACTCTGCTGCCTTTTGAATGAGCAGAAGCCCCAATGAGTCTCTTCTTAATTAGTCTAATGAGCCTTTTGGCTTCTACATGATGACAAGCAAATGAATTTGCTCTTTCCCTGACAAGTTCTTATGGGAGTGATTCAAAGCTCTTCCTGACAACACCCCCTGCCCCAACAATGTATCAAAAGCACCAAGTCATTAAAAGCAGTTGCCCAGCTATGAAATTAGATATTGATTAACATTGTACCCAACCAACCATATTGTTTATTCCAATAGCAATGAGAAAATGATCCCACCATACACGTGTCACTATATGTGGAAGATGCAGAAGACCAAAAGGCTTTTAATAATAATAATAATAATAATAATAATAATAATAATAATAATAGTTTAGCAAGTTTCAGAATGCAGAGATATGAACCAATATAATGACATTCAAGCTGGTGTGGACTGTTGCCCACATAGATGCTTGATTCAGAGATTTGGCAGAGAGATTTCTGTTGCTGAATTCCACCCCAGTTTGGTTATAGTTAGAAATACTACAGCCCAGCACATTCTGATTTAGCATGGAGATTGTAACTTCATTGGTGCAAATAATTGTCCTTAAGTCATAAATCATGCTCTACTGGGCAAATGCACTGTTGTGAGTTTTTTGGGGAGAGGGGTAGGGGGAAAAGATTAGGCTGTTTGATGCTTGAGTCCCTTCTAATTCCTAGATCCAGGAAGGATTAAAATCTCATGGAGGATTCCATTGTTGAATTAGCTAGGCAAGGGCAATAATGGCCCCTAAGTATGAGCTGTTGTATAATAAAAAGTGGCTCTGGGCACCCTCCTTCACCTGGCTGGGAATGAGAAGGACAATTGCCAGAGTGGAGTATGTGAGAGCTGGGCTAGAAGCAAGCAGAAGCCATAGAGTGAAAACCATGCTTGATTTCCACTTGAATCCAAGGCTGTGGCTATGGGAAAAGCAAGACCTTCTGGGGTGTTGATACTTTGAGCACCTCCATCTTAGGCTCAGTAAAAGTTAATGTGGTACAATAGTGGTGGTCAGGACCGGTGCTGGCAATTTTGGCGCCCTAGGCGAGGGGCAGGCCACGTGACATCATTGCGTATGACGCACGTTGCGGAGTGGTGCCCCGTCCCCTGGCCGGCCGGGCGCCCCCGCCGCCGCGGTTTGCTTGCTTCGCCGCTGGTTGGGGCGGTGGCGGGGGTCGGTGGGGGGCAGGGTGGCCAGCGCCCCCTCCATTTTGGCACCCTAGGCAATAGCTAGGATTGCTTGTGAAAAAAGAAACTCCTTTGAAAACAGTTCCTCCCAAGTTGCCAATAAAATTGCAGAAGCTGTTGCAAATTGGCAGCCACGCAAATGAAAAGAGTAAGCAAGAATAGTAAAGATCTCAGAGTGGGGCTTACAGTCCTAAAGGCATGACAGTCAAGGGAAAAGGGGGAGGGAGGGAGGAGGGGTGGAAGGCAAACTCAAGTGTTCTGGTTCTACAATTCTTCACCCCTTTCAACAGCACAAACACCACTCTTAACTAGAGAAGCAGCACCAAAATATCACCCATGGCAGTTTCTTAGGCTCCAGTGTGCCCCAAGAAGATTCCTGATGAGGGAATGTGGCCCTTAGGCTAGATAAGACTCCCCACTTCTGAGCTAGCATATTATTTTATGTGTGACGGAGCTTGGTAAAACATACCTTTTTTATCCATCTGCCTAAGAAAATGTGACTCTCTCTGGAAACCTGGATCAGAAAAAAAATAAAAAAAATTTAAATGATTCATTACTTACCGGTAACAATAATACGGTAGTTTAAGTTTACTAAATGAGCTCCATATTATTATTATTATTATTATTATTATTATTATTATTATTACAAAGGAGAGGAAGCTCATTTTCTTATATTGCTTTTGTTTCTACCCATGAAATGACTGACTCCTATATTAACACAATTTTCCAGACATTAATGGATAGATTTCTGAATAATTGTCAGTCTATTAATTCATCCCAATTAACTCCAAGTAAAATTAAAATTAAGCTAAATGGGAGAAATTTAAAAATATATATTTGAAATCTTTTTGCCTGAAAGCCTCAAGGCATCATAACTTTGTCATCTCTCATCTTCCCTCGTTTACATAGCAGGCTAAGAATGCAATGCAATCAGCTCCTCTTCTGCTGTGTTTCCTAAGCAGGGAGGATATATATGATAAGAGTTTCATATCCAAAGATGCAGATTGGGCTGAGAATCTCCACTTAAAAGATTTGTTGAAAAAGGAAGAACACTGAAAAGACAATAGAGGCAGCATGTGTCAGATATGTAAATATCAAACCAAACCCCTATGTTTCCTTCCCCCTACATGGCCCACCCAACTTGGCCCACCCAAGCTATCGCCCAACAAACTTGAAAGGGCCATAGCTCAGTGGTAGAGCACCTGCTTTCTATAAAGAAAGCTCCTGTTCAATTTCAGGCATCTGCAGATAGGGCCAGTCCCTCTTCCTGAAACCTGGGGATGCACTGCCAGTGTGCACAGTATGAGCCAATGGGCATCTACCTAGATGAGCCAATGGCCTGTCTCAGACCAGTTAGCTTCCTTTGATCCTAACATGGCTTTTTGTTGAGGAAACAGGTATATAAATCCAAACCGCTTCAGTTGCAATATTCATCCAAATATCAGGTGCTGGGGTGGGGCAGAGGGTGGAGGCTTGGCTTTCTTTAAAGGCAATGGTAAAGGGACCCGGGACCCTGACCATTAGGTCCAGTTGCGGACGACTCTGGAGTTGCGGCGCTCATCTTGCTTTATTGGCCGAGGGAGCCGGCGCACAGCTTCTGGGTCATGTGGACAGCATGACTAAGCCGCTTCTGGCGAAACCGGAGCAGCGCATGGAAACACCGTTTACCTTCTCGCTGGAGCGGTACCTATTTATCTACTTGCACTTTGACGTGCTTTCGAACTGCTAGGTGGGCAGGAGCTGGGACCGAGCAATGGGAGCTCACCCCGTCACGGGGATTCAAACCACCGACCTTTTGATCGGCAAGCCCTAGGCTCTGTGGTTTAGACCACAGCACCACCTGCGTCCCTGGCTTTCTTTACCATATCATAAATTTAGTGTTCTGCCTTCCCCCCACCCGTTCTGAATTTCCTACTCTCACACATCATATTTGTTTTCCATCTCTGCCTTTCTGTTTAAGGCAGAAATCAGATTTTCAAAGGTAAAACTTTATTAAGAAAAAATCTTCCTTAAAAATAAAAATAAAGAAAAGAAATATTATTTTTAGAGGATATATTCGCCCCATTGACTGAAAGCAAATTTAATATGTGACAATTCCACCTACATTTCTGCCAGAAGGAAAGAGGTTTTCTTTTGCATTTAATTTTAAAAACATATACCTGCATGAAGAAGAAAGCATTTCTTTTTATTTACAAAAAAACATTAAATGCAAAAAAATAAATTACTATGATGGTTTTGGCTTGTGCAGAAAGTGATGCTAGAATTAGACATTAACCCTTCAAGTCAACCAACCCTTTGGCTTGTTACATATTTCAACGAGGACACACAGAGTTATAGCAAAGGACCACATTCATGTGACAAGTGACAAAACTTTGATCACTCCCCTGTGTATGGTAGTGAGAAGAATGAGTGTTCCAGCTACTAATTTTGCCCTTCCTTTCATCCTTTATTTAGCTCAGAGGGCTCTCAAAGTCCCAGGACCTTCTGGCACCGTGAATGAGCTTAGTGAGTCTCATATTTCTGAACCAGTAAGCACAGGACTCTTTTCATTGCACGTTTTTATTTGCGTGCATATACAATACATCTAAATATCTCACTTGTACACCCTTTATAAAGCCCATTTCCCAATCCAGGGAGGATTTTTTTTAAAAAGGCTATGTGAAAACATGTAATTCTCTTTATTTTGATGTTATCCTACACAACTATCCTTGAATTCCAACTGCTTTTTGAAGTTGCCATTTGTTGCACAGTTCATTACATTGCTTGTGCCTCCTCTGATCTGAGCCAGCACTCTGTCATCTGTTCTCCCTCTTTATATGCAACCAAAGAAGAGGAAAGTCTGCTTACCTGTGTCTGACCCTAACCTTGAGCACCTCGTGTTAATTTCTGGTTGCCTCAAGGATGGTGCAGAATGAATGCCAGTAGCCCTTGCATCCCTTACCTCCTTCGCAAACTAATACACCTGCCCATGCTGTGATATTAGTCAACCCCTCTACCCTGGTATGTACCATTAAAGCAAGGGTATATAAATGGGGGGGCAAATCCCAGTGTACCACTCATTGAAATTAATGGAACAACGTTAGTTATGTTCAGTAATTGCAGTGGGGATATTCAGAGCAGAATTAACCTTTTCTCCCTCTCTCATAACAGTAGATCTCATGGACATTCAATAAAGTTGAATGTTGGAAGATTTGGGAAAGATAAAAGGAAGTACTTCATGCAGTGCTTCATTTAACTGTGGAGGCAGTGATGACTACCAACTTGGATGACTTTAAAAGAAGATTAAACAAATTCATGGAGGAGGGGGCTATCAGTGGCTACTAGTATGATGGCTATGCTCTGCCTCCACAGTTGGAGGCAGTAATGCTTCTGAATATCCATTGCTGGAAACCACAGGAGGGGAGAGAGCTCTTGTGCTTGAGTCCTCCCTCCTGCTTTCCCAGAGGGATCTGGTTGGTCACTGTGAGAAAAGGATGCTGGACTAGATTGGCCATTGTCCAGATGGAGTTGGCTCTTCTTATTTTTTTATATTATTAACATTGGATACTGCGCAAAGAGTGGATTTCTGCTCAGATCATCTGATATTTTTAACATGTAATACTTTGCAATTGATCCTATTTACAGGATCTATGCAGATTGGATTATATGCCTATATGTCACACAATACCACACTGGCTTCAATTTATGCCTGTTTGGGACCCATAAATACCAAACAGGACTGATTTAGGACAGGTAAACGGTCTTTACTTTGGTTTCTACCTACAACCATTCTAAGGATTTAGGATATTGTGGCTTAAATGTCCCAAAATACTATGCCTGGGACACCGTGGGAAATTAAAGTAGGCCATTCACTTGCTAGCATCGCTGCTGCCACCAGGTAACCCCACCTAGGGCCCTGAGGTGGTAGGGCTAGAGGATGCTTTGCTAAGCACCCTCACAAATATGGAACCAGCACTGCAACCTAAACTTTCATTGCCATTGAAACAAATGTAGAATGTTCAAAGAAGGCTAGGGATGCCAAATTTGGTTGCTGTGAATTCTGACCTGATCAGCACTTCTTGGAGTAATTTGAGAATTAGAAATTATGGGCATTACACAATGACAGATGCAGCATGGGGATGGTGTGTGTGTGTGCATGTACACATGTGCATTCAACTGCCTAATGGTGTCTGCGTCACCCAGGAAATGGCAGCCAAAGAGATAAGAAAAGAAGAGTCATTCCGTTGTCTGGAGAGGTCACTTCCTGGTTCATACAGAGAATCCGCTTTCAACGGAGCTGAGTGATAGAAGCGCACAGCTGTATTGAGGCAGCCCTGGGACCCATTTTGGCTCAGCTCTTAGTGTTTTAGGGTAGATCCTACAATTTTGTTAAATCTGTATGAGTGATGGATGGGACAGCCCACTTCCATTTCACATCAGATTTGCATGTACTCAATCATAGCTGCCCCCGTCTTTCTTTTCTTTTTGCAGTTTTTTTTTCTAATCATGCAAAACTCACATTTAAATTGCAATTTTGTCTTCAGCTCAGCATGCATGAAGCACACCCTTTGTGTGCGTTCTCCCCCTAAAATATGCATTCTTCCATGCTTTTAAACTGTATTTCCACCTAAAATACATACGTGCACCTTTTTAAAGAAAACAAATAAACTGAAACTGCAGTGCAATAATTTGACTGAAAGCTGCTTAACTTTCCATATATAAGCGTGGGACTGACAAATTTAGGTCTGTTTGCTCTAAAATGCAGACTGGGAGCATGTTTCCTTCACCCCATTATAGCCACAGCAGAGATGGAGTTACATTTTATATATAAAAAAGGAAAGTGAAAAGCTTTTCAAGGAGGGGAGAATGCTTCTAGCAGCCCTCTGTGCCGGATTTCTGGCTAATGTAACTAGAGACTTAAATACGATTGAGTTAATCTTGGAGGCAAATAGAAAATACTGCAACAATAAAAGGCTGTAATACGGATACAAATGAAAGCTACAGCTCCCTTCTGCATTCTAAATTCTGAGGATAATTCTAGGGAGCTTCATTACTGGTGCATAATTGTGTTATAGAACGCTAAATCATCCCGCTACACTTAACTGGCAATAACATTAAGATAGCACAGATATTCATTTTAATTAAAACATAGCCTCAAACTATTTCCTTGTTTTAAGAGGCAAAACTAAACACACACACGCAACCACAGCAACCCAACATTTGATGCTTCCATTTGGTGCTAGGGGTTGTCAACCTTTTTATACCTATGGACATAGGTTAGGACCCACCCTGCAAATTGTTATAACTGTATCTTTGCATTGCTGTAAACTGCCCTGGAACCTTATGGTGAAGGCTGGATAAGAAATCGTCATCATCATCATCATCATCAACAACAACAAATTTGGGAGAGGCACGGGTTCCATTCAGATGACATATTCCAGAACCTGTTCATATATTAAACTCCAATCACACATGATAGTGTCAGCTTCATGACATTAAAGGCACATCTAAAGTGCAAGTGGTGAAATTTAAAGTATATCATAGGGGTAGAGAAAGGGGCTATGGAGTGAGTGTTCGGAAAACTTGTGAAAAGCCTTTTGTACATTCACAGAAGTGTGAAGCTCTCTGTGCAACTACTTCCAGGCCAGCAACAGTTCCTCTAACTCCCATGTGGTTATGGAATGTCACAGTGGGCACCTCCAAACAGACATTATTTTGCAAGAGGGAATCAAAGCATATCTTGGGGGATATAGGTTTGTGCGATTAAAGTTAATTAAAGTGCTCTGTAGCCCTGGTATAAAACAATAGCAGGAATTTTTAAAAAATTGATTTTTCCCCAGTTAGGAAATTGATAAAGATCTGTTGAAATTAAAATACATGCTTAACTTAGGTCGGATCATCTCAATGGGTCAACTCTGAGTAGGGCTTGATCTGGATACAACCCACAGATCCTTCAGACACCTCGCACAAGCTCTTACTGTTATTCCTAATATTTAGCTGAAATCTTCTTTCTTATAATTTGAATCAGTTGACAGGTCCTGCCCTCCAAAGCAGGAAAAAACAAGCTTGCTCCATCTACCATATGATAGCCTTTCAGATATTTGAAGATGGCTGCCATGTTGCCTCTCAGTCTTCTCCAGGAACTCCCTCAACCATCCCTCAAAGCTTTGTTTCCAGACCCTTGATCATATTGGTCTCCTTCTTCTGCACGCATTCCAGCTTGTTGATATCCTTCTTAAACTGTGGTGCCCAGAACTGGACACAATCCTTCAGGTGGGGCCTGTCCAAGGCAGAACAGAATGGTACTATTACTTCTCTGGACACTATATGTCTGTTGATGCAGTCTAGAATTGCATTAGCTTTTTTTTTTTTTTTTGCTTCTGCATCAAATCATAATCTCAGTTTGATTGGTAATCAGGTTGTGTTCAAAACAAAGCAATTATGAACTTTGGTGATATCACTAAGATGGAAACTCTGGTTTATCTCTGATGATGAATTGGTAAGGCTGATGAAAGGTAAATTATTAAAGCTCTTTCTAGGAATAGTTGGTGGGCAAATAATATTTCCTAGGTATACGTGCTTTGTAAAGAAAATTAGCATCTGCTCAGTGAATGCTAAAGTTTGCTGGTAATTCTTAAGATTTATGAAGTATGTAGGGGAAGTGTCAGAAAAAAATGTTATATCTATCCAGCCATCTATCTATCATCTATCTATCTCATGGCCAACCTAGAATACTTTTTAAATGATCAAATTCCATTCTTTTTTCCAACATTCACCAGTAAATGACAGCATTTGAAAATATGTGAAAATATTTAACATAAGCCTTATGACTCTGAAAATTAACTGTGTATCTTAAGACCTACAATGTGTGTAATACACATTCCCAATTCCAGCAGTCTTTGGTGCAATTGTGTAATTTGGTGGAAATGTTATCTCATTCAGAATGAGAACAGAACTTCCCACCCTCCTTTAACTTTGTTGCTGTTGCTGTTGCTGGGCAACCAATCAGAGAGCCAGGAAGATTTGTCTAAGTGGCACCATGATTTCATATAGCCAACAAGAAGGGAATCTATCTTTCTCTTAGTTTTCAAAGGTACTAATCATCACAGGTTCTGAAAAGGGCAAGTATGCTTTGGGTATCCCTAAACTCCCCTTTCAGACTTTTCTTTTCTTTTCTTTTCTTTTCTTTTCTTTTCTTTTCTTTTCTTTTCTTTTCTTTTCTTTTCTTTTCTTTTCTTTTCTTTTCTTTTGCCCCCTCTTTCCAGTCTCAGCTCAGCCTTGAACTTACAAATTCTGGAATGGAAAAAATAAAAAGCTTTCTGTCCCAGTAGCTCAGACCTTGCTTTGTGAAATCCTCTTTTAGCCAATTCACTTCTAGTGACCTAAATCTACTGAGCTTGGTGTAGGGATTATTGCAGGAGTTGAAAGGTTACATTTTCTTGCTTTGCCATGGATGCCTTCTGCACAGCTTCCCTGATTACCCTCTTGTTGGCAGAAAGGATCTGGGAGTCCAGAAGTTCTTAATTTAATAGTGTGATGGATAAATGACTCTTTGATTGACTTTTTGTGTTGTTTAATGTGCTGCAGATAGGTCTGCACAATGCCTCCAATGTCTTTATCTTCACTTTGCAGTTACTAAGTTGTTCTCGGGTGTCTTTCATTTGGTGTTTCAGAACAGGGCCAGTCCAAGACATTTTGGCACCTGGAGTGAACAACAAAATGCCACCTCCCTCCGTGCCAGGAAAGAAGGGGTGAGTGAAGATCTACAACAAGAACAGGGGAAAAATAAAGATTTGAATAGGGATCATGGAATTGTAAAGTTGGAAGGGACCCTGAGGACCATCTAGTTCAACTCCCTGCAATGTAGAAATATGCAGCTGTCCCTTACGGGGATCAAACCTGCAACCTTGGTGTTATCAGCACCATGTTCTAACCAGCTGAGCTATCCTACTGTCTGAAGTGGTTGCCTCAACTTCCTCATGAGTGGGCCAGTCCTGTATCAGAGACACACTGAAACACGGCTTCCAAAGAGTCAAATCAGCTTCTGGTATTATAAGGGAGCACTGCCACTGGGAAGCCATGGTTTTGCCAGAGAATCTTTCTGAGCTGATGGCATGTTGTCACAGCATATCACTCCCAGGGGAAAATCACAGTAAACTTTTCAACATATGTGGCAGAAGCAGCCTAGGCTACCTGCCATAGAGCCTAGTATGTGTAAAAAGAAGGGGGTGGGAAATACCAAGTTAGGGAGCTCCTGGACCATTTCATAAAGGAATCCAGTTGAAGCACAAGTGGCAAAGTAGATCCAAGTCTAAACCAAACATTGGTGCAGATCGGGTGAATCCATTTCAGAACGTGAACTCACCACATGCCAGCCCTAATGCAATACAAATAAAATCAGCTGTCCCAATGCTCCTGATCACAAGTGCAGGTGACTCTCCCAGCAGACCTTGGTTGAGCCCATGGGAGTCAGAGAACAGTGCAACAGTTTCACTTTAATGTAGAAACTTGTGTTTCCTGAGTAAAAACTGCTGTGCTGCTGATGTTGGATTTAAAAAAGTAAACAGCCTCTCAAAAATAATCAATTAATTATTGAGTAAGTAAATCAACTAAAGCATTTATTGATTAATCTACCAATTTAAACAATGATGCCTGGTAGCTCTTTTGAAAATTACAAATTTCAATGTATTGGGCACTATTGAAAATAAAATGCTGTTGTATTTTTTCTCTTTCCACCCCCCCCCCCCAGCATGCCCCCATGAGAAAACTGATTATGAGACTTGGTCATCATGTAGAATAATAATGCAAATATTATAGTATGAATAATATTAGTATTATTATTGCTCCTAATTTCCAAGGGGGGCCGAGGTCAACATACATAGTCCTCCCTACCACATTGGAGGGGAATCTGTAGCCCTCTAGTCACTGTTGGACTCCAACAATCACTATCCTTGATTATTGGCAACATTACTTGGGGTGGATGAGACAACATTACTTGGGGTGGATGAGAATTGGCTGGTGGGTCAGATCTGTATCTCCCTCACTCCACGCAGATCATGTTTGACAGATGGGTGGTGGTATCCAACTGTCAGTCACAATGACACCAGGCGACCTGCTTTTCCCCACAGAGCTGATCATCCAGGTTATATAATAATAATAATAATAATAATAATAATAATAATAATAATAATAATTTTTTATTTGTACCCCGCCCATCCGGCTGGGTTTCCCCAGCCACTCTAGGCGGCTTCCAACAAAGATTAAAATACATTAAAATGTCACACATTTAAAACTTCCCTAAACAGGTTTGCAAAGCATTGTCCATAGAGTGCTTTGAACAGTGCTTTGAAGGTGCTACCATCCAGCTGGTTCATGATGTAACTATAGCTCAACCGGTAGAGCATGAGACTCTTAAACTCAGGGTTGTGGATTCAAGCCCCATGTTGGCCAAAATATTCCTACATTGTATGGGGTTGGGCTAGATGACCTGCATGGTCCCTTCTGACTCTAAAATTCTATGATTCTGTTATATGAAATGTCAGGTGTGAGGAAGGTGGACATGGCAGGCCTGTGGGCCAGAGATTCCTCACTACTGACGTAGAGGGCCACAGTTTCCCCATCCATTTTGTCTTCACAATAGCCTTATGAGGTAGGTTATGATGATGGAAAGTGACAGGCTCAAGGGCATCTAGTGAGTTTCATGGCCAAGTGTGGATTTGAACCTGTGTCTTCCAAGTCTTAGTTCAGCACTCTAAGCACCAAACCATACTGGGTTGCATACAAATAAGTTCTACTCAGAGTAGACTCATTGAAATTAATGTACCAAAGTTAGCCAGGCCCATCAATTTCAATGGGTCTACTTTGATTAATACTTAGTTGAATACATCCCCACTGTCTGTCAATAAGCACAACTTCCCCTCTCCCTTTTTCTGCTGTGACCTTCCATCACCCATGAGCTGTTCTACATTCTGAACTGACCTAGCCTTAATAGAATACAAAGGCAGCCTTGCTAGATTCATTGGGCGATGCATCAGCTTATTCCATCACAAGCTCCATCACCTCAAGTTTGTCCTATTTGCCTTGCACAACCTGTCATGGAATAAGCAAAAGAGAAGTCCCTCACACCAGCTGCTGGCCTCCAATGCAAACATGACACATTCATAAAATGTGATCTATGTGTAATCATCACCCACACACATCCCTTCAGACAAGGGGAAGAGAAGTTACTTTGCTAATTAAGTTTTACAGTCCAGTGGTGATGAGGAAGATAAAAAAACATGCCTCTGGTCAATCCATTACCAAAGAATAAGCACGGTGCCTCTGACCTTTTCATCCTACCTTCCGTTTGCACTCGGCAGATCCATAACCTTTCTCAGCTGGAACGGAAAGTTCAATTAAGTTTTGTTGGCTCAGAAACCTGTCGGTGTCCTGGAGAGAAGATTAGGCACCGAGGGCCTGCAATTATCCATCTGGCGCCTCTGCAGAAATAATATATAGAGATAGTGAGTGCTGGAAAACCCATCATTTCACAAAACGACGAGAAATGGTATGTGGCCCAGTGAATAGACCTGGACTTGAATTTCAGTATTGACAGTTACATATGGAAGCTGCTTTCTACCATGTTGTCCTGTTGGTCCATTTTACACATTATTAGGGCTGGTGTCTTTGGCTGGCATTGTAGGGAAGCTGCCAAGGCCCATATCCTTGCATGGGACCCAGGACTGCTCTCTGTAGCCTCCAAGTCCTGCAGTTCCTCTTCTTCCTCTTCACTTTCACTGCCTGTCCACCTGCTCTCTCTGAGCATCCAAACAACGACAAGTCAGGAAATGGAGTTGCCCCCTACACTTCTTTCTGCACATTTATGTGAATTGGGCCCAGAGGGGAAGGATCTACTGTGGTTACATTGCCAAAGGACTCCCTAAAACAGGGGCAGGGAACCTCAGTTCTGATGGCGAAATGCAGTCTCTCTATCTGGTCCTCAGGTCTCTCCCCAGCTATGTTCACCACCTGCCCTGCTTTGCATCTTCCATGAGTGTTTTTGCCTAGTTGGAAGGTATCCTTTAACTATGATCATGCCTCTTGCTTATCTGGATGTACTACTGCACCCAATTTTGCCCTTCTCTGCCCACCATTGGTATGTGTCCCCTGAAAGGTTGCTTGGAAAAGAATGCAGCCCTCAGGCTTATACAGACCCCTTGCCCATTGAGAGAGGTGAAGAGCAGGGCTAGTAGGATGTGATGTGTGGTCTGGAAAGAGACCTAAAGGCCAGATATGGAGGACCATTTGGCCCTGGAGGTTAAGTTTCTATGTCTGATATAGAGGGACACAAACAACAACAACAACAACAACAACAACAACAACAACAACAACCATACAATTTTTTGTGTGTTGAAGATAAAATTATTCCCTCCCTCTACAATAAAATTGCTCAGGGTCCAATTGGCTGGCAGACATAACCAAAAACTGTGATATAACCAGTCTCATAGAACCAACATGCATCAATAGGAGTACCGTATAGCATCTAGATCAAGGGAAGTTATAGTACCACTGTATTCCGCTCTGGTCAGACCTCACCTGGAATACTGTGTCCAGTTCTGGGCACCACAGTTCAAGAAGGATACTGACAAGCTGGAACGTGTCCAGAGGAGGGCAACCAAAATGGTCAAAGGCCTGGAAACGATGCCTTATGAGGAACGGCTTAGGGAGCTGGGTATGCTTAGCCTGGAGAAGAGAAGGTTAAGGGGTGATATGATAGCCATGTTCAAATATATAAAAGGATGTCATATAGAGGAGGGAGAAAAGTTGTTTTCTGCTGCTCCTGAGAAGAGGATACGGAGCAATGGATTCAAACTACAAGAAAGAAGATTCCACCTAAACATTAGGAAGAACTTCCTGACAGTAAGAGCTGTTAGGCAGTGGAATCTGCTGCCAAGGAGTGTGGTGGAGTCTCCTTCTTTGGAGGTCTTTAAGCAGAGGCTTGACAGTCACCTGTCAGGAATGCTCTGATGGTGTTTCCTGCTTGGCAGGAAGTTGGACTGGATGACCCTTGAGGTCTCTTCCAACTCTATGATTTTATGATTCTATGATTCTAAGTCTAATTAATGCATGAAGGGGTTAAGATGGCAGAGTAAGCTGTCCTGCCAGGTTTAATGAGGTCCTGCCCCCTAACCTTGGGAGGAAATGGGTAATGAAGCCTATTGTTCTCCCCTAGTCTACTTGGTAAACTCATTGTGTAAAGAAGCTAAGATGGTTGCTTCAGCTTAGCCACATGGCTCTCACAAGCAACTCTTGAGTTCCTAAACCAATAATTTAAGAAGTTTCACCACTTTGCAACTAAATTACGGTAAGTTTTACTGCCTGTGCAGTCTTTCTGACTGATGTATGGAAAAGCACATGAACCTGACCTTTGGAGAGTTTGTAAGTAAACCACTTTTAACTCATTAAACTTGTGGTCTTTTCCTATGCTGGGAAAAGAGGGAAGGAAAATCATCAAAAAGGAAAATCCCACACGGGCGTATCTTAAAGGTCTAACAGCCTATATTTTCATGCATTACTTTGCTTGCATATTTTGCTAATTTAAATCTGCTGGAGTTTTCTCACCAAAGAGTACTTGCCCCAAATTTGGATCTTGGCATCCATGAATTAGCCTTTATTTATTTATTTATTTATTCCTTGATTCAACAAAAAGATGCTTCAGGCACAATGGGATGAAATTAATGGAATTTCATGTCATATGTGAGGATGGCTCTTGGCTTCACAATGGAATTAGACAAATTCATTGGATAGGAGATGTTTTCAGTGGTTGACAGCCATTTTAGCAAAATGGAGCCTCCCAATTCAGAGGCACTCTACCTCTGAGTGCCAGTTGTTGAGGGGGATCATGTCAGGGTCCATTTATTTACTATACAGCTGAAGCCTTTTTACTGCACTCTTCCACTGGTGGTGGGAACAATCATTGCCCTCACGCTTACAGTATGACATGCATGATGCAAAAGGAAAAGGGATTAGAAGAGGGGATTAGAAATGCTAGGCTTTAGTTCTTGGTTACAAAGTTCTTACAATAGTGATCTGGAATGGAAGAGATTCAAGGAGCAAGGGGACCCAAAAGTTGCTGGCAGAACGGATAGAGTGGTCCTGCTTCTCTTGGAGCAAGCCTGATGGAATAGCTGCTGTCAGATGACAGTTGAAGGAGAGAGATGCCTGATGGGAATGGTGTCTCAACTGCTGCCATTTGGGGAAAAGGATTCAAATGGTCTGATCTCTGGAATGGGGAATGCTCAGCCCTCCAGATGTTGTCATCTATTCATTCCATAAAATTTACACTCCTTGATTATAGAAAAAAGCAACTCTAGGTGGTTTACAAAAATAAAATAAAATAATTAATAAGAAAAAAATTACAGCCATTATTTAAAAATTTCAAAAAGTTAAAATAAAATAAAAACCAGATTAAAACTCACACCAACTTTCTAAACATCTGGGTGGGCTTGTATAAACAAGAATGATTTAAACAGGCACTGGAAAAGATTACAGTGTTGTTGTTTGTATCTGTCTGTCTCCCACCTGATATCCATAGGCAGGGAGTTCCAAAGCATAAGTGCTTCTATGCTAAAAGATCAAATCCTTACAAATGCAGAATGGGTATTATGTGGTACCTTAACAGTGCCAGTTCTGTCAATAGAGGCAGCTGAGTGAGCATACAGGGGGTATGGCAATCTTTTTGTTGGGCTCCAACTCTCACCATCCCTAATTAAACTACCTAGGAATGATGGGAGGTAGAGTCTAACACCATGTGGGAAGCCACTGATTCCTCACTCCTGATACCGGTACCTGTTATAGTTTTAAATTCTGTCTTAGGAGAGCTAAGATGTAGAAAGAGGGGAAGCGAAATTTTGCTGGAGGATCTAGTTCCAGCCAGGAAAATGACTGAGGCTTTTGCAAGTCTTTGCTTCAGAGAAGGCTTGTCAAAGGGAAGAATGGTTTACTATTGTACCTTTAAAGGTCTTAATCTGTGTCAGTGCACTGATTTATGGACACACATTTTCTGTGTTTTAGAGGAGGATGAGCAGAAGCTCTTAGAAATAATTCAAGCTTTGTCAAGCAGCAGTGTATTTCTCTCTTTTGGAGGGTTTTAAAAAAAATATATTGTTAATTTATTTGAGGACAAGGTGTGTGAGGCCCTGGCAGATAATTCATGCAATTACAACAAAGATGAGGCACTGACAAGGACAAGGCACATCAATCATTCCGGTGGATCAATAATACCAGTGGAACATGCAATCAAACCTAATCAACCTCACATAGCCCCATGATTAAAGAACATCTTGGTTGCTTGCTAAATGGAGAAAAGTTATAATGGCCAGAGACAGGCTTTCATAGGTGAGAGCTGGTCTTTCAACCAAGCTGCTCACTACTTCATGCAGCTTGGAACTCACTTCTGCAGGAGGCAGGTTTAACCTACACAGGATTAAAAGAAGATTAGACAGATTCATGGAGGAGAGAGTTATCAATGGTTACTAGCTATGATTACTGTTCTCTGCCTCCACAGTTGGAGACAGCAGTGCTTCTGAATACCTGTGGCTGGAAGCCACAGAAAGAGAGAGTGCTCCTGTGCTCAGGTTCTGCATGTGAGCTTCCCCTGGGCATCTGGGTGGTCACTATGGGAACAGAATCCTGGACCAATTAGATCACTAGCTTATTCCAGCAGGCTCTTCTTATGATCTTATGGCTTCCCTCTTAGGAATGTTAATGGGACCTATATGAACCAGCTCCATACTGACTCCGGTCATCTAGTCTATTGAGCCCAGTATTGTTTAATCCAGGGGTGGGGAACCTTTTTAACCCTAAAAGCTGCATTCCCTTCTGGGCAGCCTTCCAAGCCTCATATGACAGAGGTGGGTGGGGCCAATGGGAGGAGTGTGTGTGTGTGTGTTTTGGTTTTCTTTCTTCTTTGTCCTATTAAACATTTCTCAGGGTTTTGCCCAGGCTTCTTAATCTGAACAAGTCCCTTGGCTGGATCTTTAATTGAAATGTTAGGAAGGCAGGAGCTGCCCATGCTGTTTTGCCACCTGCAGCAAAATGGGAAGGTGCCACCTTGTACATGCATCCCTCCTTGCTGCCCCCACAGAAGCCTCACATATTAGGGTCATGTAGCAGCTACAGCTTCTGGCAAGATCGTGAGAGAAAGCTCTGGAGACATCCATGCAATTTCCCAAGGCTCTTGTGAGATCTCATCAGAACCTGGAAGTTTCTTCTTCTCCTTGCTTCTCTGTGTTGGGTGATAACGCCAAGGCCGGTGGTTCCCCCCCAACGCAGCATCGCCCAGGATTCATCACCCCAGTCTCCCGTCATGCTGATGTGACCCATATCCAAGGACATGAGCACACGACAAGCAGAGTTCAAACAGAAGCTGAGCCTTGAGGTGTAACATCTAAGCCTAATTTATTGTGCACAAAATCAAACATAACAGAACAAAGAAAACATGGCTTCTCCCTCTGTCTTTCTTCCTCAGAGAGGGAACTGCAAAAGCAATAGCTATACAGAGTGGAAACAGCGTATCTCCCTTCCCACTCACAAGACTCCAACAATCAGTACTGGAATGTAAACAGACATGTAACAATCCCACACATCTGTAGCATGGGAGGAATGGAATTCCCAACACTCTGATGGTGGCAGCAGCGGTCATGCCTGCAGAGGTGCCCCTTGAGTCTGCAACCTGATGTGCCTGCTCAGTCCAGCTCATGGACAGGCTGACCCTGTGGGAAGGTGACAATGCTGATCCGAGGATGTGGACAGGCTGCTTGGACGAGTGAAACCAACCACCTGTCTCCTTGATCCTTGCCCATCCTGGCTTATAAAAGCTAGCCGGGAAGGGCTGGGCGATGGGCTTTGCGGGGTGGTGAATGCTTCTCTCTGCGAGGGAGCCTTCCCAGACCCGCTAAAAGAGGCGGTTATTAAACCGCTTCTTAAAAAACCATCTTTGGATGCGGCCAATATGGCCAACTATCATCCAGTCTCAAATCTTCCATTCTTGGGCAAGGTGATTGAGCGAGTGGTTGCTGAACAACTCCAGGCATGCCTGGAAGAAGTGAACCATTTGGATCCCTTCCAATCGGGATTCAGACCACATCATGGGACTGAAACTGCCTTGGTCGCACTGGTCGCTGATCTCCGGCGGGCTAGGGACAAAGGTGAGAGCTGTTTCCTAGTTCTGCTGGATCTCTCAGCGGCTTTTGACACCATCGACCATAACATCCTTCTGGACCGTCTAGAGGGGTTGGGTGCTGGGGGCACTGTTATACAGTGGTTCTGCTCCTTCCTCCTGGGCCATGTTCAGAAAGTGGGGGGGGGGATGAGTGTTCAGACCCCTGGGCTCTCACTTGTGGGGTACCTCAGGGTTCTGTCCTCTCCCCCATGCTTTTTAACATCTATATGCAGCCGCTGGGAGAGATCATCAGGGGGTTTGGACTGGGTGTTCATCAGTATGCGGATGATACCCAGCTCTACCTCTCTTTCAAATCAGAACCAGTGAAGGCGGTGAAGGTCCTGTGTGAGTGCCTGGAGGCAGTTGGAAGATGGATGGCGGCTAACAGATTGAGGTTGAATCCTGACAAGACAGAAGTACTGTTTTTGGGGGACAGGAGGCGGGCAGGTGTGGAGGACTTCCTGGTCCTGAATGGGGTAACTGTGCCCTTGAAGGACCAGGTGCACAGCCTGGGAGTCATTTTGGACTCACAGCTGTCCATGGAGGTGCAGGTTAATTCTGTATCCAGGGCAGCTGTCTACCAGCTCCATCTGGTACGCAGCCTGAGACCCTACCTGCCCGCAGACTGTCTCGCCAGAGTGGTGCATGCTCTAGTTATCTCCCGCTTGGACTACTGCAATGCGCTCTACGTTGGGCTACCTTTGAAGGTGACCCGGAAACTACAACTAATCCAGAATGCGGCAGCTAGACTGGTGACTGGGAGCGGCCGCCGAGACCACATAACACCGGTCTTGAAAGACCTACACTGGCTCCCAGTACGTTTCCGAGCACAATTGAAAGAGTTGGTGATGACCTTTAAAGCCCTAAATGGCTTCGGTCCAGTATACCTGAAGGAGCGTCTCCACCCCCATCGTTCAGCCCGGACACTGAGGTCCAGTGCCGAGGGCCTTCTGGCGTCTCCCTCACTACAAGAAGCCAAGTTACAGGGAACCAGGCAGAGGGCCTTCTCGGTAGTGGCACCCGCCCTGTGGAACGCCCTCCCTTCAGATGTCAAAGAGAACAACAACTACCAGACCTTTAGAATACATCTGAAGGCAGCCCTGTTTAGGGAGGCTTTTAATGTTTTATAGATTATTGTATTTTAATGCTCTGTTGAAAGCCGCCTAGAGTGGCTGGGGAAACCCAGCCAGATGGGCGGGGTATAAATAATAAATTATTATTATTATTATTATCCCGTCACAGGGATTCAAACCGCCAACCTTCTGATCAGCAAGCCCTAGGCTCTGTGGTTTAGATCACAGCGCCACCCGCGTCCCCTCTCAAGTCAAAGCACAATGTACCGGTAAATACCCACTTGAATCACAGTGTGCACATTAGGGACATTGAGGAGAACTCCTTTCCTCAGTGTGAGTGGAGACTGGCCTAATCTGCCAGACTTGTGGGCTGGGGCTTAATGATACACATGATGCGCATGCTCAGAGCACAGAGAGCACCAGCAGTTATGGAAGGGTGTGGTTGTATAACATTCATGTTCATCCCTCAAGGCTGAACCTGACATTCTGTATCTGCTAGCACGGGGACTCTCACATTAGCAAATGCATAGATTTTAAGGTTGCACAACAGAGGAACCCAACACAGCAACTGTACTAGTGGAAGCTCATTGCACAACAGATAGCACAATCTATTGTGCAGCAAAATTACCAGCGACCTGCTTATGCATTCTCTTGAGCAACAAATATATGGCTAGGTGACTTTAATTTACCGGTAGCACTGCATTGGATACAATCCTCAGTTTTCATTTGTGTATGTGCCGTGTGTTTCCCCATTTGCAAGCCCCTGTTTTAACAAACACTTGCTTCTGCAAAATTTGGGGTTTCCTTGAAGAGGGCAAAACTTCAGTTTTGTTTGTGAATGACCTCATTTTTGTATCAGCACCCAAGCTTGTAATTAGAGAGAACATTGTGCTATGTTTAAATGTGCTTAAAAAAAGAAGAAGTCCAAAGCAGGTTTTCGCATTCCTTTCAAACCAAATGTTTCCCCTGTCTCGGTGTGCTAGCTGCTTCTCTTAACATGATGTCGCCTCTCCCCTCACTGCCTGTGCAAGGCCTCATTACAGGCTTTCGGGACTCACGATCTGAGAGATGGGACTTTTGGCAGCAAGGTGTAAACAGTCAGCTTAATTGGGCATTTAGAACAAAAAAAAAAATATGACAGAAGCATTGTCGCTCCAGAGTTTTAAAAAATGTACGAATAGGCAGTTTGAACAGCATTTCCCCATTTCTGCACTGATTTTTTTTTAAAAAAAACCCTCTCTAAACCTCCCCAGCTAGTACCACTGTTAAACATTGCAGCATGACAAACACACTGTGCTCTTATTGGCCTTCCTCACAAGTGTGGTTCGAGATAACAAGTTGCTATCATTTCAAGATCTTCTTGGCCTCAGGTAACTGCAGATGCTCCGCCTGCCTCCATTCATTTCTTGTTCTGGGGGTTTGTATTGCCCTCAATTCTTCTCTCACCAGTGGCGTAGCAAGGTCAGATGGTACCCAGTGCAGAAAATTTCTTGTCACCACCCCCCCCTGAAATTCTTAAAAGAAGGAGAAATAAGATACTCACAGTGGAAAGTGTTGTTTTCTCGTTTATTTACTTAACATTGTGAGCATAAGCACTTAAAACCTTTTTATCCTAACTTTGTTCTCTGCAAATTTTAAATCACATCATCAAAGTCAATTCCTTTCGCTAACTTTGTTTTCAATTGACAAGATGGCTAAACCAGAGAGCTTTGCCAATCCCAACCTGAGGGAGCTAGGCTGCCCCAGAAGTCCTGCCATGCTATGTGTTCCATCAGCAGAAAACGTTAGTTGAGGTTACTGCTTTGCATAAAGTTTATTTTATCCCCACATCAGCCTTTGTTCAACCTTAACACAGGTCTTTCCTGCATCAAGCCCAGATCCAGCGCCAGCAACACCCAGCATCTTGGGTCAGCTGCTGGAGCTCCCCCATTGTTTCTTCACCATTAATTTCCACAATTAACCACAAATAAAAAAGAATAAAAACAGTAAATTCATACAGCAATAACACTTCAAAACCTTATCTTTGATATTCTTTAAACCTCGAGACTTCCCTCCATATGCAGATGTTTCAGCCTCTCTGACCTGTTCCAAACTTTAAAGCAGGGGTCCTCAAACTTTTTAAACAGGGGGCCAGTTCACTGTCCCTCAGACACTGTTGAGGACTGGACTATAGATTCTAAAAAATATGAACGAATTCCTATGCACACTGCACATATTTTATTTATAGTGCACACAAAAAAACCCTATCCAAAACTGCTGCCAGTCAGTGTAGGCAATACTGAGCTAGGTGGAACAATGCTTGGAAACTTGCTTAGGGCAAAAGGGTAGGAGGCTGAGGACTTAGCCTGGAGCACTTTAAGTGGGGACATGCACGATCTGTTCTCATCTGTTCTCTCCTACTTCCCTGCTTCCAACTTTGGTGTAGGGGCCATGGGCGTAGCCAGGGGGGGCAGAGGGGGGCAAGAGCCCCCCCCCTAGAAGCGAGAGAGCTTGACGAGCGAGCAAGCCGAGGTGAAGCTTTTTACCGTGAGGCTGGAGGCTGACGGGGGGGGGGGGAAAGCGTCCCCTCCCGCACAGCTTGCCCCTCTTCACCCCCTCCCTCCTTCCCTCCTTGCCTCCTCCCGATCTCCCCTTTCAAGTTCCACCTTGACTTGAGACTGCTTGATAAGAACTATTAACGCCTAATCCCAGTTGCTAAAACTGCCTCCTGCCCCTCCCCCTCGTCCCATTGTATGATCTCTGGAATCTGGAAGGGAAGAAGGAGCTTTCTCCACAGCGATCTTTTTGTGAGTGACTTTACTTTTGTGAGTGATTGGTTTAATTATCCTAACAGGAGTTATAATTTTTTTACTGTTTGATATTTGTTTTGAGGTGGAATGTGCTGCTGCTTGTGAGACCAAAAATATTTTTTTGGGTGGGTGGGGGCCTGCTTTAAATAAGAGTTACCTTAAAAGGCTAACAAATTTAGTATGGTGTAAGCCAGTGGTGTCCAAACTTTTCAAAGAGGGCCAGATTTGATGAAGCGAAGGGCCGTGAGGGCTGACCAGTTGTTAACCTTTTTTTTTAGGGTTGAAGTTGTTGAGGTTTTTTTAAGGATTTTACCCCAGGAAATAACTGCCACAGGGGCTGGATTAAACCAATTGGTGGGCTGAATTAGGCCCCCAAAATGGATTTTGGACATGCCTGCCTGAAATATCAATTCAATGGAGCTGAATAAATAAATAGCTGCTGTGGTGTTTTTTTGTTTTGTTTTTTATTTTGGTAAACCACTTTGCAGGTTTTTAAAAATAATTTTATTAAATAAATAAACAATACAGTGGTACCTCTGGTTACGTATTTAATCCATTCCGGAGGTCCGTTCTTAACCTGAAAACGTTCTTAACCTGAGGTACCACTTTAGCTAATGGGGCCTCCCCCTGCCGCTGTGCCGCCAGAGCACAATTTCTGTTCTTATCCTGAAGCAAAGTTCTTAACCTGAAGCGTTATTTCTGGGTTAGCGGAGTATGTAACCTGAAGCGTATGTAACCCGAGGTACCACTGTAAATATAAATAAAATAACACAAGCCAAAACAGTCCATCCTGTAGATTTAAGTATCTGTCCATAGTCACCTACTTGTTATCAGAGGCCCAGAATCCACATTTGTTTGTAAGAAAATATGAAATAATGTAAAACCTTTTTTGCAGGCAAAAAACAACAACACACAATGTTGGGGGGGGGGATGACAAGAAATTTTCCGCACCGGGTACCACCTGACCTTCCTACGCCTCTGTGCCGAGCGGAGCGCGGCGCCTGGGGGAGCTTTGCGCACCGCTTGGAGTGAAAGGCGCCGCCGCGCATAAAGTCGCCCTTGCGCCCGCCCAGGCTTGCCCGGGGAAAAGGCTTCCCAGGGATCGGGAGAGAGATGCCTGCCTGCCTCCAGTCTGGTGCCTCCGCCTCTGGCTCCCTCACTTACGCTCTCCCTGCGTGGTGGCTCTGTGGGGCAGCCCAGTGCTCCCTCTGCACGGCACTGCTCAGGGAGAACCCGCAAGCCAGCCAAGGCGGTGTAAGATTCCCCTCTCCCTCTGCTCCCCAACCTGCTGCCCAAAGGGAAAGGGGTGAGCAGGAAGATGGCAGGTTATTTTATTTTGATTTTGTTACAGGAATGTCTATACTAACCTTCATTGGAAACCCCCAGGATCATTTGTGTGTCCATGCACATGGATTAAAATGCAGGCAATATACAGCAGAACAGTAATAAAACCCAGCGAATTTATGACAAAATGGAAGGATGACAAAATAGGTACCAAGTGGACCCCTCTACAGATAACACACACTTCACAACTGAGGCACCACCACTGAGAAGGCCCTTTCTTTGTGGAGCAGCTGCCTTGTCTCAGTTTGTGGGGCCACCCCCAGAAGACGTTCTGTTGAAGTTCTGAATGTTTGGGCCGACACATAAAGTATTCTGAGTCCTAAGCTAGAAAAGGCTTTAAAAGTCAAAGCAAGCACTTGGGCTCAGAAATTGGGAGCCAATGCAACTGGCATAGCATCACTGTTACATTATCCTAATAAGCCTATCCCAGTTGGTGATCCAGCATTCTGAACTAGCAGCAATTTCCAAGCCATATTTCAGAGGGCAACCCCACAGAGAGTGTATCACAGTAGTCTAACCTGGTACAGCATAATCAATCACAAGACACGGCACACACACACAATTTCAATGGCAATGCCTATGAACTTTGGGGGGGGGCCCAGTCCCCTCAAATATTTTAGGGGAGCCTAAGGGACCTCAGTCCCTAGGAGTTGGTCCCTATGAACTTGGAAGTTATTAGAGTACGGATCACTGATGCTAAGCTCAATGTACAATTGCTGCTTGCTTTCAATTTCCTGCTACACTGCCCAGAGACAGAAGATGAGGGGACCTGGGGAGCTAGTATCTGCTCCTCTCACTTGCCTTTGAACTCACCGTAGGCGGTGGGGTTTGGCTCCACAGGGAGAGCACAGGCAAAGTGCAGAAGCCATGGCTTCCAAGGAGCGCCTCTACCAGCTCTGGATGCTCTATTTAGCCAAAGTAGGCGCTTCTCCTTTGCGCTTCCAGACTGGCTGCGCCCCTATTTTTGGGGGGTGAGGCTGCACCCCTATTTATTTTTTTTGAGGGGGTCCGTTTCCTTCGCCTTTGGAAACACCTGCACCGACTCCTTGGGGATTGAAACGAAAGTTTTGAACAAGTTTTCTTCAAACCCAATAAAAATGATATTAGCATAAGACATGTAACTAGAATAAAAATTCAAAAAAAATTCAAGCAAATAATTGTAATAACTACTGTAATAAAGCGCTGCTATAATTATATATAATTTTCTTAAAATTTTGGTTTCATTCGCCTTTTCCATGCTGAAATGTCACATGAACGACCATGGCTTGCCCCCCCCTAGTTTTGATCCTGGCTACGCCCCTGGTAGGGGCTCTCAGATGCTGCCTGATTCTGCCTGGGCCCTGGCACCACCTTCCCAGTGATCTTTGTAGAAATAGTTTCTCCTTTCAAAAACACACAGGCATATCCAGTCCATCACAGGTTGCCTGGGGAAAGAGTGGCAGGCTCTGAGCAGCCTGTTTTCCCCACCTGTGAAACTGGACCAGCTGGGAAACTGGCTGTCGTGTTCACCCCCCACTGCAAACAAAAAGGCAGCACCAAAGGGTTGTGAAACACTTTGAGCTCAACATTTGTTTTGGGACGAGCGAAATACAAATATTAATTCAAATCAAGCCCTGCCTTTCATCCTAACTTGTCATTTATTTTGTATTTTTTATTCAACTTTTTTTTTAAAGTGCAGAGGGTGACAGTGGACTACAGCAGCCCTGCCATGTAGTCTGCTCTCTATACTGCATGGTGGGAAGCCTGAGGGAGTAACATAGACAACCCTGTTGTGTAGACCACTTGTATTGTTATGCTCTGTTGTGGTTTGGAGGAGGATCGTGGCTGAGAAGAGTTTACAACAGCCAGGGGTGTAGCATACCGCTTGGCTACCGGGGGCGGCAAGCCAAGCGGCACCCCTGGGGGCGGGGCGTTGCTCCGTGCGCATGACGTCACAACACGCATGCGCACGGAGCGACGCCTTTGCCCCATGCCACGGTGAAAAAAGCCGCTGAAAAAAACCCTTTCAGAGGCTTTTTTCGCCGCTGGCTGGGCTCCCTGGGCGGAGCCACGGCATGGAGGAGAGGAGCGGACTAGAGCCAGGAGGTGGTGACACCCCTACTGGCTGGCCCGCCCCTCTCCTGGATGCCGGGGCGCCGCCAGCCAGCAGCGGAAAAAAACGCTGAAAGGGGAGGATAGGAAGACAAAGCAGGTGCTTTCAAGCGCCTGCTTTGCTTTCCTTTTTCGCCCCCTTTCAGCGGCTTTTTCGCCGCTGGCTGGGCTCCCTGTGCGGAGCCACAGCATGGAGGAGAGGGGCGGACCAGAGCCAGGAGGGGGTGACACCCCTCCTGGCTGCTGGCCCACCCCTCTCCTGCATGCCGCGGCGCCGTAAGCCAGCCAGCGACGGGGAGGAGGCTATTTTCGGCACTGCCGGGGCGGAGCCGCAGGGGCGACCAGCGAAGGGGGGTGACACCGCTCCTCGCTGGCCACCCCTGTGGCTCCACCCTGGCAGTGCCGAAAATAGCCTTAAAAAAAATAAAAATATATATATATTTTTAAGCCCAATTTGTCACCCCCAGCAGGGCGCTGCCCGGGGCAGACCGCCCCCCCGCCCCCCTTGCTACACCCCTGACAACAGCCATAAGGTGTAGTCCACTCTCATTTTGCCCCTATGGCATCTTGGTGCTTGGTGCATGTGGCTGAGAGGTGGGGTGGCGATAGGGGGCTCACAGCAGCCCTGCAGTGGAGGCCACACTTTCTCTCCACAAGCAGCTCCCTTTTCTCTTTTCTTTTCTTTTCTTTTCTTTTAACTGTTAAAAAAATTATTAAAATGTCCAGCAGTACAGAGACCACCAAGGGATTCCTCCCTTTTCTCTTTTCATAGCTCTGTAACTGGAATTGCATGCAGGGAAGGCGTGCCTCTGAGCATATACAGACTACCACCCCAGGCCCCAACACCCCATAGGTGTTTTTTGGGGGGGGGGAGTGAGTGAAAAAGTTGCCTCCTCTGCCTTCTGTCCACCCGTCTTTTCTGCCTCGCTTATCTTTGCTGGTAAAAAAAAGATAAAAAAAAACAAACTTCACAGGCCCTAAGGAGGCCCACCCTGCAGCGCTGCTGGGAGTAATCTTCTGTCTCTCAAAGGGTGATGGGGGCTCCTCCCACTGTGAACCCCAAGAAAAAGGATGGAGCACCTTCTTTGATGTTTGCATGTGGTTCCAGTGTCTGAGACGAGAGTGTCAGGGAGCCCGTGGGTTGCAAACAGCCTGCGTAGTACCTGGATGGCTGCGGATGTAGAAGTGGACGGTACCAGTGCAACCTCCAGCCATTTGGTGTAGGAGTCCACCACTATGAAGAATGTTAAACCCTGGAAGGGGCCAGCGAAGTCCACATGTAGGCCTGGACTGGGGCCCTTGGGGGATCCGGGCGGGATTCTTGGCAGGCCTGGCAGTGTTTGACCCAGGCCTCTATCTCTCCGTCAATCCCTGGCCACCACACATAACTCCCAGCGAGGGCCTTCATTCTCACTACCCCTGGGCGTGTCTCATGTAGGGCTGTGAGCACCCTTTTGTGGAGGGGCTGGGGAACGATGACCCTGCTTCCCCATAACAGGCACCCCTTGTGGGCCGACAGTTCATGTTTACGGGTTGTGTAGCCAGTGAATTCTGGCCCGGGGCTGCTGCTGGGCGATCCAGTCCAGTCCAGTGGGTCCAGTCCAGGACCCGGGAGATGACCCTATCTTTCTTGGAATGGTGCACAACTTTCTTGGAATGGTGCACAACTTCTTGTGCCTGAATGGGGCGGTTGGGAAGCAGCTCCAGGGTCATAACCTCATGCGCGGGCGCTGGGTCAGGGCCTGTTCCTGGTAGTGGTAACCTGCTGAGGGCGTCTGCGTGGCCCAACGGCTTCACAGGGTGGTGAATCAGTGCATACTGGTAGCCGGCAAGGAAAATTGACCACATGAGGATGCGAGGAGACAGCACTTGGGGGGTCTGCTTTTCAGGGGCAAACAAGCCAAGCAACGGCTTGTGGTCAGTCACCACGGTAAAGGGTCGCCCATACAAGAAATCATGGAAGTTTTTAATCCTTTCACGAATGCCAGACCCTCCTTGTTGATTTGCGAGTAGTTCCATTCGGCTGCAGCGAGCGTCTGGGAAAAGTATGCCACCGGCACCTCTCTTCCATCTGGGAGTTGGTGTCCCAGGACAGCACCAATGCCATAGGGCGAGGCGTCGCATGCTAGCACCACCGGCAGCCTCTCGTCGAAGTGTGCCAAGACCGAGTTTGAGACGAGCAAGTCCTTGACTGCCTGGAATGTGGCCTCCTGGCGCTGGCCCCACACCCAAGGGGCCCACTTGTCTGTGTAGGGGCTCCGCTACTGCCGCCTTATGGGGAAGGAAGGCATGGTAAAAGTTCAATAGTCCCAAGAAGGCTTGAAGTTCAGTCTTGCCCTTGGGCGTACCCGTACCTTGTCCCCAGTCGGACCGTACCTTGTCCCCAGTCGGGTGGACCCCTTCTGCGTCCACCATGAATCCCAGAAAGTCTACCTGAGGCACTCCTAGTAGACACTTTTCCCGCTTCACCTTGAGACCCGCCGTCTGGAAACGGTGCAGAATGGTGTGGAGGCGGTCCTCAAACTCCTCTGGCGTGGGCCCAGCAATCAACACATCACCGAAGAAGGGGGTGACGCCAGGAATCCCTTTAAGGAGAGAGTCCATTAGATTCTGGAATATGCCTGGTGCCACGCTGACACCGAATTGCAGCTGTTTTACCTTGAACGCTCCTCTGTGTGTCACAATCGTCTGTGCCTCTGCTGTGGCCTCATCTACTGGCAGCTGTTGATAGGCTTGGGCCAAGTCCAGCTTGCCAAAAAAATTTGACCCAGCCAGGGTGGCGAGGAGATGGCTGACCACTGGCACTGGGTATGCGTGGGCTGTGAGGGCCTTGTTTATGGTACATTTGTAGTCTGCGCAGATGCGGACTGAACCATTAGGCTTGACGGGTGTGACAATCGGGGTTTCCCAGGGGGCATTAGGCACAGGCTCCAGCACTCCTTGCTCCATGAGCCGGTCCAATTCCTCGTCTATATGGGGTTTCAGGGCGAACGGGACCTGGCGGGCCTTGTGCCTGACAGGTCGTACTGTGGGGTCAAGCTGTAGGGCAATGTGGGGGGGGGCCGTATACTGTCCCAATTTTCCATTGAAAACCCCCGGAAACTCAGAATTCCAGTTAAGCGATCGGTCGGGGGAATCTCAGCTCGAGACTCCCCGGCACGGCAAGGGAGAGGGGAACCCGCAACCGCGCTGCGGACCCCAGAAGAACCCCAGGAAGAGCGTCCTGGGGGCATGGGGATCTGGCGGGGGCTCGTTACATCTCCCCTGCTCCCCGGTAAGCTCTAATAAGAGCTGCTGAGAGCGAGCGGGGTGGAGATGGAGCTCTTCGGATCTAGCGGCTGCCCTTGCTGCGTGAAGCTGCGACTGCCAACTGCCATGAGCACTTAATTTCGCCATTAAAAATTTGGATTGGAACTTCAGAACTGTGAGTAAATAAAAAAAAGAATTCGGAAGTAATTTGGAAGAAGTAAGGGACTTAAAATTATGGAGGTCGGTCCCTTGCGGTTGAAACAGAAGGAAACAGTGTAACATTCTTTCCAAGGCAGCTGTCAAAGTGAAAGTAAAAAAGGAAACTTCTGTGACTGTTGTTGGAGGATTTAATTGTTGCAAATTCTGATTTGGCAAAAAGTTACCCTTTTCTACCCAAGGTCTTGGAAGATTTAGCAAGAAACTTAGACAATATGGATGCTGGATTTTAGTATAATGGATTGTTTTGACTACAATGTTGTTTTCTGACCTTGAAAATGACAAAGGGAAAATGGTCTGCTTCCTTTCAAAGGAAAACTTTGGAACTGTTACAGGAAATGCAACAGACTGTCAGAGCCTCGAATTTGATTTTGGACAACTTTGAAAAAAATGCAATTAAAGTGCCAGCTCCAGAGAAATTTAAGGAGGTGGAGGAAAACTTGAAAGAAAGAAATCCAACCACATGATTTTTGTTAAGTGAACTACAACAAAAAACAGGAAAGAGCTTTCTGACACTTAACTTAAAAGGACTGTTCTACACAGAAGGAGACACACAGGACACAGAGGAGGGAATTTCCAAAGAGGAGGATATGAAGGACAGTACAATTCAAAAGAGGAGAAGAGAATTGCAAACACTATGGACTGAATCGTGTAAAGATGACGTTATGAAGAACACCATATTGCAGAAGAAGAGAGGAGAGTGTCACATGGCATTGACTGACTTTTGTGTTTGGAATGACTTTTGGGCCTGGAAATTTGTGAGGGTTGGGGTGGGATAAGGAGGACATGTACGGAAGTGAGAGCTGGACCATAAAGAAGGCTGATCGCTGAAGAATTGATGCTTTTGAATTATGGTGCTGGAGGAGACTCTTGAGAGTCCCATGGACTACAAGAAGATCAAACCTATCCATTCTTAAAGAAATCAGCCCTGAGTGCTCACTAGAAGGACAGATCCTGAAGTTGAGGCTCCAGTACTTTGGCCACCTCATGAGAAGAGAAGACTCCCTAGAAAAGACCCTGATGCTGGGAAATATTGAGGGCACAAGGAGAAGGGGATGACAGAAGATGAGATGGTTGGACAGTGTTCTCGAAGCTACTAACATGAGTTTGGCCAAACTGCGAGAGGCAGTGAAGGATAGGCATGCCTGGCGTGCTCTGGTCCATGGGGTCACGAAGAGTCGGACATGACTGAACGACTGAACAACAACAACAACAACAAGGAGGACATACTTGGATGTGTTGTTTCCTGTTTAAGTGGTTATGATGTTTGGATCTGGATACTGGCGTTAATGATTATATGTTAACAATTAGGAGGTTGGTAGTGGGAAATATAGCTAAAAATTTTGAGACCAGAGGGAGGTAAGGGTGTAAAAAGAAGAAAAATAGGAGTTTTAAATTAGGTTGGAGTAAGGTAATTTGATAAGGCTTGAGGAAAGGATCAGAAGTAATGAGGTGCTGAGGTATGGAAAAAAGGAGTTAGCTTAAGTAAAATGATTTTGGTATTTTATGTTATTGTGAAGTTTATGAATTTGGAAAACTGATAAAGAGGAGAGATAATGAATTCAACAGAGGGGGACTTGAGGAAGTCAACCGAAATATGAAATTGAGGAAAGGAGGAATACCTGGCCCACAGAAATGGGCCAGGCCTAAGCAATGATATTTAAGATGTTAGCTATGTTAAATGTATAATGTTTATGGTTTTCCCTGTGAGAGAGGGGGATGGAAATTTGCTTCCCTCAGTGAGAGGGAGGAAGGATGAAAATTTAATGGTATGGTTAAGTGCTTAAAATTGTTAACATCAATAAAAAAAATTGGGGGGGAAACCAAATGAAAACCCCCGGAAACTCATTGAATATGGCATCCACGTCCACTTGTAAGCTAGTGTGGTTCACCCCGGTGACGGCTAGCCCCAGTGGTCCAAACCATGCCAATCCCAGTAAGCTAACGTAGGGGCCCTTGACCACAAGCAAGTCCAGTTGCCGCGTCCGCCCTCGATATTGCACCCTGAAGATCCCCACCCCCATTGTGGGGACCTTACGTTTCTGGAAGTCCTGGAGGGTGAATGGGGCCGGCCTGAGTTTGGGACCCCCACTAGGGCAGTTTCCTTAAGGTCCATGCCGAGATTATGGATAGTGTTGAACCCGTGTCAAGCTCCATGCGGCACAGGGCCCCCTCTATCTGTACCTCTACATAAATTTTCTCTATGTTGAGGTGGGGCAACTGGTATACCTGGCAGTCTGTGATCTCCGTCGAGTTGCCTTGGTGCATTGGGCCCCGGGACCTGGGGCTCTTGGGTCGGTCATCTGATGCCTGGCATCGGGTGGACTGAGCCCGACACACCCAGGCAATGTGACCTGATTTTCTGCACTGCCTGCACTCTGCCAGTGTGAGAGCCAGTGTGGTGTAGTGGTTAAGAGTGGTAGACTCGTAATCTGGGGAACCGGGTTCGCGTCTCTGCTCCTCCACATGCAGCTGCTGGGTGACCTTGGGTTAGTCACACTTCTCTGAAGTCTCTCAGCCCCACTCACCTCACAGAGTGTTTGTTGTGGGGGAGGAAGGGAAAGGAGAATGTTAGCCGCTTTGAGACTCCTTCGGGTAGTGATAAAGCGGGATATCAAATCCAAACTCTTCTTCTTCTTCTTCTGCGTTGCGGAAACGGCAGGTCCTCCTCTCATGACTCTCCCCACAGCTTGCGCAGTTCCCTCCTTCTGGTCGAGGCAGCTGTGGTGTGTGCACTGCTTGAGTGCACCGCTGTACTCTGTGCACCTCCTCCCTGTCGGATCCTGAGTTGTCGGTGAGGTCCTCGTGGTGGACCCTTGGTTGGGACGGCAGGCTCGGCCATGCCTCTCGTGTTGACCTCTCGGCGGCTTCTGTTGCCAGGGCCTCCTCCAGAGGGACCTGGAACGTTAGGTCCTTCTTACCGTAGAGGTGTCGTTGCAGCTTCTCGTCCCTCAGGCCACCAACGAGGCGGTCACGAAGCATGTTCTCCAACTCTGAGAAGTTGCAAAACCGGGCGGCTTGGCGGAGGGAGGTCACAAACCCAGTTATGGTTTCCCCAGGGGTTTGCCACTTTGCGTAGAAGGCATTTCGACGAGCCACCACCGAGGGCTGAGGCGAGAAGTGCCCTTTCAACCGTTCCATTATTGTTTGGTAAGGAACGGTAGCGACATCGTCAGGTGCAAGGAGAGCCCGGGCGATTTCGAACATCTCCTCTCTGCAGACGTTGAAGAATATCGCCTTCTTCTTGGCGTCATTTGTGACCCCTTTAGCTTCTAGGAGGAAGGTGAAACGGCTGGTGTACCCTTCCCAGTCTCCTGATGCTGGTTTGAATGGCGAGAAGCTGTTGTCGGTTGCCATTCTGAGTTCCTTGGGTCCCGGAGCTGAAGCCTGGATACACGGTGCGAGGCAGCAGTGCGGAAGGTGGCGGTGCTGCGGTGCTGTGTGTGGCGGTCAGCTCAGCGGGATCCCATCCTCGTCGCCAGTGAAATATACTCGGAGTCGAGTGTGGATTTCATGCTCTTTATTCAGCTCATAGTAGCGAGGAATGAATGTTTCCCTAGAACGTCTGCTTTACATACATTATTTACACAATTGGCCCCACGTGATTGGCTAATTCCGGGATACTCCTGTAGGCCAATCAGGTTGTGGATTCACTTCCACCTGGAGCTGGATTGGGTGCCTCCTGCGGACCAATCAGACTGCTGCATTCTGAATCCTATTGGTCTATGACCAATCAGACTGCTGCATTTTGGATCCTATTCAACTCAGTACATAACACATGGCGTGCAACTTCTTTTTAAAAGCCCCTTTTCACACTACACCATGCCAGGATTGGAGTCTCTCGCGCCGCTTCTCTCTTTTCTGGGGGTGGGGCTTCTTTCTGCCAAGCAGGCGAAAGGGGAGGATTGCAAAGAAACTGAAACAAATGCCTAGAGAGGCTTGTGCTGGAAGAAAATGAGGGAGAAAGACACGAGGGGGGGGTGAGAGAGAAGCTTCTTTTTGAAATGCACCAACTGTTTAATTAAGGGGCATTTTTAAAAAGAAAGAAAGAAACTTGTTTAAACACTATGAAATAGGATGATAAGCTCTGGGGTTTGTGCCTCTATATGGATTCAGTCATGGGGGGGGGCGCCAAATGTCACCCTCAGGGGGCCGACCCACTCCCAAGCCTACAGCGAGGTAAGGGAAGAGGGAGAGCCGCAGTAGCTGCTTTTCCTCAGCTCGTCTGAGACTCAGCCAGAGGGGGGGGGGCTGCCAATTGGTGCAGTCGCGCCATCCTCCCACCCCCTGGGGCTGCTGATTGGCGTGGCTGCCAGCCCATCGGGGGTGCCGATTGCAGGAAGGAAGAAGCAAAGAGTGAAGCAGGTGAGCGAGCGAGCCAGCCACCGCCGCGCAGAAAGAGGCTTCTTACCAGGCGGCAGGGCTCAGCTTGGGAGTCATGGGGGGGCACTGAGTGTCGCCCCCCTCCAGGGTGGCGCCCGGGGCGACCCGCCCCCAAAGCTCCGCCCTTGCTCCGCTCCTGTCTCTCATAGCATCAGAGGGGGCATGTCAGGCCACCTCGTTGGAGCCCTGTTAATCTAGAACTTGAATGGATACAATTGGTGCCACTGTGCAAGCAAGATTAGGCCACCTGGAAGCCCAAATCTATGGTAAAAATTGGATGTGCACAGTTTAATGAGCATCCATCCTTGCCTGAGCAAGGAATTCCCTACTCATGTCCATGGCTAGAAAACGTACAAACATGCAATTCCACTTACTGTACACATGGAGCTATCTTGCACACCAAAATGAATGGCTAAAGTTGTCATTGAGTGAAGAGGCCCGTGAATATAAGTCCATATACATAAGCCCTGCAGAATTTAGGGCTGGGCTAATTGACTATTACATTGTCTAAAAATTGATTGTATTAAACACTGGGTTTTTGTTTTGTTTTTTTACAGCTCTTCTTGCGGCAAGTGTGTGTGAGAGAGTGCATGTGTGTTACCTTGCAATAGTCTTTTTATGGCTTTAGTTAGTGGATTTTTACCTCTTATGGCAACTATTCTATCTCCATTTATGTTGTTCTGCATTAAAAATATATTAAAATGTTAAAAAAAAAAACCTCCTACATAGCAGCTCCAACTTCTGCTTGCATTTACACACAGCAACAGATACCAGCTCATGTGTGTTGCTTGGATACCCACATCAGTGGACTGTCTGGCCCCTTCGTGTTTATTTAAACTCACATTGGATGAAATAGGACTCACCCAGAGGGGCTGAAAGTGGAAGTTCAAAGGGGTCATTGATTCTGCCACCAGACCAGGGAGACTGCCCCTAAACCCTAGTGTGAGAAACTAGGGTGATGTCAGAAGGGTCCAGGAAACCTATTTGTTGTGGGGTTTATTTTGGGGGGGGGTGGCTGATCTGTGAAGAGGTTTTTGAAGTCCTGGGCTGAGCCATGGTGCATGAGTGGAGTCTCTGACACATTTTTGCTCCCCACTCAAGACCTCACAGCTTCCTGCCTCTCACTCGAGACTCCACTCATGCACCATGGTGGAGCCATGGTGCATGAGTGGAGTTTTGAGTGAGAGGCAGGAAGCTGTGAGGTCTTGAGTGGGGAGCAAAAATGTGTCAGAATCTCTATCAGTATCTGTTCATTGGTAATTTGTATCAATGCTTTTTAAATTGCTTATTTTTGTAATAGTTCAATAAAACGTCCCTGGCCATGTTCATAGGAGGCTGATGGGAGCTCAAATCCAACACCAACTGGAAAGCAGGGAATCCAATTCAGTTCACATTTCATAGAATCATAGAACTGTAGTTGGAAGGAACTCCAAGGGTCATCTAGTCCAACTCCCCTGCAACTCAAGAATCTCAACTAAAGCATCCATGGCAGATGACTATCCAACCTCTGTTCAGAAACCTCCAATGAAGGAGAGCCCACCACATGTGGAGAACTTACTGGTAATTTAAGGCTGGAAAAATGAGAAAGCAGAATTGACAGCTCATACCATCCCTAATGGACAGCACCATATTGGTGAAGGCTGACTTGGACTATGGCCTGAGAGGGATAGGGTGGGGATTTTGCAACCAGAGGGAGGAGCTTTGCCCTCCTGCTCTTAATTTTCAAATACTGGCAGAGCTAACATTTGATGAAAAGGCCTTTGCTGTCACATCCACAAGCTGGCCTTTCTGTCTCAGCATCTCAAAATGCACTGACTGGAACCACCAGAGCGCTATGGCTGGAGGTAATACAACTCTAAATAGATAGCCAAGGGATTCTTTTTCTATATTAAACTATTGATTTTTCATAAACTAAGAGCACAAAAGGCCGTGGAAAACAATTGAATCCCAGTACAGGAAGCTGAAAAATTAGACACTGCTTTGTGCCCTAGTGACTGTGCTTCGTGCTGAGACTTTCTGTTACAAAAAGCTTTATTTATGGGCTGTGAACCTCAGAAGGTTGAGAAGGGCAGAAGAGAGAGGCAATGGAAAAGTTGGCTTCTCCTTAGTTTGAAATAACTTCTCTCGGCCAACAGGGAAAAGAGGGGAGAGTAGAAAGAGAATAGTCTAAATTCTGAAATGCAATTTATATTTACCAGGGGTAGTCAACCTTTTTATACCTACTGCCCACTAATGCATCTTTCTTGATAGTAAAATTCCCTTACCACCCACCGGTGCTCAATGGAAGGAGGATTCAGCTTGTGCCGTAGAACCCCCTACCGCCCACCTAAAATCCTGAAATGCCCACTAGTGGGCAGTAGGGACCAGGTTGACAACCCCTGACTTAGACTGTATCTTTGTTGGTTGTTGCCTTCAGTAGTAGGGTGTTGTTGTATTGCATACCTTTAAGCACAGAGGGAAGAAAACTAAGGGAAGGGCCATAGCTCACTGGTACAGCATCAGCTTTGCATGTAGAAGATCCTGGGTATAATCATCGACATCTCCAAGTAGGACTGGGAGAGGCCTCTGGCTGAAACCTTTGAGATCCACTGCCAGAGCCAACATCAGTAGCAGGCATTGCAGGGTACCTGCCAAAGACCACACTCCTCCAGGGGTCTGACCACCACTCTCTATAGCCTCCTTGTTTGCAGTTCCTCCTCCTAAGTGCCAGTCCATGACATTTTGCCACTTGAGGCAAATCATAACATGGTACATCCCCTTGCACCCAAATTCCACCTCTGCATCCTCTGCTGCCAACTGAGGCACGCTGAATGCAGCAAGGGATAAAAAAAAAAAGAGGTTGGAGAGGAACAGTTAGTGGCAATGTGACAATGTGAAGGCACCTTCTCTCTTAGGGGTGACTGAGATGGTGGCAGTTGTAGGTCCTATCCACAGCTGCAGGCAGCAAAGGTACCTGAGGGTGCCACTTTCTTTGTGCTTCTGCCATGCCTACTAACCATCCCTATCCTGCCACCTGAGGCAACTTCCTCAGTGAGTCTAATGCGTGGGCTGGTCCTGCTCCTCCTCATTTCACTCCACTTGCCCATCTCTAGCATCCAGCCAACGGTAAGAGTGAGCAAATGGTGTTGCATGCCCCTTACCCTGCTGCGCCCAAAGCAAGAGGGAGAGTGAGTGGGGTGTGCTGCTTTGCAGAGGTGTGGGAAGGGGGTCCATTATGGGCCCCTGGGTCCCCAAAAGCTAGATCCATCACTGCCTCCAACAGTGACTGCGTTTTATGTAAGGACCTCATGCCCTACCATTATTATTGCTCCACGTGTTAAAACTACCATGCTTCCATCTGACAAGTGCACAGCATACTATAGCTTTCAATTCATCCTCAAGAAATTACAGTATTCCCAGAGTTTCCTTGGAAGAAGGATAGACTGTTAAATCACTCTGGGAACTGTAGCTCTGTGAGGGGAGTATCCTAACAGCTCCCAACATGTTTAAGAGATTGTGGTTCCCAGGATTCTTTGGTAGGACAGCCATGACTGTTCACAGTTGTATGTTAATGTTTTAAATGTGTAGTGTGCAGATGAGGCCAGCATCTGGGGTGGGGACACAGATTCTCCAAACCTGAATTATGTAAACACCAATGTTTGCATGCAATAATTGCCTTGCCTAAGTTGACCATCATTCATTGTAATCGCACTGGAACCAAAATAATTTTTCGTTCAAATCAGAAAAAAGGCACACAAGCCAGATACCTGTGGCCATTCAGATGTATTCAGGCTGGGGCTCTCATAACCTGACCTTTGGTCAGGCTGACTGCAGCTAATACGTTATTTGTCATGCCACAGGTCCCCCATTTCTTTTATACATGCAAGATTATGATTCATTCTTTAAAAAAGCAACAACACACAAAACCACCAGGAATAAATTGAAGGGGAAATCAAAGTCAAGCAAGTAAGACTCAACCCTCTTAAACTGTAGTTTTGTAAGTTAGGCTGCCAAACCCTACTTACCTACTATGGTTAAGGAAATAACTCAGTAGTACAGTAACTGCTTTGCATGCAGAAGGTTCCAGGTTCAATGCCTGGTATCTCCAGATAGGGCTTCGAGAGACCCCTGCCTGAGACCCTGCAGAGAGGCTGCCAGTCAGACAAACTGAGCTGGATGGGGCAAAGTTCTGACTCAGAAAAAGGCACCTACCTAAGTTTCTATGATTACAGCCTAAACCAAAATTACAATTTTGTGTTTCAGTATTTCCAATGGATACACCTGACCTGCTTCAGCCAGTCTCACGCTTGCAGTGTGTGTGCATGTTGTGTTATCAGAATGGTGTGTATTGTTTAAAACAAGCTGAGGTCAACACCCCGCTCTGGTTCAGTGCAGGGAGAAACTCATCTTCCCTTGTTATCTATTTCCTCTCCCCCATGTAGCTGAATAAAAAGAAAGCCCCCTTTGTGGCGGAATGCCAAATCTTTCTGGGGCAGGTCCTGCTTTGGCCCCATTTACCAGCTCACTTTCCAAGCTGGTTTGACAGCCATCCTGCTCTGAGGCTTATCAAGCTGCTGCTACACGGTTTATTTTTGGCCAGGTTTGAAGTCCCAACCACGTGAAGCAGCCAGTCCTCAGCAAAATGCCATGGCAGTCAAGGCAAGACCAAGTGTTCCTGTAACCTCTTGCACAGAGGTAAAAATAAACCTTTAATAAAAGGCCGTGCAGAATGAAAGTTAATAGGAAGAGGGAATGCAAAGGCACAATGACAGGAAGTTGGCTCAGAAAAGAAGCAGGCAAAGTGTGTGTGTGTGTGTGTGTGTGTGTGTGTGTAAAACACCCACCCACCCTGCCTTTTAATTTATTCATTTCTTTATTGGGCTCCCTTCATTGCTACTCTCATTTGTAGGAAATGAGGTGGTCAGTGCCTGACCTTGATGTGTGGTTCCATGCTCAAACCCTTCAGGCAGAAACATGACAGAATGTAACTGTTACTAGTGTATACAAGTCCTTAAAACCAGTTTACAGTAAAACTAGAATATAACCACATAAAGTGGGAGCGTGTAGATTTTCCTCATCATCTGTAGAACTGTTGCCAAAACCCTCTTGCAAATTAATCCTATCTTAATTATAAATTTAACTGGCATTTTGATAATTGACAGTTATATTCATTGAGGAAACATCAATTTAGTAAAGCACACTTTGTAGAGGGGGGAATGAAATAAATTCAAAGGGAATTCAGTTGCTGTTCAGCTGAAGTTAGTGGCAAGTAGGCTGGGTGGAAACTGCTTTCACTGTTTCTTTTATTGCAGCTGTAACCATAGAAATAAGCAGACATGACACACAGGTGAAGTGGGTTAAATGTGGGTGGCATTTATTAAATTAATATTCAAAATATCTGCAGTGTGATTACCTGTGACGCATGCAAAACTGCTGACAGATCAAGAGAGCCAGTCTCTGACAAAGTAAGAAATAGGGATGGTTTACTCCATCACCTCCTCAAGCCCCACCCTTTAGAGCAGTCTTCCCAATCCACTCCTTATTGGGGCCCCAAACCAAGAATGGGTGTTATCCTGCCAATGGACCCCACAACTCAGAGGACAAGTCTCAGCACTCGCCTTTCACCTCAAAGATGCTCACCTAAACTTACCAACTTGGATGGCTTTAAAAGAGGATTAGACAAATTCACAGAGGAGGATAAGAGTATTAATGGCTAGTAGCCCTGATGGCTATGCTCTGCCTCTACAGTTGGAGGCAGCAATGCTTTTGAATGCCACTAGAAACCATAGGGGGGGAGGGCTCTTGTGCGCATATCCTACTTGCTGGTTTCCCACAGGCAACTGGTGGGCCACTGTGTGAACAGGGTGCCTGACTAGATGGGCCTTTGGCCTGAGCCAGTTGGCTCTTATGTTCTTACTCGGCCTGTAGAATTCCTGCATATACCTGCCCTGGTGTGACCAAGTCACAGCTAACTGAACACCAAAATAAACCCACTACTACAGAAACCTAGGTATTGCAGGTATCCCTGCTTGCAAATGTCTGGTGAAGGAAGTTTTTGAGGCCATTCTTTCCACCGCAAAACGTTTAGCTGAGCCTTTTGGATTGTGCACTACTCTCTGGAGCAGCAGGAAACAATTTTTCTCCACTATCCATGTTCAGATTTGCTCCCTTCAACATCTGGAGATGGCTTGAGGGGGAGTCCTGCCTCAAGCTGTCCCATGCAGCTAGAGTTCACTGCAGATCTCATTTGTTAATATTTAAATAGGTATAGGAGCCGTGAGTATCCAATGCCTATATCTCTCTAGTATCTTCCTTCCTAGTTTGTGTGTAACTCCATCATCCAGCCTGTTCTAATGACAGTGCCTCAAACACCCAATTGAACTGAGCTCTTGTGACCTCATGGAATCTGCTGCTGGGTTGGTGACAGATTCCTGGCTTTCAGAAAAAGGTCAGCAGAAAAGTAACTGAACAACCAAATCCATGTGGAAGTAAGAAATACCTTGCAGCATGTGAAAACACAGATATGGTTAAAAAGGAAAGAGATATTTCTAAGGCCACTGGTGATTTACTCAACATATACATCCACAGACAAAAAGAAAAGAAAAGTCATTCTTTTAATTAAAACTATGGCCAGCAGGGAGGGAGAGGAGGGAGAGACGGAGCAAGAAACAAACACAGCCTGACAGCTTCAATTTTCACTTACAGCTTACTTGCCCTCGATTGATATCCTTCTCCTTTCTGCTGAAGAGACCACCTTTGCAGCCATAAATCAACCCAATACTGAGTTGGCAAGGCTCACTTCCTTAACCCTTATGAGGAAAGGCACTTTTGTTTGAGCACATATCACAGGGCATGCAGTTCAAGGAGGAGAGAGAGAGAGAAGGTTGAAGGAAAGAAGGAAGGAAAGCCATAGCTAAATATAAGAGCATCTACTTTGTACACAGAAGGTCAAAGTTTCAATTCCTGGCATTGCCAGGTAGGAATGGAAGAGCCTTTGGTCTGAAATCTTGGAGAGCCAAAAAAAAGGTAAAGGACCCCTGACAGTTAAGTCCAGTCACAAACGACTCTGGGGTTGTGGCTCTCATCTTGCTTTACAGGCCGATGGAGCCGGAGTTTGTCCGCAGACAGTTTTTCCGGGTCATGTGGCCAGCATGACTAAGCCACTTAAATATATATATATATATATATATATATATATATATATATATATATATATATATATATACTATTAATTCATTTTTTTCTAACAAAGATAAACACACAAAGTCACAAACACAAACTTTACAAACACACAACATAAAAAATATTTCTTCTTAACAATAATTTGTTTCCCATTGTACATGTGACTTCCTCCAGTCTCCTCCTTCTGAGTTTCATAGTCCATAATCCTTGGCAGTTTCAAGATAAAAGTCACATATTTTTTACCTCTTCACTAAATCTTTCTCAAAAATTCATATCATATCTATTTCCGAAAACCTAAAATACAACTTCTCTAAGGCAGTGTTTTCCAACCTCCTCGGGGCAACGGCACACCTGCCCCACGAAAAAAATCTCGCGGCACACCACCACCACATGCACCCCGACCCGGGGGGCGGGGTGTCCGCGCGCCCTGGCGGGAGGGAGGGGAAGGACCCAGGCGGGCGAAAATGGAGTGGGAGATCGGCGGGCCAGGCGCTGGCCCCCCCTCCAGCGCCCAGCCCCCCGGCAGCACCTCCACCCAGCCCCGAGCGAGCCCGGTGGCACCGGCACCTCCCGCCCGTCCCCGACCACGACCGGGGCGGCAGAGGCAGCGGGCGAAGCGCCCGGCAGCCCCGCGAAGGCGGCGGTCGGCGCGGGAAGCCCGGACCGACCCGGAAGACCGGGGCGGCAGAGGCAGCGGGCGAAGCGCCCGGCAGCCCCGCGAAGGCGGCGGTCGGCGCGGGAAGCCCGGACCGACCCGGAAGCACAGCAGCCGGTGTCTTCCCGCGGCACAGGAGCCGGTGGCTTGCGGCACACTCCTGTGCCGCGGCACACCGGTTGGGAAACGCTGCTCTAAGGTACCAAAAACTTTAAATAGAACAATATCTTTTCATATAGTCTCTATATTTCTTCCATTTATCTTGCACTGTCTTCTCCTCCTGGTTGAGCAGTTTCGCTGTCAGCTCAGCTAGTTTCATAAAGTCCAGCATTTTCGTTTGTCATTCTTCCACCGTAGGCATTTCTTGATTCTTCCAATATTTGGCAATTAAGATTCTTGCTGCTGTTGTGGCATACAAAAAGAAAGTAATATGCTTCTGGGGGATTTCATCCCTTATAATTCCCAATAGAAAGGCTTAATTCCCAATAGAAAGGCTTCTGTTTTTTTTAATAAACGTGTTTTTTAGCACTTTCTTCAATTCATTATAAATCCTTTCCCAGAAGTCCTTTATTTTGGGGCACGTCCCCCACATATGGTAGAAGGTTCCTTCTTTCTCTTTGCACTTCCAACATTTATTATCTGATGTATGATATATTTTTGCTAACTTTACAAGAGTTAAATACCATCTATACATCATTTTCATCATATTTTCCTTCAACACTGTACATGCAGTAAATTTATAGCCTTTCTTCCATAACCTCTCCCAATCCTCCAACATAATTTTGTGCCCTACATCTTTAGCCCAATCAATCACCACCGATTTCACCTGTTCATCTTTAGTATGCCACTTCAGCAATAAATTATACATTTTAGATAGATTCCAACAGTTCAATTTCCAGTCTTGATTTCTCTGTTTGAAAACCTATCTTATTGTCCAACTTAAACATTTCATTAATCTGATGGTATTGTAACCAATCTTTTGTTATCTTTAAGTTGTTCATAAGACTTCACCTTGAACTTATTTTCCACTTGTATCAGTAAATCTCTATATTTCAACCATCTGGTTTCCATATTTAACTTTTTCTATACCTTAGCCTCCAATGGTGAGATCCATCTAGGAGTTTTCTTTTCAAGCAAATCTTTATATCTATTCCATACATTAAACAATGCTTTCCTGATTATATGGTCTTTAAATCTTCTGAGGGCCAAAATCTTATCATAGCATAAATATGCATGCCATCCAAACACATTATCAAAACCTTCCAGGTCCAGCAAATCGGTATTTTCCAATGTACACCATTCCTTAAGCCAACAAAAAGCTGCTGCCTCAAAATACAACTTTAAACCTGGCAGTGAGAATCCACCTTTCTTTACTGTCTGTTAACAATTTATATTTAATCCTTGGTTCCCCCCCCCCTGCCATATAAATTTGGATAATACATTTTCCCATTCCTTGAAACATTTCACATTGTCAATAATAGGTAAGACCTGAAACAAAAACAACATTTTTGGCAATACATTCATTTTTACAGCAGAAATCCTACCTAACAGCGATAATTTCAAATTTGACCATATTTCCAAATCTCTCTTAATTTCATTCCATAACCTTTCATAATTATCCTTATATAGATTCACATTTTTTACTGTAAGATTTACTAAGATTGACCACATGCTAGTACCCCAGGTCTGACAGGGTTACCAATAGGGCTTTTGTGCTAGTCCATATGGATCTTTGTGGACCTATGTCGACACCCAGTATGGGAGGGGCTAGATTCCTTCTGACTCTCACCGATGACCACACCAGGATGAACTGGACTTTGCCTCTCAAGCACAAGGGGGAAGCTGCCAGTTTGATCCATGAGTGGATCATAGCAGTGGAGCTTCAGTACTCCACGACGGTGCTCTGTTTTCAATCCGACAAAGGTTCAGAATTTACGGGTGCGACATTGCAGGATTTTTTCCGTCAGAAAGGAATTAAGCACAGATTGACAGCCCCAAATTCACTGCAAAGCAATGGGATTGCTGAAAGGAAAAATTGTACATTGCAGGAGGCAGTGTCAGCCATGCTTTACGATGCTAATCTTCCTTTGAAATATTGGGCTGAAGCTGCGAAATGTGCCTCATTCTGTCAGAATAGGACGTTCAATTCAGTGGTAGGGACACACCCTATTTCATGCTGCATGGGAAGAAACCCAAGGTCCATTTCTTTCGTACTTTTGGTTGTGAAGCCTTTGTTTTGCTTCCCAAAGGTAAACATAAGAAGGGATGTCCAAAATCCCAGAGGATGATCTTCGTCGGAAACGAGCCTTCGTCCAAAGCTTGGAGGTTCATTTATCCCGAAGGTCTGCAAACAAGGGTGATGATCAGCAACAGTGCTGAGTTCTGTGAGCAACAGGGGTGGAAAAGAATCCACGGGAATCCAGAGATTCTTACAGACATTCTGGAAGGCCCTGATGATGGAGGGCAAGTAGGTGCACCACCTGCTGGTGGCAGGGTCCAGATGGACCAGGCCCAGGGGGCAGTGGCACTGCTGCGCCAGGTCCTACTAGCGGAGTCCCTGCTAGTGGCTCGGGCAGAGCTCCCGGCCATAGTCAGGGTGCAACGCAGCAAGGGGTAACTCCAAAGCGAGAGTCTAGGAGTACTCCTGTGTCTCCAGTGCTTAGGCCTGGGAGACAGATCAAGCATAGTAGGTGTTCTCCAGAGTCTGAGCCAGGAAACCGAAGCAAGCGCAGCAGATCGCGAAATGGTTCTCCTGACGTCAGAGACACACAGCCAGGTCCAAGCACGACAAGGTCAGAGGGGGAATCGGTACCAGTGCTAAGGCGGTCCGAGAGAACCACAAAAGGCATACCACCTGACAGATACACAGCCACAAGTGTGTGGGCTTGTATGGCTCAGTGTGAGCCAGAGAGCTTCGAGGAAGTTCAACAATTGCCCGAGGCAGAAGCCTTGAAATGGCACGGGGCAATGCAGAGGGAGTTAGACTCCATGAAAGCTCTGAAGGTGTTTTCCACAGTGCAGCTACCCAAGGGTGAGCGTGCAATTGGTAGTCGATGGGTATTCAGACTGAAACCCACCGCGACTGGTCAAGTTCAGTACAAGGCTAGGTTCGTAGCCAGAGGTTTCACACAGAAGAAGGGGGTTCATTATACAGAGGTTTATGCCCCCACTTCCAGATGTGAAACGTTAAGAATGCTCTTAGCTGTCGCTGCACAGTGAAGGTACCAGGTTCACCATTACGATGTTGACATAGCATATTCGAACTCGAACTTGGAGGAAGTTCGGTACATGTTACCTCCACCAAGGTTCGAGGGCAATGAGCCAGACGTTGTCTGGCAGCTACACAAGTCCATCTATGGTCTGAAACAGTCCACGAGGATCTGGAATTTGTGTTTGCATCAAGCTTTGGAAAGCTTAGGTTTTAAGAAGAGTCTTGTTGACAGTTGCCTTTACCTGGCGAGATCAGGCCAGGAGCAGACTCTGGTGCTCTGTTACGTTGATGACATCATTTGTGTGACAAGGACAGAGCAACAGGTGCAGGAGTTTGCAAGGAAGCTTGGAAAGCACTTCAAACTCAAAGAGCTAGGTCCAGTACAGGTTTACCTAGGTGTCAAGATAGACAAAACTGAAGATGGAAGTTTCTTGCTGAGTCAAGAAGGTAAGATTAAGCAACTGCTTGAGAAGTTCAATATGTCTGACTGTGCGAGTGTCAGAACACCCATGGAGACTTGTTATGTAAAGGACAGTCAGTCTGGGGAACGCTCTGAGTTCCAGAGCCCCGAGGTGTTCCAGTCAGTGTTAGGAAGTCTGTTGTATATTTCCCAGTGGAGCAGACCAGATATAGCTTATGCTGTAAATCTGCTCAGCAGGGAAGCTGCACAGCCCAGTGTGCATGCCTGGAATGGCATTAAGAGAGTGCTTAGATATTTGCAAGGGACCAAGAGTTTGTGCCTTAGACTGTCAGAGGAAGGTGATGCGCAAGTCACGTGTTTCACTGACAGTGATTGGGCCAACTTGGAGGACAGAAAGTCCGTGTCTGGGTTTGTTATTTTCTATGGGAATGCTTTGGTTGGATGGCAATCCAAGAAGCAAAGTCTCATAGCTCTTCCACAGAAGCGGAGTACAGTGCATTGTCAGAACTTGCAGGGAACTAGAGTTCTACAGATGTTTGGTCCATGAGATCAACGGGGAGTGTTGCCGACCCATCACAGTATGGGAGGACAAACAACCCTACTTGAAGTTGGCAGAGACAGGGCAGTTCAAAGCCCGTACTAAACATCTGGACATAAGGTTCCGGAATGTATGTCAGAGTGTCCAGACAGGCTTAGTGAAGCTGAAGTACTGTCCAAGCCAGGAAAATCTGGCAGATGGGTTCACCAAACCCTTGAGTTTCCAATGTCATGGAGGATTCTGTGATGGTTTGTATCTGATGTAAGGAGTTACTTACGTTTCCCCTGTGGTGCAGGACGAGAGGGGGTGTGAGGTTTTGAGCTTACAGGGTTAATAAGCTCAGTCTGACACCCAGCCCACAGGGATGACGTTGCACACATCCGGGGTTTCTGTGTACGGAAGTCTGTGTGTAATGTGAAACTGTTTCTTTTCTTCTGCGTCTTGCCATCGCTGTGATGGGAGCTAAATCACCAGGCGCATGGCATTCCATATTTTAATTGCTCAATAAATATTGTTAATTGAGCAGAGACTTGCTTTGATTTATTGCAACTGCACTCACAGACCCTGCTGACACTGCTGAAGCTTTCGCTCAACTCTGCTTTGAAGGAGAAAGGACTTTTCTTTGTGGCACAGCAAAAGAGTGCTGGATGGCCGTTTGTAAGTATGCAACTTGGAACTGGTGGTCACTGAGCAATACACAGCTAGTGACTCTGTTGTTGCGTATTGCAGAACAACAGATATAATGTCTATACTGCTGCTCCTGCTCCTAAAAGTTCTTCCTGTTGTCCCAACAATCCAGATATTCCAAATAACGACTGGCTTTGTTCAAATTCCTTGGTGTATTTCTCCAAAAATCTTATTTTCTCCTCCGGTGTTCTAATTCTCTGCTTTCTTCCTTGAAACTTAAAAAAGAGGCCTTGTGGGAATTCCCAATGGAAGATGTTCTTCCTCTTCAATGCATCTGTGAGGTCAGAATATTGTCTTCTTTATTGGATGAAGCATTGAGGAATTTCTTTGAACAAAATTATCTATTGATTTTGAATTGTTAAGCTCTTCTCATAGTGAAGTCCAAGAATTTTGTCTCTCTGTTCTCTCGATTGGAATATAACCATACAGTCTGTCACTCTTCTCTTTTCCTTGCTTCCTTTAACTCCCAATCTGAATGCAGTCACAATCCAGCTGTTTAAATCTTCTCCCTGTAGGTTCCAAAAGGTAGTCAATTCATTAGTAAGCCAGGTTTTCAAATTCTCTCCTTCAACTTCCGGCACTCCTCTCAATCTCAGATACATTTCTTTCTGTTTCATTTGAAGAAAGGCAATATCATTGAGAGCTAATTCCTGTGTCCTCTCCACATCTGGAACTCTTGTCTCTTCCAATTCCTTAACTCTCAAATCTATAGATGTAACACAAGTTTTTGTCTCCGCAACTTCCTTTTTCAAAGATCCAAATTCCTCTCTGACCTCCTTCAGACTTTCTTTGACCTCCTTTAAGCCAGCAGAATTAGTCTTAACCTCTGATTTTATTTCATCCAATAAGCCTATAACCGTCTCTTCAAAAGAAGGTGCTTTGGAGTCTCTTCTGTGCCTTATGAAATGCAGGAAGGAAAGTATAAACTGTTTACTCCAAGCCCAGCTCTACTGAAACAGTCAGAGTCACTCAGTCTTACAGTCTTTAAATTTATTATAACTCTAGAAAGTCCACAAAAATAATTTTCCAACTCTCCAGATGAATAGAAGGAATTATTCTTCCAAACAGTGCTGAATTTCTTTAAAATCAAGCAGTCTAGGCAGCTGCAGCAGTCTTTTATCCTTTAGAACTCCCAACAGCGGAAAACGAAAGTAACTTTGTATCCAGTCTATTGTAATCTCATAATGGAGTCTAGCTGCTGCTAACAAGCAATCCCACTTCAGTGGGGGGGGGGAGGCTTCAAACTACTAAATCCACTCTTTGCATGGTAAGGTTATCAAGTTACCCGTAATACCCTCTCCTTTTCCCTGCCTAAAAGGGGGGGGGGGTTAAACTGTTGCCTCAGGAAGGTAAAAAGTACTTTCCCCTAATTCAAAGCTTTTGGCTCAGCAAGTCTGCCGTCTTTCTCTTTCAGCGGTGGGAGCCGCCTTCCGTTTTTAAGCTCCCTCCGTGGCCAAATTGTTGCCAATACAGTCCATATTCGAGAGTTACTCACGGTTTCTGATGATTAGGTCCAGAGCACACACACATCCAGGCAAACACACCATGAAGCTGCTTGGTTATTTCCTTACATTTCTCAAGCTCTCTGTAAAACTAAGGAACTGTTAGTTACTAAAACTGGAGAGAATTTTTGTTTTGGGGGGGATTTTAGGAAGACAAACAGTCATGCAAAAGTGTTTCCCCACTTTTTTGCTGTCATCTTATTTTGGGAAGATAATGGGCTGCAACTTAAAGCTCCCATGAATGTTCCTCAAAGAGAAAGGGGGAGATAATGTAGGAGGCTATGGTTTGGAAGTTAATGAAAAGACAGGGCTCCCTTGAATGTTCCTCAAGTCACTCCAGGGTGCCATGGCACACTGGTTGAAAACCAATGGCTTAAACTGATGGACAGTAGATCTCCAGCATTTCAGTTGGGAGTCTCTCCCAGCCCTACCTGGGCATGCTGGGAACTAGACCTTGGACCTTCTGAAAGGAGATGTGACCAAGTGCCTTGGAGCAAAGGCACTCCTCAGAAGGGGGGGGGAATCCTCCCAGGAAACAAAAATCACTTGGAGGCTGACACATGTCAAGAGAGCAAAATGTCTTCTTCTTCTTTGGTGATCACTCGTAGCCGAGTAAGATTGTCTTCCATAAACACGGTTTTAACAATGAGTCCGTAAGTGACTGTGGAGACCAATTCTGGATCCACATGTCCTTCCACAGTGGGGACATTGGTTTCCAGGCAGGAGTTGATCACTGTGTGGATTTGCCAAGCGTGCCTTCCTCTTAGCACGTTTCTCCCTTGTGTCCTGAGTTTGAGTGTCTTCAAAGCCCATGGCACCTTTGGTAAAGGCTGTTCTCCAACTGGAGCGCTCGCAGGCCAGTGTTTCCCAGTTGTCAGTGTTTATACTACATTTTTTTTTAGATTTGCCTTGAGACAGTCTTTAAACCTCTTTTGTTGATCACCAGCATTACGCTTTCCATTTTTAAGTTTGAAATAGAGTAGTTGCACTGGTGACTCCTGAAAACGCAAGACAAATCTCTTTTTCCCCAAAAAAATTTTTCATTGCTTTTAACAATTTTAAGCACATACCATTACTGTTAAATTTTCCATTTCCCCCCCTTCTCACTGAGAGAAGCAATATTCATCCCCTTCTCTCACCAGGGTAGGCATAAACATTGTACATTTAACATCACTAACGTTATTAAGTATCATTGCTTGGGCCTGGCCCAATTCTGTGGGCCACTGGGCCAGGCATTCCTTCATTCCTCAATTTCATATTTCGATTGACTTCCTCAAGTCCCCCTCTGTTGAATTCATTATCTATCCTCTCTAACAGCTTTCCAAACTCCTAAACTTCATGATAACCTATAATACAAAAATCCTTTTACTTGAACCACTCCTTTTTTCAGACCTCAGCATCTTAGTACTTCTGATCCTTTCCTCAATCCTTATCAAATTCCCTTACACCAACCTAATTTACAATTCCTAATTTTCTACTTCTTACACCCTTACCTCCCTCCGATCTCGAAATTTTTAGCTAAATATCCCACTACTAAACTCCTCAGTTTTAACATGTAATCATTAAAGCCAGTATCCAGATCCAAGCATCATAGTCCTTTAAGCCAGAAAGAAAACCAAATTCAAATATATCCTTTTCAACCCACCCCAACCCTCACAAAAGTCCAGGCCCAACAGTCAATCAAAACCATATGACACTCTCTTTTCTTGCTCTGCAATGTGGTGTCCTTCATAACTTCATCCTTATTCAGTTCAAACCCTGGTGTTTGCGAATCTTTTTCCTTCTTTTGAATTTTTCTGTCCATCATTTCCTCCTCCTTGAAAGATCCACCCTCTATGTCCTCTGTGAACAACTCTTTGCAGGACAGTCCTTTTGAATCCTCTCTTTTCTGTTTTTTGTTGTAAGTCCCTTGACAAAAAGTCTGTGGTAGGATTTTTTCCTTTCAAATTTTCCTCCAGTTTTCTCTGAAACTGGCACTTTGTTTTCCTTTTTCCCAAAGTTGTCCAAAGCCAAATTTGTAGCTCTGACAGAATGTTGCATTTCCCACAGCATGTCCAGTACTTTCCTCAGGAAAGCAGCCCGCTTTCCTTTTGCCATTTTCAAGGTGAAAAAACAACTTTGTAGTCAAAACAATCCGTTATATTGTAATCCAACGTCCATATTTATACGTTTCTTGCTAAATTTTCCAAAACCTCAGGAAAAAAGGGTAACTTTTTCCAATCAGTATTTATAACAATTATTTGCTCCCAAAAACTGTCACAGAAGTTTCCTTCTTAACCTTCACTTTTGACAGCAGCCTTGGTAACAATGTTCCACTGCTTCCTTCTGTTTCAACTGCAAGGGACCGACCTCCATGTTTTAAATCCCTTACTTCTTCTAATTAAGTCCAAATTATCTTTTTACTCACAATTCCGATGTTTCCAATCCAAATTTTTGCGGAGAAATTAAGCACTCAAGGCAGTCGGCAGTTGCAGCTTCATGCGGCAAGGGCAGCCACTAGATCCACAGGGCTCCGTCTCCACCCCGCTCTCTCTCGGCAGCTCTTATTAGAGCTTACTGGGGAGCAGGGTAGACATAAAGAGCCCCTGCCGGATCACCATGCCCCCAGGACGCTCTTCCTGGGGTTCTTGAGGGGTCCGCAGCGCGGTTGCGGGTTGTCGTCCCCTTGCCATGCCGGGGAATCTTGGAGCCGAGATTACCCCCGACCGATCACTATGGCGCTTAACCGGAAGTCCTTAAGGCAAGACATATCTCTTCCCTTTTCACATACAGTCACTGCATTGTACAAAATTATGCTGTCAGAATGGAAAAAAAGAGTAGAGACTGGGAAAGCGGCCTGATTCAGGCTCTGGGCAACTAAAGCTGTTCAAAAACATTTGCAGAAGTAAGATGCATTTCTTTTGGAAATGTGAAGACCTAGAATGAAATGTTCTGAGAATTCCAGGCCTCTCAACCTGGCCCTCAGAACTGTTTCCAGGCTAGACACTAGCATTTCTTTAAATTTCAAGTGTTTTTTAACAGCATCAATTTGTCCTTGAACGCTGATAATGATTCTTGCTTGCATATCTCTCTCTCTCTCTCTCTCTCTCTCTCTCTCTCTCTCTCTCTCTCTCTCTCATATATCCCCTGACAAACAAAGGAAAAAATCTCATTCCTTGCTCCGTCCACTTTTGTCTCTTGCCCCACCAGCATATAGCCCTCACAAGGCTGCCTAGATGGGAATGTGGCCTTCAGGAGCTGTGAAGATTTTTCATTGTCTCCACAATATAAAGGGCTATAATCCTATGCTTTTTACCTGGGAGGAATGCTCATTGTATTCTCAACACTTCTGAAAAAGAAAGGTGTTGGATAAAACTCCAAGAGGCTGCTTCAAGAATCTGAATTTCAAGACTGATCAGAAGATGTTGTTGCAAATGACTCACATTAATTCTCTATTCAGTTAGAGATGTATACTCTGTTTTCACAGAGCAAGTTAAAATGTATTTTCATTGTAGTATTTGTTGCTGCAGACTTTATAAGCTTTGCAAAATAGAAGAAGTGTCAAGTGTGAGACAAAGGAACTTTACTAAGATACTTAAATAGATCATCACACTCCTTATATACTCAACTGATCACAGTGCTCTGCAGGAGAGAGCCTCCTGCAGATACAATCTCATCATGAGGTCCACTCCATATGATGTAAGAAATTGGTCCTTCAATGTGGCGGCACCTATCCTTTGGAACTACTTCCTATTATATCAGCCACCATTTCTATTATTTTTTCAATGCCTATTGAAGACTTCCCTTTTCCTACAATTCTTCAAAGACTATTTTTTTTAAAAAAATAAAATCTCTGCATCGGTATTGGCTCGAAACTATTTTTCTATGTGTTTTCATTGTTAACATTTTTATTGTTAAATCACTTTGGCCAGTTTTATGGGATGGAATTCATAAATGAAATACATAAATCAATATTTCAACGGTGCAATTCCTACATTGCTAATGCAAAATCGCTGCCAATTAATTTTTTGTGATTGGTGTTGACTTACCGGTACTTCCCTATGTTCCATTCATGGGACACATTTGTTGGATAATAGTACATGTCTGTCCTCTTGGGCAGGACATCAAGAAAACTATTTTTAGAGACTACGTCTTCTGTACTTTTTCATACCCTCCCCAACACTTCACAGCTGAAAATAGGGACTCACTTTTAACATCCCTGTTCTCACACTAAATATATCTGTCTATGCCTCTGTTGGAGAAGGGCTGTAGCTCAGTTGTCTATTTCATGTAGAGGGTCCCAAGTTCAATCCCCAGCATCTCCAGGAAGGGCAGGGAGCACCCTCTGTCCGAAACCCTGCTGGTTGGTGTGGGATGGAGAAGTTTCATTCAGCAAACATTTTTCAGTGAACTTAGAGGAAAAACCTCGGACATTCTGAAAATTTGTAGTGCAATTCTCCATCCAAGTACTGTAATGTGTACAAAAATGCACATACTAGGTTAAAGGATGCTTATTGTTTTAGTACAAATAACATACAAAAATTCATTATATAAAGCAGAAATTGACATATTTGCTCATTCCCAGTGTAGACAATATTGAGTTGGAAGGACCAATGGTCTGGCTCAGAAGCATAGCATTGCAGGGGGGGGTCAGGGAGGCTGTGGCCCTGGGAGCATATTTTTGAGAGGGTGCAGTGAGGCACCCCATTTCAGACTTCCTCATAGAGGCTGGAGCTGCAGGGAGGCAAGCCACACTGCACCTGGGCCTTTGGGGCTGGGGTCACAGTGGCAGCTTCTTCTTGTGACCAGCAAAGGGAGACCCGCGTGTGCCCCACCCCTGTGCCAGCAAGGGGGAGCGCATCTCTGCCTACCAAGGAGAGGTGAGAGTCTCTGGCAAACTGACCTGCTCACCCAGTCAGCGGACTCAGGGCTTGGCAGGGGCCATTGGCAGTGCATAGCTCCAGAGCGGGAGGGAGCTGACAAGGAGGGAGGGAGCCAGAGCCTATATCTGGGTTATTCAGAAGAAAGAAATGCAACAGGGGTAGTTTTTCAATCCTTGTGTAACATGGCATGCTCTAAACCCCAGTGGTTGGAGGAGATAGGAACATACCAGTTGCTGGAAACCACAGGAAAGGGAACTGTTGTGTCCAGATCCCACTTGCTGGTTTTTCACAGGCAGCTGGTAGGCCACTGTGGGAATAGGATCCAAGGTTTGATGGGCCCAGCAGGTTCTTCTTATGTGGTGGAGAGGACCTTATAGACCAGCTCACTGCAGGAGATCCATAGCTAGAACATCCTCAAGAGAAGGCAGTCCAGATTCCCACTGAAGCAACAGAGAGCCCACCAGTGGTCTAAGCAATTTGTTCTATTTCCAAACTTCCCCTAGTTATCAAAAAGTTTCTCCTATTTATTTCTACAATTTATAATTAATTACAATAATAAACATGTGGTGTGTAAAAAACTTGATATGATGGGGGGAAATAAGTTAAAATTATAAAAACATAATTCAATTGAAGTGCCTGCTGGAATAATTAAAATAAGTATTCAACAGTTGCCAAAAGTTCAAAAGGGACTTTTTGACCTAAGCTGGAAGGGAGTTCCATTAAACTGGGCCCAAAATACTGAACACCTAGCCATGCATCTGAGCTATGGAGGACCACAGGTACCGGTAATTGTTCTTCCTAAGACCTCAGTGATTGGGCAGGGATATGAGGGACCAGGCTATCTTTGGGGTATCCTGGACCCATATTGTTAAGGGCCTTCTAAATTAATATAAAAACCTTTAACCTGGCCTGGTAGCATATGGGCAGCCAGTTCACACTGCTGAGCACTGGAGTTGTGTACTAATGGCAGTCTGTCCCTATCAACAGTCTAGACACAGTGTTTTGCACCATCTGGAGCCTCTGGATCATGCCCAGGTTAAGTGAAATCCAGTCTGCTGCAACTTATGCTGATTGGATCTAGTTTCTGCACCCTGGGGCACTAGCAAAGAACAAGTGATTGCCCTTTTCTCTGTGACAGCCCTTCAAGTTTTTAAAGAGCACTTTATGTTCCCTCTCAGTCTACTCTTCTCCAGGCTAAACATCCCCAGTTCCTTCAGTCTTTCCTTACTGCTGATCACCTTTGCTGCCTTCCTCTGAAGTGGTTCCAATCTGTCTGCATCCTTCTTGAAGTGTGACACCTAGAATTTGACACAGTTGTACATGTGAGATTCAGCTAGTGCAGAATAAATTGGAAATATTGCTTTCCATGATTTAGAAACGGTGGGCTTTTTAATGCAGCCTAAAATCACAGTAGCCATGTGCCTATCTGCCTGTATCACACTGCTGACAAGTTCAGCTTGTGATTGACTACAATCCTGAAATCACCATGGCATTACTCACATGCCAGAGGTTCAGCTGCCCTGATTTGGTATACCATCCTAATGAGCCAATAAAACTGCAATGTTCTAGAAGGGCTGTGGTTTAGTGATAAAGCATCTGTTTTGCATGCAGAAGGTTCCCATGTTCAATTTCTGGCATCTCCAGGTAGGCCTGGTTGAGACCCTGGAGAGCCACCAGCAGTCAGTGTAGACAATGCAGAGCTAGACGAAACAATGGTCTGACTCAGTATAAGATAGCTTCCTATGTTTCTAACATTTACTATTGGGGCTTGGTGTGTAGCTGCCTGCAGGACACTGGGTGGTATACAACTAACATATTCTACCAGCACAAAGTTCTAAGCTTTGTGATGGAGGGCCCCTCCTTCTCCTCCCACTAAGCATGCTTCACACATCCCCCCAATGGACCATGTTCAGTCGGTAGAGCATGAGACTCTTAATCTCAGAGTCATGAGTTCGAGCCCCACACTGGGCAAAAAATTCCTGCGTTGCAGGGAAGTGGACTAGATGACCCTTGTGGTACCTTCCAACTCTACAATTCTATGATTCTAAATCTGCTCTGGAGCATTGAGAGGACCCCCAGAACAGATTTAGGGGGCATATAGGGGAGAGGATGAAAAGTTAAGTACCATAAATGCAAACTTGCTACTTGTTGTTCTTGTTGTCTGAAATACAAGCCAGGTCAGAATGCTTACCCTTGATAGCTGTTGTTTTGCCATTCACCAACCTGGCATTGACGTGCAGCATTTTCAACCCAGGAGGACTGTTGACAAGACTATCCAGGATATTTCAACAGGGAACCCTATTGTGGTACCCTTTAATTTGGATGCAACTCCCTATCTGAAAACTCAAGCTAAGGTTTAGTTCCCTCCCCCAATCAGTTCCTCATCAAGGGGTAATGGAATTTTCAATCCATCAGACTGGTATTAATAGAACTTGGGTGAGCTTCTGCATTTCCTTGACCTAGTGAAGTTCAAGGTTGGAAAACATGTGTCTCCCCACATATTGTGGGATTACAGCTCCCTTCATCCTTGACCAAAGGCCCTGCTGGGTGGAGATGAGAAGTTTGGCTCCAACAACATCTGGAGGGACATGGGTCTCCTAGCCTTGATGCATAGCAATCATGATGCCTACTCAACCTTTTAAAGCTCCAGCAGTCTATTTGACTACACTTTGGATTACAGTGGAACCTCGACTTACGAGTAACTCGACTTACGTATTTTTCGAGTTACGAAGGATCAAAGCGGCCGCGGGCTTACGAATTTCTTCGACTTCTGAAGTCGAAGTTCCACTGTACTGTATTTCCGGTGGGGTTTTTTTTTTCCAGGTTTTTTTTCAGAAGGGAAGAGAAGGCGGGACTTCGCTCGAGCGGCCATTTTGGTCGTGAGCAGAGCCCGGAGCGCTGGAGGCGGGCGGCATTGCCTACAGCAGTGCCGCAGCCACTTCATTTTTGTCGGGGAGGCTTTTTTTTCGCCATGGCGGCGGGGCTTTTTTCCTCCCGCCATGGCAGCGCGCCTTGCGGCGCCGCTTTCCCCCCTCTGGGAGGCTTTCCCCCCCCTGCTATGGCGGCGAGGCTTTTTTCCTCCCGCCATGGCAGCGCGCCTTGCGGCGCCCCTTTTCCCCCTCCGGGAGGCTTTTTTTCCCCGCCATGGCGGCGAGGCTTTTTTCCTCCCGCCATGGCAGCGTGGCTGCAAGTGCCACTTTTCCCCCTCAGGGAGGCTTTTTTCCCCCGCCATGGCGGCGAGGCTTTTTTTCGCCCGCCATGGCAGCGTGGCTGCAAGCGTGGCTTTTTTTCCCCCTCGCCATAGCGGCGAGGCTTTTTTTTGCGCGGCTGCAAGCGCCGCAGCCGCTTCGAGTGGAGCTGGGAGCACGCTCCCTCTCGCTCCCCTATTCCCCGTGATTTTTTTTTCTGGCCATGGTGTCGCTTTTTTTTGCGCGCCATGGCGGCTGCGGCGGCAAGCACCCCTCAGAGCTGCCTGCAACAAAAGGAGAGCTGCGGGAGCCTGGCCGTCCACATCGACAAGGTAAGTGACCCTCGATTTCTCTTCCCATAGGAGCGCATTAATCCGTTTTTAATGCATTCCTATGGGAAATCGCGTTTCGACTTACGAGTTTTTCGACTTCCGAATGTGCATTCGGAACGCATTAAATTCGTAAGTCGAGGTTCCACTGTAGTTGGTATCTTCTTTGCAGATTGGAAAATCCCTCCCCTCTCTTTATCTCCCTTGTCTCCATGAAGTTGAGCTCTCTGTGACCAACTCCCAGTGCCAATCAAACATCTCACGGGATGAGGCAATGGTTGTTACTGGCAGGCAAGATGTACTCATGGGCTTGAACCACATAAATATTACAAAGAGATGTTAGGACTCTTGAAACATCTGTCAAAAGTGATCACTTTCAAAGCAGTGAGCTGACCTCTTCTTTCTGCTCAAAATCTTTCTTCCTTGCCTTGTCCTAATTTCCACAAAGCCAGATTCAGAAACTGGAGTTGAAAGGGGAAGGGGGCAAAAAACTAAACCAAACAAAACACCATGCTCCCACCATCCAAAACATTATTCCAGTTGGAGGCTGTTGCAGCTGGTCTGGTGAGCACTTGGTTACCTCTGAGGTTGTGTACAGGCTGCTTGCACAAGTGAAACTGACTACATGTCTCCTTGATCCTTGCCCACCCTGGCTCATAAAAGCAATGGGCTTTGTGGGGTGGTGAATGCTTCCCTCTGCAAGGGAGTCTTCCTGGATTCTCTTAAAGAAGTGGTTATTAACCTGCTTCTTAAAAAAACTAATTTTGGACCTGGCCACTATGGCCAATTATCGTCCAGTCTCAAATCTTCCATTCTTGAGCAAGGTGGCTGAGCAGGCGGTTGCTGAACAACTGCAGGCATGCCTGGAGGATGCAGACCATTTAGATCCCTTCCAATCAGGATTCAGGCCTCATCATGGAACTGAAACCTCATTGGTCATGATGTTTGATGATCTCTGGCAGGATAGGGACAGGGGTGAAAGTTGTTTCCTCAGTGGCTTTTCATACCATTGACCAGTGGGGACACTGTTATGCAGTCATTCCACTGCTTCCTCCTGGGCTGTGTCCAGAAAGTGGTGTTGGTGGGGTGAGTGTTCAGACCCCTGGGAGCTCACTTGTGGGGTGCCTCAGGGCTCTGTCCTCTCCCCCATGCTTATTAACTTCTATAGGAAGCCACTAGGGGAGATCATCAGGAGGTTTAAGCTGGGTGTTCACCAATATGTGGATCATATGCAGCTCTATCTCTCCTTTAAATTGGAACCAGTGAAGTCAGCGAATGTCCTGTATGTCTGGAGGCAGCTGGAGGATGTATGCTGGCTAACGGATTGAGAAGGAATCCCAACAAGACAGAAATACTGTTTCTGGGGGACAGGGGGCAGGTAGGTCTGGGGGACTCCCTGATCCTGAATGGAGTAAACTGTGCCCCTGAAGAACCAGGTCATTTTGGACTCACTGCTGTTCATAGAGGAGCAGGTTAATTCTGTATCTAGGGCAGCTGTCTACCAGCTCCATCTGGTATGCCAGCTGAGACATACCATTCCTGAGTAGGAATGAAGGCCTGTAGGGGCTTGCTAAGGGCAAGCTGAAGTGGGTGGGACAATGCCCCATTTGCCCAGATAGACCAGCCTCCACTTAACACTGCAGTGTTTTGTTGCAGCCCTTGATTTTGCTTCTTAGAACCTGAAATCACAGAGAGCAGCTGTGGAGCAAACTCTTTGATTACATATTCCTGCTTTCTGCACCCTGCCCCTCCTCTCTCCTCTTCCAGAGAGAATAAATTAAGAGTTTATCTGTAATTTTCTCGGCAGGACAACTATATTGAAGTGCCAAGCAGAGTCCCCTATTGTATAAATCAATGCTTTTTATCTCAAGCTCAGGCCTTCTAGTAATGAACTAAACAAGAGACGCTGCTTCCCCCATGGATGTAATCGGCAAGCAGGTGAGCACAGAAGCTTCCTTCATACTGATGGCACAGAGAGAGTAAAAAAAAAAGGGGGGGGGGATAAAAAGAGAGAGACAGTTAATTTGACCCAGTGTACAGATGGACTGTTTCCTCTGCAACAGGGCTATTTCTATAGTTATCTCTCCAGGTCCAGCATCCTGAATGGCTTTTGGCCTTATTTCCAAGCCAGGCAGGCTGTACAAAACCATTACCATATTTATAAAGCTACCTGGATGCACAGAACATGCATGAGAGGACATGAATTGCCTATCTGTTTTACCAGCTGTTCATCCACCATTTCTAAGGGGGTTGGAAAGACGAGGTGGGAGGCAGAATGAAGTTTCCCATTTAAAGAAAGTTGGGAGCGGGTGTTAATGAAAATGAAGCCCTTCAAAGAGAAACAAAGGATACTCCACCATGCTGGATCATGCCAAAGACCCATCTAGTCCAGTATCCTGTTCTCATGCTGGCCAACTAGGTCCCCCATCTGCATGAGTGTTCTCCCCATCTGTGATTCCCAACAACTGGTACTCAGAGGCATACTGCCTCTGACAGTGAAGGTGGAACACAACTGTCATGGCTAGTAACCATTTGATAGACATAACCTCCAGGAATTTGTCCAGTTCCCTTGTAAATACATCCAGGTTGATGGCCATCAATGTCTCCTGTGTGAGCAAGTTCCATAGGTTAACTCTGTCCCAGATGTTTTCCCTTTCTTCTGACCTGAATCTTCCAACATTCAGCTTCACTGTCATGTCCCTAGGTTCTAGTGTTCTTCGGTTTACTTTCTCCATACCTTGAATAATCTTATACTCCACTATCATGTCTTTCCCCACCTTACTCACCTTTTCTTTAAAAGGAAAAAAAAAATCCAAATATTGCAAACCTGCATGTGGAAGCCGTTCCCTTTGATTGCTTTTCCCACCTCTGCTAAAATATCCTTTCTGAGGTGAGGTGACCAGAGCTGTATACAACATTCCAGGTGTGTTTACATCATAGATTGGTTAAGTGTTACACCCAAACCACCAAGCTGCATAGATTGAGGGGAGGAAATGTTTTAAAGTGCATTTATGTGAATTTTTGCATGGCTTTGTTTGAAAAATTAATGATCCCAAAGTCAATGTACAGACAGGATGGAAGAGGGTTATGTTGAACATATGCATAAGTCACTCAGACCAAAAATAGACTGACTTGTTCATCCTTATTTTCAGTCCTTATTATGCAATAATCTGTTTTAAGTAACATTTGGGGGCACAGGTGGCGCTGTGGTGCAAACCACTGAGCTTCTTGGGCTTGCCAGTTGGAAGGTCAGTGGTTCGAATCCCCGCAATGGAGTGAGCTCCTGTTGCTCAGTCCCAGTTCCTGCTAACCTAGCAGTTTGATAGCACGCCAGTGCAAGTAGATAAATAGGTTGGCTACTGCTGTGGCAGGAAGGTAAATGGTGTTTCCATGCACCAGAAGCGGTTTAGTCCTGCTGGCCACATGACCCGGAAGCTGTCTGTGGACAAACGCAGGCTCCCTCGGCCTGAAAGCAAGATGAGCGCTGCAACCCCATAGTCACCTTTGATGGGACTTAACCATCCAGGGGTCATTTATCTTTACCTTTACCTTTAAGTAACATTTATTTATCACAGTTTATTCCTGCCATCAAGAATCAATATATGGTTTTCCCCACCTTAATCCTCTCAACCTTTGGGGAGAAATTTGACTCAGTTTCACATGTCAAGGCACATCTACCTCCTTCACACTTTCCAAAGAACATGGGAACATAAACAGAGTCAACCTTCAAAATTTGCGCTTCTCTGAATTTTTCAGTGCAGTTTGCCAGTCCAGCAGAGCATGTCTCCATGTTGCCCAGTGTGTGTGCGTGTGTGTGTGTGTGTGTGTGTGTGTGTGTGTGTGTAATGTATGCAAAGATGCATCTACTAAACTAAAGTGTGCTTAGAAACACATATAAATGAAAATAACATGCAAAAATGTGAATATTTTGTATAATTGCCTTCTGTGCCAACTTTTAAGTGCCTACTGAAAAGGTTTCTATTATACCAGTCCTATGTGTGCAATTAAGAGTACATCCCTCACAATGGTCTATTGATGTTTGTTTTATAAATTTATTTTTGCTTTAAACTTGTTTTTAACTTGTGATGTTACTGTTTAGTTTTATTTCTTTATATTGTTGCAGAACTCTGTGATATTTTTTAATGATACATCAGTATATAAATATTTTTATAAATAACTACACACACACACACACACACACACACACACACACACACACACAGTGTGTGTGTGTGTGGAGAAATTTGCACTGAAGTGCCAATTAACCTTCATGAGGGGTTGTTGTTGTTTTTTTAAAGAAATGCAAACTGATATTTGGGATGTGAGGAGAACTGAAGAGTAGAAAAGTGGGAAACAAGAAAACTGAAATGGATGGATTTGCCTATCCTAAGATCACAAGGTGATCTTCATGTCTATGGATTTGAACCAGGTTCTCCCTGATCCAGGTCCAACCCTCTAGTCATCATCATCAAACATTTTATTGGCATCACATAGAAACATCCATAACATATCCATACAGAATTACCACCTCCCCAGTGGCACAAGACATTTACCAAAAATGAGAGGCAGAGCAAACTATTGTCACGTTTCTGGGTCTCCAGGGAGAACAGATGTCTGCAATGTTTTTCGACAACAGAACACTAGATAAAGATATTTTGCCACTAACTTGGTGAGCTCCTGATCATTCCCAAGTAATAGAAAATGTATGGCCTCCAACTCTGGTTTCCATTTGGGGATGCAGAGTTGATCAAGGAATTGCTGGCAGAGATCTACATATAGTTTGCATTTAAGAACATTTAAGAACAAGATGTGTGAGAGTTTCCACCTGATGGTCTTCGCATGGGCAAATTCTTCTTCCACCATGCCTGAGAACCTTCCCCAAAGGAGGATTGATGGATTTGAGTTAAACCTGGCCAACAAAAATGCCCTTCTTTCTTGAGGATTAAGCAAAAGTTCAAGAAAATTGTGGTTAATTTATGTGCCCAAGAGAGTTGAAAGTAAAGATGGGAACATGTTTTCTCTGCTGCTGTTGTTAGTTCCTGGTGTTCAATATCCCACAACCTAGTTTTTATTATAGCCTTGGCAGTTGGTAAGGACATCGAGCGCAAAGTGATCTTCACATCTATGGATTTGAACCAGGTTCTCCCTGATCCAGGTCCAACCCTCTTGTCATCCTACTACATCTCTGGCACTGAGCTCTGCAAACCTTCCCCATGGATGCTGGTGATGCTGGGACTGATTTCCAGCCACATCACAAATGCAATACAAACCTGAGAGAAAATGTGGTAGCCATAGAAAGAGTGCACTAATTTGCTGTGCACATGGCAATTTAAACTTTGGGTCCAGATAAATGTGATGGTGGCAGCAGAACAGCTTAATGCAGCAACAGTCATCTTTGCCCCAGAAATAATGTTGGACAAAAAGGATAAGCTACACAGCCTTGGTCTTGACTGCCAGCAGCCCAAGGCAGCTGTTGGGGTTGGCACAGAGGTCTGCAGGCTGGGTGGAAAGATGGATGCTTGCCGCATGTCCCAATTTAGACCAAAAGCAAACATATCCAACCTAGAGTTTTGCCAGACATCAATCATGTATTGCATGTGAAGCTATAGTTTATTCTAGCCCATTTTGTACCCTGTTCAACCATGCTCAGAGAAAGGCCTTCACAAGTTGTAACAGGCAACTGATTTTCAAGTCTAGCCAGATATTTGCAGAGCTGCTCCAGAGGAGGGCAACCAAAACAATCAAGGGTCTGGTAATCAAGCCTTATGAGGAATGGTTGAGGGAATTGATTATAGCCATTTTCAAATATCTGAAGGGCGATTGCATGAAAGGTGGAGCAAGCTTGTTCTCTGCAGCTCCAGAGGGTAGGACTTGAACTAGGTAAAGGGTAAAGGGACCCCTGACCATTAGGTCCAGTCATGTCCGACCCTGGGGTTGTGGTGCTCATCTCACATTATTGGCCAAGGGAGCCGGCGTACAGCTTCTGGGTCAAGTGGCCAGCATGACAAAGCCGCTTCTGGTGAACCAGAGCAGTGCACGGAAACACTGTTTACCTTCCCGCCGGAGCGGTACCTATTTATCTACTTGCACTTTGATGTGCTTTCGAACTGCTAGGTGGGCAGGAGCTGGGACCGAACAACGGGAGCTCACCCCGTCGCAGGGATTCGAACCACCGACCTTCTGATCAGCAAGCCATAGGCTCTGTGGTTTAACCCACAGCGCCACCCGCGTCCCTTGAACTAATAGATTCAAATTACAAGAACAGAGATTCTGACTAAATTCTAAGAATAACTTTCTGACAGTAAAAGCCATTCGTCAGTGAAATGGACTACTTTGGAGTTGGTGAACAGAGGTTTTAAACAGAGGTTGGGAGCTGTCTATCAGGGATTCTTTAGCAGTGATTTCTGCATTGCAGGGGGTTGGAATAAATGACCCTGAAGAACCCTTCCCATTCTACAATTCTAAGATGCCTTCGATATGCCCATATCCTTGACTGGGCCAACCTCTATGCTCCTGGACATTTGCTTGCCTTTTCTTTCAAGGTCCACCCACACCACTGCTGGAAGGAGAAAGCTCCTTACCTTTCTCCTTGATATTACCATTTCTTTCAAGCCCCACTGAATTCAAGAGAACTTACTACTGGACAAACATGGTTAGGTAAAGGTAAAGGGACCGCTGACCGTTAGGTCCAGTCGCGGACGACTCTGGGGTTGCGGCACTCCTCTCGCTTTATTGGCCAAAGGAGCCAGCATACAGCTTCCAGGTCATGTGGCCAGCATGACTAAGCTGCTTCTGGCGAACCAGAACAGCACACAGAAATGCCGTTTACCTTCCCGCCGGAGCAGTACCTATTCATCTACTTGCACTTTGATGTGCTTTTGAACTGCTAGGTTGGCAGGAGCTGGGACTGAGCAACAGGAGCTCACCCTTTCACGGGGATTCGAACCTCTGACCTTCTGATTGGCAAGCCCTAGGCTCTGTGGTTTAACCCAAAGCGCCACCCGCATCCCACTGAATTCAAGAGCACTTACTACTGGGCATACATGGTTAGGAAAAGGTAAAGGGACCCTTGACCATTAGGTCCAGTCGCAGACGACTCTGGGATTGCGGCGCTCATCTCGCTCTATAGGCCGAGGGAGCCGGTGTGCAGCTTCCAGTTCATGTGGCCAGTATGACTAGGCCGCTTCTGGTGAACCAGAGCAGCACACGGAAACAACGTTTACCTTCCCGCCAGAGCGGTACCTATTTATCTACTTGCACTTTGATGTGCTTTCAAACTGCTAGGTGGGCAGGAGCTGGGACCGAGCAACAGGAGCTCACCCCGTCGCGGGGATTCGAACCACCGACCTTCTGATCAGCAAGCCCTAGGCTCTGGGGTTTAACCTACAGCGGCACCCGCGTCCCACTGAATTCAAGAGAACTTACTACTGGGCATACATGGTTAGGATTGTGTTAATAGTGAGCTAGTATAGAGTCACAGAATTGTAGAGTTGGAAGAGGTCCAAAGGGTCATTTATTCCAACCCTCATCTAGTCCTGCAAAACAAGAATCACAAGAATCGCTGACAAATGGCCACCCAACATCTCTTTTAAAAACCTCCGGTTAAAGAAAGTCCACACCTCCCACGGTAGTGCATTCCAGCATCAAACAGCTCTTACAGGAATTTATTTGCAGGATGCACACTCAGATATGAAGATCATTGCTGTAAACTGGCAAGGAAGTGTCACTCCTTGGCAACTGTTACCTCCTGAGAAGAACCCATGAAGAGCACTGTTGGATCCGGCCAAAGATTGATCTAACCACAAGCATTTTGTTTCCAAAGTGGCCAACCTGATTCCTCTGGGAACATAGCCTTCTTCAGCAACTGATATTCATAAGCACGCTGCCAGGGAATTATATGGTAGCATATGTTAACTTGCATTTAAGCAGCTGTGGCGTTCAGCCCAAAATGCGGGACCGCATTTAAAGAGTTAAAGGGTTTAGTCAGTTAGAACCTTAGGGGGTGGAGTTAGAAGAGTATATAAACCCACCACAGGGAGTGTTAAAGGCAGTTAAGTCCACGGGGGGGGGGGGGTTAAGTCTGAGTTAGAGTGGTTGAGAGCTGGGGATTTAGAGGCTGGAAAGGGTGGTGGAGAATTTAGAGAGAGGGCAGGGGCGTACCCAGGATCAAAACTAGGGGGGGGGCAACAGGGCCGGTGCTAGGTTTTTTGCGCCCTAGGCGAGATCACTTTCTGGCACACCACCCCCCCCATTTCCCAGAGTTGTCGACCTTTTTTTAAGGGAGCTGACACCATGCTTATACATTATCTCTAACAAGCCCTTAGAACAAAATAAAATGAAAAGGCAGAAGAAAATCTAATGAAGTCCTCAATTCCAAAGCAAGACTCATTCAAGACTCAACAGTTCTTCTAATTCATCCTCATGATTCAAATCACCACATATCAGAAAGTTAAAGCAATCACCAGTTTGTTGTTCTTTAAATAAATTAATAAAGACACAGACAATAAAGTTCCCGGCCAATTTGTGTTTAAGTACAAAGCTGACGTTTTCAAACATTGTGGGGGGTGGAGTGGGGGTAGGTGTAAGTGACATCCTGCTTTACACATCCTGGGTCACAAAGGCTGCAGCCCTAGCTGCACTTACCTGAGAGTAAGTCCTGCTGAATCTAATAGGACCTTACTTCTGAGCAGACAGTAGGACTGCAGCAAGAAACATAGTTGGGAATTTGGGCTTTCTGTTTTACCGTATTTTTTGCTCCATAATGTGCCCCGGACCATAATGCGCACCTCGTTTTTAGAGGAGGAAAACAAGAAAAAATATTTTTTTCTGGTTTTCTCCTCTAAAAGGCTGGGAGGGAGGGAAGAGAGAGAGAAGGAAGGAAAGAAGGAAAGAAAGAAGGAAAGAAGGGGTGAGAGAGAGAGAAGGAAGGAAGGAAGGAAGGAAGGAAGGAAGGAAGGAAGGAAGGAAGGAAAGAAAGAAGAAAGAAAGAAGGGGTGAGAGAGAGGGAAGGAAGGAAGGAAAGAAAGAGAAAGAAAGAGTGAGAGAGAAGGAAGGAAGGAAGGAAGGAAGGAAGGAAGGAAGGAAGGAAGGAAAGAAGGGGTGAGAGAGAGAAGGAAGGAAGGAAAGAAGGAAATAAGAAAGAAAGAAAGAAAGAAAGAAAGAAAGAAAGAAAGAAAGAAAGAAAGAAGAAAGAAAGAAAGAAGGGGTGAGAGAGGGAAGGAAGGACGGAAGGGGTGAGAGAGAGGGAAGGAAGGAAGGAAGGAAAGAAAGAGAAAGAAAGAAAGAGGAAGAAAGAGTGAGAGAGAAGGAAGGAAGGAAGGAAGGAAGGAAGGAAGGAAGGAAGGAAAGAAGGGGTGAGAGAGAGAGAGAAGGAAGGAAAGAAAGAAAGAAAGAAAGAAAGAAAGAAAGAAAGAAAGAAAGAAAGAAAGAAAGAAAGAAAGAAAGAGGGGTGAGAGAGAGAAGGAAGGAAGGAAGGAAGGAAGGAAGGAAGGAAGGAAGGAAGGAAGGAAGGAAGGAAAGAAAGAAAGAAGGAAGGAAAGAAAGAAAGAAAGAAAGAAAGAAAGAAAGAAAGAAAGAAAGAAAGGGTGAGAGAAGGAAGGAAGGAAGGAAGGAAGGAAGGAAGGAAGGAAGGAAGGAAGGAAGGAAGGAAGGAAGGAAGGGGTGAGAGAGAAGGAAGGAAGGCTTGTAATTTTTGACAGAATTACAAGCCTGGTAGATGAAGGGAACACCGTGGATGTAGTCTATCTTGATTTCAGCAAGGCCTTTGACAAGGTGCCCCATGATATTCTTGTAAAGAAGCTGGTAAAATGTGGGCTAGACAATGCTACCATTCCGTGGATTTGTAACTGGCTGACTGACCGATCCCAAAGGGTGTTCATTAATGGATCCCCTTCATCCTGGAGAGAAGTGACTAGTGGGGTGCCACAGGGTTCTGTCTTGGGCCCAGTCTTATTCAATATCTTTATCAATGACTTGGATGATGGGCTTGAGGGCTTCCTGATCAAGTTTGCAGATGACACCAAATTGGGAGGGGTGGCTAATACCCCAGAGGACAGGATCACACTTCAAAATGACCTTAACAGATTAGAGAACTGGGCTAAGGCAAACAGGATGAATTTTAACAGGGAGAAATGTAAAGTACTACACTTGGGCAAAAAAAATGAAAGGCACAAATACAGGATGGGTGACACCTGGCTTGAGAGCAGTACATGTGAAAAGGATCTAGGAGTCTTGGTAGACCACAAACTTGACATGAGTCAACAGTGTGATGCAGCAGCTAAAAAAGCCAATGCAATTCTGGGCTGCATCAATAGGAGTATAGCATCTAGATCAAGGGAAGTAATAGTACCACTGTATTCCACACTGGTCAGACCCCACCTGGAATACTGTGTCCAGTTCTGGGCACCACAGTTCAAGAAGGATACTGACAAGCTGGAACGTGTCCAGAAGAGGGCAACCAAAATGGTCAAAGGCTTGGAAACGATGCCTTATGAGGAACAGCTTAGGGAGCTGGGTATGTTTAGCTAGGAGAAGAGAAGGTTAAGGGGTGATATGATAGCCATGTTCAAATATATAAAAGGATGTCATATAGAGGAGGGAGAAAGGTTGTTTTCTGCTGCTCCAGTGAAGCGGACACGGAGCAATGGATTCAAACTACAAGAAAGAAGATTCCACCTAAACATTAGGAAGAACTTCCTGACAGTAAGAGCTGTTCGACAGTGGAATTTGCTGCCAAGGAGTGTGGTGGAGTCTCCTTCTTTGGAGGTCTTTAAGCAGAGGCTTGACAGCCATCTGTCAAGAATGCTTTGATGGTGTTCCTGCTTGGCAGGGGGTTGGACTGGATGGCCCTTGTGGTCTCTTCCAACTCTTCTATGATTCTATGATTCTATGAAAAGAAAAAGATAGATAGTAACACCACTCCAAAGAAAACATTTTGTGTCCAGACTGTAGAGCAGGGCCCAGCTGACCCGGTTGTCAGGGCAACTGACAAGAGCACAGTTAGGCCGGAGCCTGCTGAGGTACCTGAGGCCAAAGTGCTCTATTGTTATACAATCCAACACGATGAACACTTATTAAAAAGTGTGGGGGGAAACATTTGGGTAGAAGGGAAAAGATACCGTGGCCTGAAAAATACAGGGTCCCAGATCACCATTATTCACCCTGATATCATGAAAATGGAGGCCCTCATTCCCGGGAAAACCATAAAATTAAAGGGAATTTCAAAAATTCCTGAGGTATTACCAATGGCCAAAGTTAACATTGGATATAAGAATTGGTCAGGACAGTGGACAGTAGCAATCTCTGAGGAGATTCCCACTGCAGTTCTTATTGGTTGGGACATAGTAGACCATTTGCAGAGTGCTTTCATAGTGACTAGAGCACAAGAGAAGCTACTGTTATCCAGGTCTGAACAAATGGATAGTTACAAAGGTAACTGGTGAAGGAGAAGAGTTGGGGGGGAGCTTACCTGAGGAAACAAAAGACACTTTTTTATTTCCACTGACTAATAATCAAGCTCCAAGTTTTTCTGAAAAACAAACAGAGGATTTAGAATTACAACAATATTTTGAGGCGGCAAGGATAAATAAAACTTTAACCCCTGACAGTCCAGAACGCTTTAAGTTAAACCAAGACTTATTATATAGAGAAATCTTAAACACGCCAGCAAGGGGTGGTGGTGAGATTCAACAACAATTAGTAGTACCGACTGAGTATAGGGGCCAGATCCTGCAACATGCACACAGCAGTGTGTTTGGCACGCACATGGGGATAAATAGCACGAAAAGGAGGGTGGCCCGAAATTTTTACTGGCCAGGGATGGGGAGGCAGATAAAGAACTACTGTCAGTCATGTGACACATGCCAGAGGCAGGGCCATGGTCAAGATAAGACCAAAGCCAATTTATGCCCTTTGCCTATTATCCCCAACCCATTCCAACGGTTAGGACTGGATTTGATAGGCCCACTACCAAGGGCCAGCAGACGGGGCAATAAATATATCCTCACAATTATAGACTTTGCCACCTGATATCCAGAGGCAGTGCCCTTACGGAACATTGAGACATAAACTGTGGTGAATGCTCTAATCAGCTATATGTGTAGATTAGGATTTGCCAGTGAGATTGTGACTGATTTAGGTTCCACATTCACCTCATGATTAATGAAACGTCTTTGGGAAGGGTGTGGGATTAAACATTTGACCTCCACTCCTTACCACCCCCAAACCAACGGTTTAGTAGAGAGATTTAACGGAACCCTTATGCGTATGATCAAAGCATATGTGGCTGAAAATCCAAATGATTGGGATGAGAAAATCCAATCTTTATTATATGCCTATAGAGATGTTCCCCAGTACCGGGTTTAGCCCTTTTGAATTGTTATTAGGGCGGAAGGTGAAAGGGCCTTTGGATTTACTGCGTATGAACTGGGAGGAACAAAAAGAACAAAACCCAGATACAGTGGTGGAATACTCATTTAATTTACAAAACACCCTTTGAAGATCCCTAGAGTTAGCAGGGGAGAACCTTAAGGAGGCACAAACCAAGCAGAAAGTTTGGTGTGATAAAAAGGCTAGGGTCCGAACATTTGACCCTGGAAGCGAAGTTCTGTTGTTAAGACCAGTGAAAGGAAACAAACTTCAGCTAGCTTGGGAGGGACCTTACAAGATCATAGCAAAGATGAATGAAGTCAATTACATAATTCAACATGGGGAAGGACGAAGGGTGGTACATGTCAACATGATTAAACCCTATTTTAGATCTGAGGGGTGGACTTTGTACGCACTTAGAGAGGAACCTCATGAACCAGAAATACCCTGCTGGGAAGGGAAGGGAAGTCAAAGCAGAGTATCTGAAGTAAAATTAGCCCTGAATTTAAACCTAACACAGCAACATGAAGTGACGCAAATCTTGCAAGAATTTGCACAATTGTTTAGTAACAGTCCAGGGTTGGCTAAGGGGGTGGAACACCGAATAGACACCGGAGACGCTAAACCCATTGTGTTGAACCCCTATCGAATCACGGGGAATTATGTAGAAAAAGTTAGTAAAGAGGTGAGAGAGATGTTGAAGGCAGGGATAATTACACCATCCAAAAGCCCGTGGGCCGCTCCCATCTTACTTTTAGATAAGCCGGATGGATCAGTTCGTTTCTGTTTGGACTTTTGGAAATTGAACTTTATCACAAAAGCTGATGCCTACCCAATGCCGCGATTGGATGACTTGATTGAAACCATCAGGCGTTGCCAATACATCACCAGTTTAGATCTCACGGAGGGCTATTACCAAATAAAAATTGACCCTAGGGACAGGGAAAAAATGGTATTCAGGAGTCCCTTAGGGCTTTATGAATTTACCATCATGGCTTTCGGTCTGAAGAATGCACCTGCAACATTCCAGCGATTAATGGATAAGACCTTAAAATGACTGAGTGACTTCACAGTCGCATATTTAGACGACATAGCTATATTTAGTATGACATGGGAAGAACACAAAACCCATTTGAAAATAGTGCTGCAGCGGCTCAAGGACGCTGGATTAACGATCAAAGCAAGCAAGTGTCAAATAGGAGGCACAGCCATTACTTACTTGGGTCACATGATTGGAGGAGGGGAAATCAAACCCTTAACCTCAAAGGTGGAGGCCATCTCTACCTGGCCTACCCCAACCTCGAAAAGAAAAGTGCGTGCATTTCTAGGATTAGTGGGATACTACAGAAAATTTATCCCAAACTTTAGTGAAATAGCAGCACCATTATCAAACCTGACACGAAAGAAAGAACCCGACCAGGTGAAGTGGACGCCGGCCTGCCAGCAGTCTTTTGTTTTGTTTTTTGTTGTTTTTTTTTAAAAAAATAATTTTTATTGGTTTTACAATTTTATAAGCACATACCGGTAACATATCGGTTAAACTTTCATACTTCCCCCCTCTCACTGTGGGAAGCCCAAATCACCCCCCCTCTCACAGAGGTATACCCGTTCATTGTACATTTAACCTTACTGTTACATATTCATAACATTGCTTAGGCCTGGCCCCACTTTGTAGGCCAGGCAATTCTACTTTCCTCAATTTCATCTTCAATTAACTTCCTCACATCCCCCACTGTTGGTTTCATAATAAATCTTCTTTATCAGGTTCATACATCTTCTTTTGTTACATTGTCAAATACATAAATAAATTTACTTATTGATTCTAGATTCGTACCTAAGCATCTAGGTACTTCTGCACTTTCCCTATATTTTCCCTTCTTTATTCCCCCCTTCTTCCCCCTGGTCTCGGAGTAATTAGCCATATTATCTTCCTTTACTTAATCATTAAAAAAAAATTAATAATCCTTATTCGTCACACAAGCCTTACCGTGTCCATAAACATTGTCTTTAAAGCCATAAAGGTGATCCATTTCAGAAACACAGTCCTTGTTCACCCCACACCTTTCTTCTCTGCAGTCCAACTCCATAGTTTCTGCTGCCCCACTGGGCCTTGTTCTTCCTTCTCCCCCCACAGTTCCATCCTCTTCATCTTTCCGATCCTTTCACAATCTTTGACGACTCCATCTTTTTTGTGTCCTTTGACTTTTGGTCTGCCGGGTGTTCTATTTGATTTTTTCTTTCTCACAGTTCTATTTGATTTTTTCTTTCTCACAATCTGTGGCGTGGTATCTTTTTCCTCCTTTTCCGGCATTCTATCTTGTGCAGCTGGCGTTGTGTCATTCTTATTTTGACAGCTGTCCCTCCTCTGATTGGATGCTCTGAGTTCACTTCTCCATGCTCTGAGTTCACTTCTCCATTCCAGCAATACAGCTAGTATCTTTCCCATGGCTGTGCCTCTCAGAGTTTTTTCAGCCATTTCAAGGTCAGAAGACAGCATACTTAGTCACAACAACCCTATTTTGCAAAGTGTACCCTCCTGAATCAAACTTTCAAAAGGAGGGAGGTATGTGGCGTTCAGCCCAAAATGTGGGACCGCATTTAAAGAGTTAAAGGGTTTAGTCAGTTAGAACCTTAGGGGGCGGAGTTAGAAGAGTATATAAACCCACCCCAGGGAGTGTTAAAGGCAGTTAAGTCCGCGGGGGAGTTAAGTCTGAGTTAGAGTGGTTGAGAGCTGGGGATTTAGAGGCTGGAAAGGGTGGTGGAGAATTTAGAGATAGATGGGGCTGTGAAGAGAGAAAGGAGAGTTAGGAAGAGGTTAGGAACTGTTAATATACAAGATAACAAACAAAGGAAAAACTATTTATTGTGAAACCATGTACTTAAGTGTTGTATTTTAATAAACACCGTTTTGTTCTAACGTTCTCCTCGCCTGAAGTGAAGTAAATCATTACCAGGAATACTGGTTGGTGGCAGCGTGTAAATAACTGTGGTAGGTGCAGGTACCAACGGACCGTGAAACGTCTGGGGGTTCTGTATAGGTGAAGGTAACTGCCACAGCAGCTATCCCTCATATATCTGTGATGGAAGGAAAGAACTTCCAGGTCAGAGTGCATCTCTGCCAACTGGGCTCCAGTCCTGTCTTTTTGTCCAAATTAAGCACTGCCAGTGTTGCTTCCCACATGTCAGCAGAGAGGAAATACTGACCCAGAGTCCCAGACTGTATGATCTACTAGACTGTGCTTCTCCTAATGGCAATTTACAGCCCATGAAGTGTAATAAATCAGGATGTGAAAGTTCCCCTGCTCTCTTATCAGGAAGATACACTTACAGCACAAGTGTATCAGACACTCAATGAGCACACGGCGCCAACCAGCAAAGGGGAAGCTAATTCATTCACTCCAAACAAGAGAGAACTACATCAAAGGAAAGGGTGCATTCCAAATGTTTGGGTAGCTAAATTAAGAATGTAAGAGTAGGAATACAGATGATTTAGGAGTTTGATTTCTGTATGTGAGCCATAGCTTGGTGGCAGAGCACCTGCTTTGTGTGCAAAAGGCTGCAGGCTCAACCCACTAGGTAGGAGTGAGAATGTGCCTTGATTGAAACCCTGTAGAGTAGCTGCCAGTCAGTGGAGACAATATTGAGTTAGATGGGACAATGGTCTGCCTCAGTGTATGGCAGCTTTCTATGTTCTCTTTGTAGAAGCGATATAGCTCAGTGGTATAGCATTGGCTTGGCAAGTAGAAGAGCCCAGGTTCAATCCCTGGAATCTCCAGGTAGCAAGATGTGCCCTGCCTGAAACCCTGAAGTCACTGTCATTTGCATAGATCAAGACTTCCTTTTTTGTTGCATTTCTAGGCGCAGATCTGGACTTTAAAGTTCAGTGTCTGAATGGGGCTCTGTGTGTGTGTGTGTGTGTGTGTGTGTGTGTGTGTGTGTGTGTGTGTGGTTTGTCCCAATGCTTTACCTGGTAAAACCCATGTTTTACTGTTGAATTGGAGCAAACAGCAATTGGGTTTTTCACAGATTGCTGTTTGCTCCAATTCAAAAGCACTGTCACCAAAAAACAAAAACCGGCGTGGACATGGCACTTTAAAGCATGGACCTGTCCCTGGAAAGTGTGGTGCAAAAGGAAGTCTGCATGAGCCCTAAGTGTGGGGGATCTTCGACCCTTAGATGTTGCTGATCTACAACTCCTGTCAGCTGTTGTAAGCATGGTCAATGGCCAGGGGTGATGGAAGTTGTAGTCTAGCAATATCTGGAGGACCAAATGTGTTGAGTAGTTCAAATATTAAGGTTCATTATTGTCCCACAAAATGTGTACCTCTTTAAAAGTCAGAAGGAAATCTCATGACATAGTTTTGCAGCTGTGAGGGAGTACAGCAGGTGTTGTTAATTGAGGTAGCAAATGTAGTATATAAGGAGTGTTGTGTACTCCTCTCAGTACCCTGGTGGGTGGGTCACTGGTTGGGTCATGTTTTGTAAGGTTTTGTAAACTTAGTATAACTTTTGTTATTTTCTTTTCTATAATTAAAACCAAGCAAAGGACTTATTTTGCATTCTCTTAATTATGTTCAATACGTGTAGTTTCCTCAGCACATCTTCTGCAGCGCAGTTACTCCACTCAATTTCATAACAAAATGTTCCCCATACTTGATGTAGACAATACTGAGTAAAGTGGACTAATGGGTCTGACTCAATAGATTCCTATGACGTTCAGAGCTGACCTAACCATAGAATCAGGACAGCTGCACAACTGGCTGTGCTGACTTCCTGGAGTCCCTAAACATAAGCAGGAACTCACATGTTGGGAGTTTCCTTGCAGACAACTGTATGCAGTGTGCGATTCTGTCAGAAGTTGATGTGACATGAGGGTTGAGCTAAAAGTGCTATCCTATTCTAGAACGGGGTCATAAGTCACTCATTCTGAAAACGCTGCACTGTCTGCCAGTGAGACACGGGGCTCAGTTCAAGGTGCTTAGTACTAGCTAACTACTCTAGGTGCTTAGTACTAGCTAACTATTCTAAGTAGAATTTCTGAGTAGAACAATGCAACCCACTGTTCCTGTCTACCTTGAAATATGTGAATACATGTCTGTTTAAAAAATATTAAAATTAAAACAAATAATATTTGATTGCATTGGTTTGCACTCAGTGTAGACCCACTAAAACTAAGAAACATTAATTTTAAAAGGTCTACTCTGAGTAGGGATAGTATTGGATACAATCCACTATTTTGGTACTTTGTTGTGTGTCGTCTTTGAATTCCTTGAAAAGGTGGGATAGAAATGTTACTACTACCAATAATAGTCAACATCATCATCTAGAAGTCGAGATTCTGGGAAGAAACACTGACATTGTTCAGTTGAATGCTAGAACAGGGGTTACATACTGTGAATGATCCATGGGCACGTGCCGTCATGTTCTTGTGAATATATGTGACATTAAGGATTGCCATTATTAGTCATCGATCACCATTTGATGCTGGGCTCTCCTCCCAGGGATGTGGCCTCTGCCTCACCAGAAAATGATGGATGTGGCATTTCTAAGAGCGTGGAAATGTTAACATTTGAACATGCATAATGCAAGCTGGTGAGACATCTTCGTTCGGATGTGGAAAATAGAAACAGTGATTCTAAGCCTTTGGGATAAAGGAGCTTTGGAACACCTAATCATTTTTCAGTAATTTCTAGGAGTGATTTATTATGATTATGATAAAAATCCTGTTTTACTACTACTTCCTTTTTTTACTTATTTAACAGTCTGTTTGTTATAGGTCAATTTCTATACAATCCTGCACTTAAAGAAACCTCAAATTATATTGATTATTAAGCCTGTCCTGGAAGTTGAGCCAATTGCACCATCATGAGCAGATGCCTAACTCAGCAGAATTGACAGGAGGGCCCCTGCAAATACACTGGGACTGACTTAGCACATTTTGAAGTTAGTGAAGAAATCCATGTTACTATTTAAAGAGTGTATGTGTGAAAGGCAGACCATTTAACTGGAAGTGTAAAATTGCCTAACGGCACCACTGTGTGAAACAAGATAGTGAGATCCTGGGTCTAAGCAAGGGATGAGTAACTGGTGGCCCTCTATACATTGCTGGACTCCAGGTCCTATAAGCCCTAGCCAATATGGCTAATGATCAGGGATGGTGGGAGCTGGAATCCAACTACATCCAGAGGACACACACACACAGATTTCCAGTTACCAGGTACCAATATATTAGAGGATGATTCCTCTGCTTTTCTTAACTCTCTGGTACAACAGTTTGCGTGGATACCCCAGTCGGTGTAGTCAGTGTGTCAAAGCTTTTTCCACCTATGGTTCTTGATCCTACTCTAGACAATATTTCCTCACCCTGCAGGGCCAGAACAATCACACCACCCAGTCTTCCCTTCAACATTTTATCCCAAATTTGTCCACCACTGCTGCCTTTCCCAGGCTGGTTTTCAAGGCAAATGCTTTATTCATTCATTATGCAAGCTGGCTGCTGAATCATGAGGATCATAACTCTACTCTTATATCAACTCAAATTACAAGAAATAAAATTCTGAATAAATATTAGGGGGAAAATTCTCATGGTGAGAGGTGTTTTCGGTGGAACAGACTACCTCAGAAGGTGGTGGACTCTCCTTCATTGGGATTTTTTTAAATAGAGGTTGAATATCCTGTCCTCTGTGCATGTATCTAAACCTTCCTGGGTTAGGAATGTTTACCCATACAAAGATTATAAAGAAAGAATGAATTTATTATATTATGCAGTTTTAGCAATAAAGTGCAGCAGGATTGGTTTACTGTACTGGGAACACATAAAACACTATTCTAACAATCACACTTCAAACTTAAATAAATAAGAGTTCTTAAACAAAAAGAGAGAAATAGCACTGAAGTTTTAGTGGCAAAATTTACCACTCTGAGTGTTGGCTAAGGGCCTATCCAGACTTCCTCTTGTCCTGCTACTTTCCCGCAGGGAAAACTGCTCTTTTAGTATCTGAAGAAGTGTGCATTCACACGAAAGCTCATACCAATAACAAACTTCGTTGGTCTCTAAGGTGCTACTGGAAGGATTTTTTTTTTTTTTTGCTCTTTAGCACTCAGTGACAATCAGGTTTTCCACATATTGCTGTTCGTTCCAATTTATTGCTAAAGAGCGGGTTTTCCCTGGGAAATGAGTGGGGCGATGGGAAAACCACTTGGACCCATTACTACAAAGCATGGGTCAAGTGGAAAATCACTTGGATCTGTGCTGTCTAGAACTCTCCTGAAATAGAAAAACCAGGACACAGATATTAAGCTCAGAACTCTATGCTCAAAGTGATTTCAGATCTTTGTTAGTGAAACAGGATCACAGGCAGAGCTTTTTTTTCTAGGAAAAATGGTGCCAGTACTCACCACGATCCTCTCCCCCCCTTTTCTCTCTCTCTCTCTCTCTCTCTCACACACACACATACTCTCTCTCTCTCTCCTGTCCTCCCTCAATTTATTCAAGCTCCACTTTGCCTGCCCCTGCACCTAAAGAAACAGGTGTGTCTGCATAAGGAGCTTACAGATCAGCTGAGATTTAAGAAAAGCATGGAAAAGAAAAGAAATGGAAAATCACAAAGAAGTATACACAATTAGCCAACAGTTGCAGGGCCTGATGAGCTGTGCCCAATGGTACTAAAGGAGGATATGGATGTAATGTCAGAACTTCTGTCTATGGTCTTTGATAATTCTTGGAGAACTATCCCTATGGACTGAAAGAGGGCAAATGTCCCCATCTTCAAAATGGGGGAGGGGGAGAAAATCCAGGTAGCTACTGACTGGTGTGGTTGACATTGATGGCAGGAAAGGTCCTAGAATAGATGGTTAAATAGTCAGTCTGTGAGGAATTAACCCCAACCCTAACCCAGCCTGGTGATAACAAAATAAATGATGAAAGGAGGGAGCTTCAACCCAGATAGGAAATGGGGTAATAAGGCAATACACCTAGAAACTTTACATGAATTCAAATTTCCAGGGCCTGATGAGCTGCATCCAAAGGTACTAAAGGAGCTTGCAGGTCTGATCTCAGAACTTTTGTCTATGATCTTTAAGAATTCTTGGAGAACAGGTGAGATCCCTGCAGACGGGAGGTGGGCAAATGTCTCCATCTTCAAAAGGGGGGGAAAGGAAGATACAGGTAATGACCGACTGGTGGGCTTGACATCAATACCAGGGAAGCTCCTACCGGTAGAACAGATAATTCAACAGTTGGTCTGTGACTACGTAGAAAAGAATGCTGTGATTGCTAAGCCCCAGCATAGGTTTCTCAGAAATAAGTCATGTCAGACAAATGTCTCTCTCTTTTTTGGGATAGAGTTACAAGCTTGGTGGATCAGGGGAATGCTGTGGACGTGGTATATATTGATTTCAGCAAGGCTCTTCACAAAGTCTCCAATGATATTCTTGTGGAGAAGTTGGTAAAATTATGTAGTTTGCATGAGGTAACTGTTACATGGATTTATAGGTGGCAGACTGACTGAACCCACAGAGAGCTCACTAACGGTTCCTTGTCATTCTGGAAAGAAATGACAAGGGGGGTGCCGCAGGGTTCTATCCTGTGCCCATTGTTGTTCACCAATTTTATAAATGGTTTGGATGAAGGTATTGAGGGGATGCTCATCAAATTTGCAGATTACACCACTAGGGGGAAGGCCAGCCAATGCTGATGAAGCATTGAATTGGGATTCAAAATGACCTAACAGATTGGAGAACTGGGCCCAAACTGACAAAAAGAGTTCCCAAGGGAGCATATGTTGCGGTGTGGGCAGGAAGCCATTCACCTCTGTGTTTGGGGGAGGGGCCTGCGGCCACGAGCATAGTGATTGACAGCCCAGCAGCATATATAGCATGAGCATGTGACCCAGTGGTCACTCTGGCTAGAGTTCGGATCTCCCACCCCCCACTCCCTGGTATAGGCTGGTGCGTTGACCTTGCTGTGCCTGTCATGGGGTCGTCTCCGCTTGAGAGACCTAGTAGGAATTTTTCCATTTGGCAGATTGGCCTGCGCCACTTGGTTTTTGCCTACTATTCAGCAATAAGTCACAACTTGTAAGGTTGGTGGTTAGGCATTGGTTCATTGGTATGGGAGGCCGGTAGCCTCCAAGAAGTGCTGTGAGTAATGGGAATTCCGTTAAAGGAAGCCAGGGGCTCTATAATGCTTGTCCGAACCCGGTAGGTTGCAGGGCCGAAAAGCGTGAGCCCCTGTGAACCCCTGGGGAGGGGGAAGGCTATCATGCCCCCAGCCTCTTTAACCCTCTCCAGTTAATGGTTTCCCAGTTCTGACAGATGGTCAGCTCTGTCCTGCCGGACAGCTAGTCGGTTGCTGACTAGGGTCAGCTCTGTCCCGCCGGACAGCGATAACCAATGCCTACGCAACCACTCACTTGATTTGTATTCAATGAATAAGTTGTGGCAAAAATAATGCCATAAACCCAAACCAAAAATATGAGTCTTGTCTGAAGTTACTGGGGGGGAATGGCTGGGTGCCCTACACACGCAAAATGAATTTCAATAGGGATAAATGTCAGGTTCTACACAGGCAAGAAGAACTAGCTGCACAGATGGAGGACACTTGGCTTGCCAGTAGTACATGTGAAAAAGATTTTGGTGTCTTAGTAGCTCACAAGCTGAACATGAGTCAACATGTGATGCAACAGCAGGAAAAAGGGGGCAATACAATTAATTCTAGGCTGCATCAACAAAAGTTGATGTAGTACAGTCAAGTTGGACTACATCAAACAAATTTGAAGTCCAACCAAGAGAAGTTATAGTCCTATTCTATTCTGTCTTGATTAGACCGCACCTGGAGTACTGTGTCCAATTCTGGGCACCGCAATTTAAGAAGCATATTGACAAGCTGGAATGTGTACAGAGGAGGGTGACCAAGCCTTCTGAGGGACACAGGTGGTGCTGTGGTCTAAACGACAGAGCCTAGGCCTTGCCGATCAGAAGGTCGGTGGTTCGAATCCCCGCAATGGGATGAGCTCCCATTGCTCGGTCCCTGCTCCTGCCCACCTAGCAGTTCGAAAGCATGTCAAAGTGCAGGTAGATAAATAGGTACTGCTCCGGCGGGAAGGTAAATGGCATTTCCGTGTGCTGCTCTGGTTTCGCCAGAACATGCTTAGTCATGCTGGCCAAATGACCTGGAAGCTGTCTGTGGACAAACGTCAGCTCCCTCGGCCAGTAAAGCGAGATGAGCGCCACAACCCCAGAGTTGTACACGACTGGACTTAGCTGTCAGGGGTCCTTTACCTTTTCCTTTACCAAGCCTTCTGAGGAACAGTTGGTGGAATTAGGTACCGGTATGTTTAGCCTGGTAAAGAGGAGTCTGAGAGGAGGTATGATAGTCGCCTTCAACTATTTAAAGGGCTTTCACATGGAGAATGAAGTGAGCTTGTTCTCTCCTGCTCTGGAGGCTAGGACCCGAAACAATGGCTTCACATTACAAGAAAGGAGATTCTGAATAAACATCAGAAAGAACTTTCTGACAGTAAGAGCTGCTCAACAGTGGAACAAACTTTCTTAAGAAGTAGAAGAAGAGAAGAAGAAGAGTTTGGATTTGATATCCCGCTTTATCACTACCCAAAGGAGTCTCAAAGCAGCTAACATTCTCATTTCCCTTCCTCCCCCACAACAAACACTCTGTGAGGTGAGTGGGGCTGAGAGACTTCAAAGAAGTGTGACTAGCCCAAGGTCACCCAGCAGCTGCATGTGGAGGAGTGGAGACGCGAACCCGGTTCCCCAGATTACGAATCTACCGCTCTTAACCACTACACCACACTGGCTAGTGGACTGTCCTTCCTTGGGGGTTTGTAAGCAGAGGTTGTTATGACCACCTGTCATACATGATCTAGTTGAGATTCCAGCATTGCAGGGGGGTAGACTAGATTACCCTCATGGTCCTTTCCAATTCTACAATTCTTCAGTTGTATGATTTTTTATGAAATATGGTATTGGGATGTGCAGAGAGGTTGCTAACAGGAAGAGAGAGTAGAGAGGATACTTAGAGAGCCTTGTAGTGGTTGTCCAGGGTGGAGTCGGGGAGAACAATGCTAAAGTTTGGTCTTAAATAAGTTTTGTAGGGGATCCTACTAGGTTACTTGGCATCATGACAAATGATAAGAGGTCAAAATGAGGGAATGAAAGGACATTTGGTAAAATCTAGGTAGGTGTCCTTGGGCATAGGCAAGGAGCTTCAAAGGAAAAGTCCCCAATAATGTTCCATTCTCTAAAAAATTCAGTTGTGCTTTTCTTTTAAAAAAAATTAAGCAATGAATGTTCCATAATGAACTGCCCCACCCCCACCACTGAGAAAGAAGGCCTGGAACTCAAAATCTGGGAAGAAATTCCAAGGAGAAATTCTGGAGAATCCCTACCATGTACGGACGTGAGCAGCACAACACAGTCAGATTACAATCACGAAGAACGTGCAAGATCTCCAGAATTCCTGCCACAGCTTTAACTATATGCTTGGCGCCATGTGCTCGTCTTTATCATATCCATCTCTGGCATTAGCTGCTTGGCATTCTGATCAGAAACATGAACAAGCATTTCAGATTCTCTCTCTCTCTCTCTCTCTCTCTTTCTCCCTCCCTCCCCCCTCTCCGCTTTCTCTCCCTCTCTCCTTCAATCGCTATAAATATTTTATGAATTTCCATCCACTTACTTTAATGGGGGATTGTAAAAGCATTTAACCATATTACACCCTATCTCTCAGAGACTGCATTATTCCAACAGAACTGTTTTTATTAGAAGCAACTGGCAGCGTTGTTGTCAGAGGTTCTGTTTAAATATATATCTCCTGATGCCTCTGAACAGATGAAATCAAATGGCAGCCAAGGAGAAACTAATTCACCAGAGCTGTGGACTGATGGAAGGGGAAGGTTTCATTTGGCTGGGTTTCACTTGAGTACCCATGTAGCTCCTGCTAGTTTTGCATATATATATATATATATATATATATATATATATATATATATATACATTTTTATAGACCAACTTTAGATTTAAAATAAAAATATCAACCTTCCACCCTCCTCTTCCCATCCAAATCAATATCTGAAAGTATAAACACCTGATAGCTACAGGTATAAGGAAATTCTGTGAAGTTTGATCTCTTTGCTTTTTAGGGGAAGGGTCATAGCACCTCCCCTGCATTCAGAAGGAAATCCTGGAGGAACCACTGCCCATCATTGTAGATCAGAGCTTTCGAAACTGTGAGTCGTGACATGTTAGTGTGTCAGCTGCAGTATGTAGGTGTGCCAAGCAAACCCTCCCCACGCTCCTCCCGGGGCTGGAAAGGGGTTAGTTTAACCTCCAGTTTGCTAATAAAACTGAATTACTGTGTCACAAAATCATGCATGTCTAAAAAGTGTGTCACCAACACGAACAGTTTGGAAAGCTCTGTTGTAGACAATATTGAGCTAGATGGATCAATGGTCTGACTCAGTATAAGGCACCTTCCTCTGCTTCTGTATTCTACATAAAGAGAATAGTAGGGGTGGAGGAATCTCAGGCCTGTGGGCCAAATGGGCTGCTTCAACCCTGTTTATCTGGTCATCAAGACTCTCCCCAGGCACCATCCCCCTCCCTGGCTACACCTCCTCCTTGGAGTGCTTTTCAATTCTGATAATGTGTTGCCCTCCTGATGCACTAAACCAAGCCTGCTGCTAAGCTGTAGAGATCTTCTTGTACCACATAGCATACAACCTTCATATTTTATCAACTAGAACGAATATTAGAAGTCAGAACAGCCTTTTTTTCTGTGCTTATTCAATTGACCAATTTTCTTTTCCGTTGTTAATAAACTTAACATTTCATTAGTTAAACTGGTTTGTTTTGTTCTGGGTAGATTCCAGCTAGCCTTCCCACATTAACACCTTGATCCTCTCACCCAAGTTACTGAAAATCTGAGAGGATAGTGGTGTGGAGAGAAGATGGAAATAGGTAGAGTTGCCCCAGCTAATCTCTCCTGATAGTTCTGCTCTAGGGGAAGGTCTATAGTTCAACAGACCCCACATCACGCCAAGTCAGCTTCTAATCCAGGGCCTTCCTCTCTGTGGGCCACCTTTCACAGAGAGCCTGAAGCCAGGGGTCTGAACACACCCTACCAACACCCAGAAGGAAGGAGCTGAACCACTGCATAACAATGCCCCCAACCCCACTAGGTGGTCCAGAAGGATACCATGCTCAATGGTATCAAAAGCTGCTGAAAAATCCAGCAGAACCCAGAAACAGATTTCACCTCTGTCCCTAGCCTGCCAGAGATCATCAAACAAGAATACAGAAAAAATGTACCTGTGCTGCTGATACACGTAGTAATCTATTATAACATATGCAACACGTTGGCGGCGCCAACATTCTTTATCATATATTAGTCACCAAAGTTCTCAGAAGAATATATAGAGTCTTATACAAATGCCACAAGGACTTATAACCTGATAAATCTGAAAACAGACTGTTGATATCTAATAACAATGTATATTTTCAAATGTTTGATACCATCTCAATATCTAATTCTAGTATGTCTTCCAGATGTTAAACTCAGTCTTTAGATTTCCTTTAAATAAATTCCTGAAGATATCAACAAAGGTAAGTTCACTGTGCCTGTTGTCTTTGTCCATGGAGTTTTCTTGGCAGGGATACTGGAGTGGCTTGCCAGTTCCTTCTCCAGGTGGATCACGTTTGGTCCAAACTCTCCACTATGACCTGTCCATCTTGACCTGTCCATAGCTTCCCTGAGTAATTCAAGCCCCTTCACCACGACAAGGCAGTGATCCATGAAGGTCTCCCTGCTTATTTAACTTATATGCAGAATTCATCATGTGAAAGGCTGGACTGGATGAATCCCAAACTGGAATTAAGATTGCCGGAAGAAATATCAACAACCTCAGATATGCTGATGATACAACCTTGATGGCAGAAAGTGAGGAGGAATTAAAGAACCTTTTAATGAGGGTGAAAGAGGACAGTGCAAAATATGGTCTGAAGCTCAACATAAAAAAAAAAAAACTAAGATCATGGCCACTGGTCCCATCACCTCCTGGCAAATAGAAGGGAATGAAATGGAGGCAGTGAGAGATTTCACTTTCTTGGGTTCCATGATCACTTCAGATGGTGACAGCAGTCAAGAAATTAGAAAACGCCTGCTTCTTGGGAGAAAAGCAATGACAAGCCTAGACAGCATCTTTAAAAGCAAAGACATCACCTTGCCGACAAAGGTCTGTATAGTTAAAGCTATGGTTTTTCCAGTAGTAATGTATGTAAGGGAGAGCTGGACCATAAAGAAGGCTGATCGCCGAAGAATTGATGTTTTTGAATTATGGTGCTGGAGGAGACTCCTGAGAGTCCCATGGACTGCAAGAAGATCAAACCTATCCATTCTTAAAGAAATCAGCCCTGAATGCTCACTAGAAGGACAGATCCTGAAGTTGAGGCTCCAGTACTTTGGCCACCTCATGAGAAGAGAAGAGAAAAAACCCTGATGTTGGGAAAGAGGAGAAGGGGATGACAGAGGATGAGATGGTTGGACAGTGTTCTCGAAGCTACTAACATGCGTTTGGCCAAACTGTGAGAGGCAGTGAAGGATAGGCGTGCCTGGCGTGCTCTGGTCCATGGGGTCATGAAGAGTCGGACACGACTGAATGACTGAACAACAACAACAAAGTTCACTGTGGTTTCCAATAGCGTGAGGTGTTGATGATATTACCAACAGATGTTAATAAAGATGTACATAAAGATGAAGAGACAGGGTGCCGGCATTTTTCACCTGCTTCGCCCAGGCAATCCTGCAGTTTAGGAGGCCGTTATTCGCCCCCAATGGGGCCCTTTGATTGGGGCTTGCGGATGCCACACTCCCACGAAAAGTTCCGGGCTTCTTCAGTGGTTCTCAAGACTTGGATACATATACAAATATTCACTGATAATGCAAACCAAATCTTATTAGTGCTTACAAATACGCAAACTTACACATCAATTATATATGGCTTCAAGTTGTCTACAAAATTTCTGCAAAAAATTCTACAAAAGTAAATACTTACAATTCATGAAGAAAACTTTTTCTTGGCTTAAGCTGAAGAACTAAGTTTGCTTAGCAAAGTTACTGTGTTTGGATCTAAGTATAAATACATTCTTTCATAGGGAGTTGTCTAACAGGTGTTAATCATTAATGAAAGAAAGGAGGTATGAGGAACGAAAGAAGAGGAATACTGACAATACTTACAGTACCTGTGTTACTTGTATATATGTTGCATATGTTATACTAGAGATCATCAAACAGCATGACCAAGGTGGTTTCAGTCCCATGATGGGGCCTGTATCTTTAGGGGGGTCTGAGAAGACTCCCTCACAGAGGGAAGCATTCACCACCTCACAAAGCTCATTGCCCAGCCCTCCCTGACTCACTTTTATGAACTAGGATGGACAAGGATCAAGGAGACATGTGGTCAGTTTCACTTGTTCAAGCAGCCTGCCCACATCCTTGGAGGTAACAGGTTGGAATTGATTCCGTACAACCTGACTAGACAAAGCTCTGGCACTCCTACCCCAGCCATGCCCCACAGTGTAGTCTGCCTCCTTCCAAATCTGAGCAATTTTATTTGTGAAAAACTTTGCAAAGTCATTACAGGGGATCTTAGAGTCCTTACCAGACCACAATGGAAAAGGTGGGTGTGTTGACTATGGACCACCTGAAAGAGTTTCCTAGTACTGTTTTCTGCAGATGCAATAGAGGCGGTGAAGAATGTCCCCTTTGCTTTCACTATCGACACTTGGTTGGCTCGGCATTGAGCTCTAACCCCTGTTCAGTCCACTTTGAAAGCAATTGTACTCCACAACAGCCAAACTGACAGTTTTTCACACACACCCTGAGGGTACTTAATTCCCCCCTCCAGCAAAGGGCTGTCCAACAGTCCCAACTCACAATTTCAACCCATACAAAAGTGTTCATCCCCCCCCCCCGCAGTAACTACTAGGGTTGAAAGATAATGGTCCCTTTATGATGGAGATTCCGTCCCCCATTAAGATGAGAAAAAGCTAGGAAATAGAGCCCAGCCTCTTTGGCTTCATTCTGGTGCATCTCCCCATTATTAAACACAAACACATCATTGGCCTCATGACAAGCAGCCCTGAGCTCAGCCTGCCCCAGTGCAACTTCAAGAAGTGGTGCAGCAGGCAGAAGATGGAACAAATCACAGCTAGGAAGAGGAAGGTGCCAGAGCTTGAGGAGTGCTGGTTGGGAGCCAGAGAGCTCCTTGTAAAGAACACAACAAACAATAAAAATATGAAGATAAAAACACGCACTGTGCTATATATAGGGAGATGTCAGTCGGCTCCTATTTATAGCCTGTGATGGCAAACCACTTATTTTAGCATCCTAGCAGTAGGCAGATCAACAAGACTAGGCTGTAGTCAATGCTAGTCAATGGGCCCATCCACACTTCTGCTTGTGCCATGCCTAGAAAGCATGGGTCCAAGCTATTTTCTGCTTGACTCATGCTTTCTAGACCTGGGCTTGAGCAGTTTTGCCCTTGCCACACTCTTTTCCAGGGGCAAACCTGTTCTTAAGCGACAAATCAGAACAAATGGCAATGTTCCAATTAAGTGCTAAAAAGCAGTTTTCCCTGGGGGAAGCAGTGGGACAAGAGGAAGCCTGGAAAAGCCCAGAGAAGACTTGCCAAAATTAATGGGCATGGATAACTTGGGTCTATTAATTGCAACGAGTCTATTCTGAGTGTGACCAGCACTGGCTTTAAGCCATTCACGTATCTATGAGTTTGCTCCACCCGTTGGAGAGCGGGAAAAGCAAGACTACCTTCAGCCTGCCACAACTATTATCTGAGGATTGACATCTCCATTATAAGGCTGGCACCATCTTGTGTACTTAAGAATGTAATAACACAAGAGCCTGCTGGATCAGGCCAATGACCCATCTAGTCCAACATCCTGTTCTCACAGTGGCCAACTAGATGCTTGTAGGAAACCCACAAGCAGAACATGAGCACCAGAGCCCCCCCTCCCCTCCTGTGGTTTCCATTGACTGATATTCAGAGCATGGCCATCCTGCCTAGCAGTCATCGATAGCCCTCTCCTGTACTCTGTACTGCATCTTGCCTGCTTGCCACTGAACAATGTGGGTCTCTGCTGCTTGACATGGGGGACTAGGAAGGATTTTTAGGGAGAGGGAGTGTTCCTCATTTGGGCTTTGGGCAACCTTTATTTTCACCTACTACACACCATCCATAGAAGATTGGCTCTTGGGGGTTTGGGCTTCCCAGTTTAGTTGTTAATTTCAATTTGTCATTTAGTTTGCTGCAGGGGACTGGACTGGACAACCCTCAGGGTCCATTCCAACTCTACAATTCTATGATTCTAGTGCAACAAGTTAGTGGATTATGTGAAACAACATGGGTAAGTACCCTAATGCATGCTGGGGTGAAGAGAGCTTTCCCAACTACGTTACATTGCTGATTGGCCTTGAAGGCTACAGGATCAGGTGCTCTTGGGGCCCTGTAGAATGCTCAATAGTGGGATGTGGGGTACACAAATCAGGTCCCACAAACCCAGTGCTTCCTAATATGGGGAGGCAATAATCTTTGCCTCTCAAAAGCAGCCTTCTCAGGGCCACATGCCAGAGGCGGGTGGAGCCAGAGACAAAGGAAGGTAGTACCGGTATACAAAATTTACTTTTGTGCAATTTCTGCACACCCTGCTCTATCATCCAACCAGGCAACCAAAATGCATCCTCATTTGTTAAATGGCATGACTCCAGGCAGACAAAAAACACTCTAGGAGGTGATGCTGAGGGGGGAGGGGTGTATGACAAGATCCAGTAAGGTAAAGGTAAAGGTACCCCTGACCTTAAGGTCCAGCCGTGGACGACTCTGGGGTTGCGGTGCTCATCTCGCTCTATAGACCGAGGGAGCTGGTGTTTGTCCGCAGACAGCTTCCAGGTCATGTGGCCAGCATGACTAAGCCACTTCTGGCAAACCAGAGCAGCACACGGAAACACTGTTTACCTTCCCACCGGAGCGGTACCTATTTATCTACTTGCACTTTGACGTGCTTTCGAACTGCTAGGTGGGCAGGAGCAGGGACCGAGCAACGGGAGCTCACCCCGTCGCGGGGAATCGAACCACCGACCTTCTGATCGGCAAGCCCTAGGATCTGTGGTTTAGACCACAGTGCCATCCACATCCCGACAAGATCCAGTAGGGCTCTTCTAATGCTCTTAAGGCATTTCTCTTTTGGCAAACGTTTTTTTAAAAAAGAAAAGAATAAAGATGCAAAGCTTTTAATGAACTGTTCCCTGGTGTTTTTGTTCTCAATTTACTGTGAACTCTCTTTGTATTGTTATTGTGTGGGATTTTGTCGGTTCTAATGCATGGTGGAGTCCCTTTTTAAAAAAGTAAAAATAAAAACAGTCTATTGCAACCAAATGCCAGGCATGGACAAAGCACCTGAGAAGGCCTTTTATAGAACTGACAGCCAATCCAAGCCACACGTTCAAAGGTATCCTTTCTTAGGTGGGAGGCTGCCCACTGCTAGCCACCATTTTGCTGAAAGCAAAGTTTTAAAGGTATGGATTAGATTGGTTGCATGCCAGCTGACCTGTTCCATGCTTTCAAATGCATTTGTGTACTGAATGAGAGTAGGTCATCTGCTGGATTCAGCCCGGAGGCCATGGGTTCTGCACTCCAGTTTTAAAGTGTTGTAAAAGCAGCAACAGATGTAGGATATAATATTTAAAATGAATGCAAATAAATAATTTTTCTGTCACTTTTATTCAGTGTCTGTATGATTATCACAACCACCACCACCGGAACTCCCTGCCTATTAATATTGGCTGGGTGCCTTTGCTGTATTGTTTTTGGCACCAGCTAAAATGATATTTTTTAAAAAATGAGCCTATGTTTGTAATCTTATTGCACATACTTGTTTTAAAACTACTGATTTTGTCTATATTTTAATAAAATGTTGTGTCTGCTTTTTTAAATAAACTGATTTTATTGGAACTTTTGTTTGTGTCTGTTGTTTTATGTAAACTGTTTATAGGCTGTTTTTGATTATGGTATATACATATGTAAGTTTTAACTTTTTATGGTTGTATGGTTTTAGTGCTATAAACTTATTTGATATACATTTTTATGATATATATATATAAAATCAAGTATTTAAAAACAAACAAACAAATAAATAATAAAAGCTACAATAATAAAGATAAAAACACAACTAATATTCTAGTTTAATTGGTAATAGCAAATTAAATTATTAAGCAAATTGCAGTAGCCAGCATTAGCTGGGGAAGCTCTTAAACTGCCTGCCAAAGTCTTGCCCTTAGCTGTGCACCCCTGTCCTTAGCAAAACCAGGGAGATAGCATCTGATTCAGGAATGAATCCAAATGCCAATTCCCATCAGCTTCCCGAGATGGCCTCCTTTCTCTGAGAAGACTTTTACTGGTTTGTAATTCCTCACCCAAGACAGCAAACATTTCAGACCCTGACAGTTTCCTGTCAATCCAATAGCTTCACATCTTGTTTCTGGAATGCTAACCAACCCTGAGAGTCAGACAGTGTTTCTCTTACCTGATGCTCTGTGTTGAAATATCAAGACTAGGATGCCAGGGAACAAGGCGGCCTTGGCAATCCTGTTGCTTTGTAGAGGGGCTGCAGCTTAAGTGTGCAGGACCATCCAAAAAAGGCAAGTATAAAGTACAGGACGACTGTGGCTCACAACCAGCCTGTGCACCTGTTGCTGGGATCCACAAGTGGAGAAAATGCTGTTGCACTCAGGTCCTGCTTGAAAGGCTTCCCATAGGAGGCATCTGGTTAGCCACTGTTTCTCAGTTGCCACCTTTGGTCAGGCAAAGTAAAGAGCAGGTTGGGCAAATACAGGACAGGTGATGGGGAGGGATTGGAGGACTAAAAATTCCTTTATCTGGTGCAGAAATGACTTGAAAACAATCTATTACAATGGAACACATGGTTTACAATGCTTTATTCAATTGGGGGGGGGGAAGCACTATGATTTACAAGAGTAAGAAAAATATTGCATATTACATGCATAGCTGGGCTTTGTAATGCTAATTGATTTGACACAAACCAGCATGAAACATCACAGTTGCATGGTGTTCACCCCAATCAATTGCAAACTACCTTCAAACAATACTGGAAGGGAATTAAGCAAAATTAACATCTTTGTTTCTGTGGAAAGGGCCAGTCAGCAAGACAATAATCTCTCTGTACTTCACCTTCCATGACTACTTTCTGTCACTCCGTGCTACATTAAGCAGTGGTTTGCCTTCAAATATAACAGGGAATGGGGTTGGGATTTTGCCACAGGACAGGGAAACGACATGTTTTCTTGCAGCTGGGGCAGATAAAGGTGTCCAGTTGTGCTGCTTCAGATGCACCATGGCATTACAAAAAACAAACAATACTCCCCTGTTTAAAAGGCCATAGATATCACCACCACCATCAATTAGGGATCAGTGTTTAAAGGCACTAGAATCAAATCTGGCCACCAGCAGAAAACTGATCAACCCACCCACTTTGCCAACGAAGAGTTATGTGAAAATTTTGGTCCTATAAGTTATGCAGCAGCATCTCATTTTGGTGGAATGGGACACAGCCACACTGCACACAGTTCTCAAAGGATCACTTCCTGTAGCGATGAAGACGAAAACAATATATTATTGTGGCAACTTAAACCTCACATTTATTATGCCTCCCACCATTTTCTCTCTCCTCTCAATGCCTCTGGTTCAGATGGATCTTTGGTCTGATCCAGCAGGTCTTATCTTACAAGTAGCTACAAGCTTAGGGGTACTCTCATTGTGACTCAAGAAAATCACCATTTTATAGGTCAAATCAGGAAAAATAAAAATAAATACAGTAAATGGACAAAAGTACAAAGATTCAAAAAATGTTTAGGGGTTTGTATACCCCTGTGTCCCCCCAGAAAAAAAGCACTGGTAGGAACTAAATGTTTTAGCGTGTTCTGTCCAAAACTTGGAGCCAAAGTTTCACAAAGGAGGACTGTTGTTGCGTCTGTCCCACTTTAGAAATGAACCCAGGTAATTCAGTGATCCAAAATGTAAAGAGAAATTAAGGTTTTTTTTTAAAGACATCATAGTTTCTACTGCTGTATCTACCTGCAAATCACTTAACCACTTACAGAAAGGAAGTTGAACTTACAGTGTTCCAAATATTGTCAGACTCCATCACCCCAACCATCGCAGCCAAAGACCATGCATGATTTGAACTGGAGTCAAACAACATCTGGAGGTCCACAGCTTCCTCACCCATGACCTACAGGGAAGGATATTTGCTATCCCTAATGCTGTACATATAGATATCCACGAGTCTCTCTGGCTGTTGCTCTGTTTACAACCTCAGAATGGTTTGGATCTATTTGAAAATATGAGCCAGTTTGCTTCCAATTGCCTTAGTGCTATCTTGCCTGCTCATCCATATTAGAAACATTGGTCGTAAGATGTTGAATTGTAAAATTGTAACATTGGAAGGCATCCAGAATCAGCAGTGCTCAGAGAGTGGAAAGTTTTGGATAAGACTGACTGAATGTTTGCTTTAACTCTTAAAACAGATGCTGTCCTATTCCTACTATTCACATAGTTCTAAGTTTGCATTGTCAAATGTCTATAAAAAATGTCTTTTTCAAAGCAGCATAGCACTCTGCATTTGTTAGCATCCATAGCTAGAATGTATGTGGATTTATTTTTAAAAAAATGTATTTGCATGCCTTTGGGGCATTTTCCCCAAACACTACCCAAATTGGATCCCATGGGATCTGTACTGTGCAAGAAATTCATTCTGATTTGCTTAGAAGAGCATGTCAACCCCTAACAGATATGGGTGTTGACATCACTGAAAAGCAAATCCATTTCAGTACGGTGTCTCCCCCTCCCCCTCTGAATAATGTGCACCCCTTTTTGTAATGTAAGGACAGATATCTCTTTCTCTAAAATTTTGGTGAATTGCAGCTCCTGAAGTTAACGAGCATGACTGATTGGTGTTTACCCAGGGAAATTGAAATAAAATTTTAACAAATCTACACTAAGAAAATGTTACATTTGTCTGCCTGTATATTACCAGCTGGTATGGAGATTTATTAATATCTCACAGTATTAAGGTCATAAATCAAATCCAAGACCTTATTGCACACCCAGAGAAAATTGCTTTCCAGCGACATATGGTGCAACCTTCAAACTTCTAAATTAATAAAATTCTTGCCAATCTGCAAGGGAAAAAAAAGAAATCAAGGGTTTTAAAACTCATGTATTACTTTTATGGAGGTTGTTAAGTACTCCCAACATGAGGGTCAAAGGTAAGAGCTGAAGGTTTGTGGCAAAATGTAACTGAAATTAGTGCCAGTGTTCAAATATCTCGGTGTCAGAACTGTTCCAGGAGGAGAGCAAAGCCTACACAATCCATCAAAGAGTGCAGAAAGGCAACAGCTTTACAGTGCATGTGACCAAGGAAAAGGAACTGCATTCAAGTGCTGTTTTCATTTCGCACTTTCATCCTTGCCAAGACAGCAAAAGTGTTTCTTCACATACTTTGCTAAAGCTTTGTGTTCTTTGCCAGCCATGGTCTAGGATTCCCAGTGGTGTTTTTCATTGCTCCCCTCTCTCCCCCCCCCCTTTCATTGATTCTGTGTGACCTTGTAATTTGCCAACCAAAGCTCAGCATATCTGGACAGTTTGCCTTTCGTTAGGAGAGATCTTTTGTCTTTTCTTTTTTGCTCATCAAGGTAAACAACAGCTCATAAGGACAAAATATCTCCTTATGCTGCCCTAGTTGGCTGTGAGACCTTTAATAATAACTCTGATTTCTTCATCTAGTGAAAAGTCACACACTGTCCCATTGTAGTTATTCTCCATTTTATGTAGAATGATACATTAAAGACAAAGATTCATCTGGCTAATTGAGGGTTAAATCCAATAGTGCTCCCAATCACAGTATATCCATTTAAATGAATAGATGTTTCAAGGGGTCTGCTCTGAATGCGATTAACATTGGATATTGCCCTTATCTATTTGGATGTCATCTTTCCAAATACAAGTAGTCAGATAGATGGGGCCATATAATTCAGTTGGCAGAGCATGAGATTATTAATCTCAGGGTTTTGGGTTTGAGCCCCATCTTGGGCAAAAAGGTTCCTGTATTGCAGGGGGTTGGACTAGATGACCCTTCACGGTCCCCTCCAACTCTACAATTCTATGATACCTAACATTAGCCTTACTTCAAGTGGGAATTTCTTATGAGAAGATATGCTTCAAGTTTCTCCAATTGGACTCAAATTTATCAGGTATAACCAGGCTGGCTTCGCAGCTCCTTACACACTCAAGGTTAAGCTGACTGTGTAATTTATTGGGAAGGAGGGGAATATCCTCCCCCTCCCACAATTATAAGTTTTATTCTGATTTTGTAATATAGAGAAAAATTGACTGCTTGAAGTGCCTGAAGCATTTAATGGTGCCCTTCTTCATTTCATGTACAAATGATAACCAGATTGGCAGTTGAATCTTACTTCAACCCTAGCAGTGGAGCAACATCTTCCATTGTGCTTGGGAGCAGCAGGCTAGCCTAGGGAAAACAGGGCTGTTCCTATGTCTCACAGAGCTGTGCCCTCTGACATCATGCTGCTTGCTCTTTGCTGCCTGAGACCTAGTGCGTTCCCTTCTGGAGACCACATTAATCCAGAGGCAAAGTGTATGTGGAGCAGCAAATGCAAATTTTACCTTTGTACAGCAGGGATAGCTTCCACACACAGACATGCCTCTCTATCTTCCATTCAGGCATGCAAGAAGCTTTGCCAGAGCAGAGTTCAAAGAAACATTTTACCAACATTTTGCATGGCAGGGGGTTGGACTAGAAGGCCATTTGGGTCCCTTCCAACTCTACAATTCTATGAAAAACACAGGGACAATGAGGTGTGTAGCCTGTGGGTGAAGAGGGGTGGCTGGGGAAAACCTTGAGGGTCAGGATACAGAGGCTTGAAGGGTTGCATTCAGCCCCTAGTTCTCCACCTCTGGCTAAAGGTCAGAATCACCCCTTAACATGCCTGGTTAAAAACATAAACAGATATGAAGTGTAGATTTAGGCTCATTTAGAGCCATTAATTTTATCCTCAGGAGGCGGAGGGGATAGAAAAGGAAGGAGAGGAATTGCATGTTAGAAGGAAGACCATACTCCAATGATTGATTCCAGATGTCAAAAATCATTAGGCATTTGGTACTTATGGAAGTGTCAGGCTGTGGACCTTGCGTGGATTATCCCTCAATCCCTAAATCATTTCCCTGCAAACATAATCTTTGAGTAGCAAAGTCATTCTTGGGAACATGCCAACATCTTGGGCTGAAGCCTGTCAAAGAATTGCTCCACTTGCATTCTGATGCAAGTGGATGGCATTAAAGAGATGATGCTGAATCAGCATCTCTTTCTTTAAAAAGAAGAAGATACCTAACCATAATGAAGGAATTTTATGTATCCTGGTGAAATTTGCCACTCAGATGCTGCCACCTTGGGCTGTGCTGAATATTTGCCTGTTTCTCTGGCCAAATGTATACTCCAAAATGGGGTGTGTATTTTGGGGTGGTGGGGAGGAGAGACCTTGAGGGTGAGGGGTGATGAGATACCTGGTTCATTACTTATTCTCTACTATTGCTTCAGCACCATTCAAAGTACCGGGTAAGTATTTTTTCAGTAAACTGTGTTGCTATGATAAGAACATAAGAGCCTGGCTGCTGGATCAGATGAAAAACCCACCTACTCTAGCATCTTGTTCTCACAATGGCCAAGCAGATGCCCCTGGGAATCCCATAAGCAGGACCTGAGCACCACAGTTCTCTCCCCACCTGCAATTCTCAGGATGTGGCATTCAGATGCACACTACCTCTGACACTGGAAGTAGAAGGCAACCATTGTGACTGCCAGCGATTGATAGCTTTACCCTCCACGAAATTGTCCAATCCTTTTTATAGTCATCCAAGATGGTAGCCATCACTACCTCTTGTGTGATATCCACCACCCCAGAAATAGTTACCCAAAGCCACTTGAAGATGTCATTGTGAAAATGATGATCTCTGGCTGCTACCTATCAAACCATGTTAGGCTGGGTGATAATGCTACTAGGAAATAGCAGAGAAGTGATGGATGAACCTACTCCTCAAGACCAATTAAGGATAATACAAAAATGAGAGATCTCCCCCCTCCCAAAAGGAATATAGATCCAACTCTTTATTCAGAGGTTAATTTAGATCCCTGAAGATCCCTGAACATATTGTCAGTAGCATAGCAGGGCCTGAAAGCCAACTACCAGGAGCAACCATGCCACACTCTGGTGAGCTGTAAGTGAAGGTCTCTCAGCCTCCTGGCACCTGCTATAAAACTGATATAGCAGTGTCCGAGATGCCAGGGACTCTAGGAAGTACAATTTTCCCAGCACACCAAATCCCTTTATTTTTATTTTAAAATATTTTAATTAATATTATATCATTGCACTTTGTAGCCAAGATTGCTGTATATCAAACAAACTAGCTTGTCAAGAAAAAAAAAGTAATAGTGAGGAAAAGCTCTTTAGCTCTGGAGCTTCTTGTTGTAAAACCAGTGGGCACTTGATATCCTTGAGAAAAGGATATTTCCCATATTTCATACAGCAGCATTCACAACCAGTTTGAGATCCTTGCCACTGCTATTGATCCCACCACTAGAACAGGAAAGTTGGGAAGAAAGGCAGCCGAAGGTTAATAGCTCAGTGGTATAAATATCAGCTTCACATGAAGAAGGGCTGGATCTACACTGACATGTTTTACGTTATTAGAACGATATTAGATATATTGTTCTAAAATGTCGCAGGGTATACAGGTAAATTAAAAGTGTTTCATACATTGTTTTCTCTGTAAAAGCGGGGTTTCCCTACTGCCAGTTCCTGGTGCCACATTTTAATAACACATTATGAATGTTAAAAGCAGAACGTAATGTGTCCATCTACGTTATGAAAACCAATCCTTAACCATTCCTTAACTTTATAAACCATGAGTGTAGATCTGTCCAAGGTCTCGTGCCCCATGTCCAATTCCTAGAATGCAATGGAAAGCCTCCTATCTGAAACCCTGGAGAGCTGCTTCTAGTGAGCACAGACAGTAGTGAGCTAGATGCACAATTGTTCTGACAGAATAAGGCAGCTTCCTTTGCTGCAGCCCAAACTGCTCATCACATACTGAAGGTTACACTGTGAGTCACTTAGGCTCCAGTGACATCATGATACAACAATGAGGACAATGAACTCTGCAATCGTCAACACCTGCCTCACTTTGAATGAATATGTACTTGGTGCCTCCTTTTAAAGCAATTGGAGGAGGTAGGGAAGCACCTATGCAGAGCAGGATGAGAATGATTTGTAAGGGATGGCCACATAGCTCATTTCCATGTTTCAGAAGGTCTGTGCTCCATTTGTCAGGAGTCAGCAAATACTAATGTGGGTATGGACAGCAACATCTAGCCAAACAGCAGCAAAAGTCACTAATGCAGAACTTAAGATAAAAGGGTGCCTTAAATGTAATGTGGCAAGTTAGGAAATACCAGCATCAGCTAATCTGAGCAATAACAATTAGCTATGCCACATTAACTACCCCTGCAAATACACAGTTGTTTTAAAATCCCTCCTATCCTGATGCCTCTTTCCCTTTCCTCTTTCCCTTTCCCACTCCATTATCATGCCCTTTCTTTCCACCTCTGTCCCTACACTCTTGGATTCAGAAAGTCACTTGCACCAAAAGGCAGAATTGCAGTTGGTTCTTTTGCCTGATTGAAACAGCTATGAACCTTCACCCCTGGCTGGCCATACCTCAGGTCTGGATAACCTCAGGCTCAGGGGTCAAGTGTAGCCCTGCAGGCCCCTTGATTTGAGGATTTTCCCTGAGGCAACCCTCCCTCTCTCCCCAGTCACACCCTTCACTGGGCCTGTTTCACATCCTCTGTGAGACCTTTCTCCCCACTGGCTGTAATTCTTTCCTATTTGAGCTCTGATCGTGCTTCTTGCTTGCCTGGATGAAGGATGGAGATAAGCATGTGTGTGTGTGCAGAAGCTAGTCTACTGTACAAAGGTAGCATTTACATTAATTGCTCCACCCACTTTTGCCTTTCTCCAATTATGACATCTGAAATTTGAGTAGACTAATGTACCCAGTTTTTAAATTGTTTAGTCCACCATTGTTTAGCACCATTGGAAAGAGCAACAAGCTTGTATCCTCTTTGTGAGAAGATGTTGAGGCTGTGCTCTGGAGCAGGGAGCTCTGATGCTGATTCAGCAAGAAACAAACAATAAACTAAGCCCTCTATCAAAACAGCAACAGCAGCCCCACCCACATGGTAAGTGTTGATTTCCTTAAAGGAGCCCACAGCATCTTCAGTAGTCTCTTGCTGCAAAGGGGCTGGGAAGACACTGGTCTGATTGGGTCATCTGCAATTGAGTGTTCTGGGTCTTCTAACAGCAGTGCCATAGCCATGAATCATTCTGGGCAATCTAACCCAACCCATACAATCTGTGGCTACTTGAACCCCATTTGTCCATTGCCTGAGTCCCTCCAGATACATCCAATCCAAACCTGGTACACAGCCTTCCATTGTAGAACTCACCAGGGAAGAATAAGATGATTCTGTCTCTACCTACATTTGGCCTCCCTGCTTTCTGCCCTACCAGACCGAATGCTTACCAGCAACCACTGCTTATATTGGAACCTACTTTAGTAACCTGGTTCAGACCAGACACAGATATAAACCAAGATCCACAAAGGTAATGAAAGAGTCAGAAGTGAGATCACATCCCTCCCCTGGATATTATCTGCTGTCTATCCTGCTCACATCTTTGGCTAAAGATGGGTCCCTTCTGGAGGTATCCAGCTGGCTTTAGCAAAGTGAGTGACAACTTAGGGAATCTTGGATGACAGGCCCAAGCCTAGAAGGGAGGAAAAGATGACAGCTCTGCTTCACAAATCCTTTCTCAAACATGTCCCAGTTCCAGGACCTCTTTGCTGATTCACAAGGGAGCTCGGCCCCAGAAATGAGCTGCTGTTATACTGCTGGAATGCACAGAAATCTCTTACAATATTACTTATGGTTGTTTCTTAGGGTCATTTCACTCTGAGGAACCATGGGAAAAGTCCATAGTGGCTCAAAGCTGCAGAAGGCCATATTGGGGGGGGGGCATAGCTCTCAGCCTTAAACTAAATCTGATTGTTGGTGCATCTACCTCAGTATAACATACTCTGTATGCATACAGATTGTCCCAGGTTCAATCACTTGTGTCTCCAAGTAGGGCTTTGAATGGACCCTGTCTGAAAACCTGGAGTGTAGACAATACTGAGCTACATGGACCAATGGTTTGATTGCATATATGATAGTTTAGTATGTTGCTGTGTACACTGACCAGTAGTGGCCCTCCTAAGGTTTCAGACAATGAACATTCCGAGTCCTGCTGCAGATAGCAGAGATTGAACCTGGAATCTTCTGCATGTCCTTCTGCAAGCAAGCCAGATGGTCTACTCCTGAGCTAAGGCCCTTTTCCAAGCTGGAAGTTGGAAAGAGCTTCAAATCTGAGGTTGGAGAACATTGAAAAAAATGTAATTAAAAAAAGGATGGAGATGGCAGTGCCAGCTCCAGAGGAATCTAAGGAATTGGAGGAGAAACCGAAAGAGACAAAACCAGCCATAGACATCTTGTTAAGTGGAGTACAACAAAAAACAGGAAGGAGCGGCATGACACTTAATTCAAAAGGACTGTTCTGCAAAGAAGAAGATATAGAGGAGGGATTTTTCAAAGATGAGAATAAGAAGGACAGTACATTCCAAAAAAAGAGAAGAGAACTGCAAACACCATGGATTGAATCTGGCAAAGATGATGATAAGAAGAACACCACATTGCAAAAGAAGAGAAGAGAAAGTCATGCGGCATTGATTGACTTTTGGGCCTGGAAATTTGTGAGGGTTGGGGTGGAATAAAGAGGATATACTTGGATTTGTTTTTTCCTGTCTAAGTGGTTAAGATGTCTGGATCTGGATACTGGCGTTAATGATTATATGTTAAAAATTAGGAGGTTAGTAGTGGGAAATATAGCTAAAAATTTTGAGACCAGAGGGAGGTAAGGGTGTAAAAAGAAGAAAATTAGGAGTTTTAAATTAGGTTGGAGTAAGGGAATTTGATAAGGCTTGAGGAAAGGACCAGAAGTAATGAGGTGCTGAGGTATGGAAAAAAGGAGTTAGCTTAAGTAAAATGATTTTGGTATTTTATGTTATTGTGACGTTTATGAATTTGGAAAACTGACAAAGAGGATAGATAATGAATTCAACAGAGGGGGACTTGAGGAAGTCAACTGAAATATGAAATTGAGGAAAGAAGGAATACCTGGCCCACAGAAATGGGCCAGGCCTAAGCAATGATATTTAAGATGTTAGCTACGTTAAATGTATAATGTTTACTGTATTCCTGGTGAGAGAGGGGGGGTGGAAATTTGCTTCCCTCAGTGAGAGGGGGGAAGGATGAAAATTTAACGGTATTGTTAAGTGCTTAAAATTGTTAATAAATAAATGAATAAATAAATAATTTTAAAAAAACAAGCTGGAAGTTGGCTGTATCTCTCAGGCACAGACAGGGTTCCTCCTGATGTGCTCTTTGCGTGTCCTTGCAAGCTTCATAGAGAGGCATTTGAAGTGGTGTACCAAATACTGATCAGGGTAAATCTTGCATGTTCCGTACAAATGCAAATAGATACCTAATCATAGGATGATGCAATTCTTGGCTTGCTATCTTGATCCTCCATCCAACTTTGCACTTTGGTCCTGACTTGTGCTTCATTCCTAACAATTTGTTTTCCCAGTGTCCTGGCTCATTTCATACTGATGCCCAAACCCATCCTGAAAGGGGTTAATTAATGTGTTTTAGAATAAATAAAGGAGAGAGTTTGGAACTGAAAGTGGACCCTGAATTTTAAAAGGCCCAAGATGAGTATTTCTGCTACAATGCTAAGATAGCTAAATTAGAATCATCATCCACTGCTCAGCAATCTACTCTTATGATTGTCTCCAAAGTATCCACATAGAGTTTACTTACCTACCAGGACAAGCTGATGATTCCATTCTCAGTTGAATTTGTCTCTCATCATTTCAGATTTGTGCTAGGTCACACACAAACACCATTAGCAAAATGGTGCATAAAGAGAGTGAATTGTTATCTCCATTCTTCTGTAAATAGAGGGAGCTTAGCTATATTTTTAAAAATCCCACTTACAAGTATCTGTCCAATCCACCAAGCAGAGTATTCCAGTTCTTGGTTGCATCTCAAGAAGGATCACAACAGGGGTAGTTAACGATGCCCTCCAGATGCTATAAACAAGTGTTGTTCAACCCTTGGTCTGCAGATGTTGTTTAGCTGCAGCTGCCTTAATTCCCAGCCATCTTAGCCAATGGTCAGGGATGATGGGAAATGTGCTCCACAATATCTGTCTGTCAACAAATTGGCTACTTCTGGGCTACATAATTTCCTCTGTTCCTTTCCCTCTCACAGGTACAAAACAGGCTCCATATTTTCATTCTTCACCAGCTGGAAACCCTGGGAATGAGGGCCAAATGCAAACTTGGCAAGTAATTGAAGTTCACCTTGGAGCTTGGATAACTGGAATTCTACATACCTGTTGAATTCTGTTTGAAATGCTAGATTCCATTCATGTGTTGTATTTTGAAGCTGTAGGCAGAATCTACAGACCCTATGTTGCTCCATCAGATAACCATGTGCTTATCACAACAAGTGCTATTAACACAGAATTCAATATCCTGATGCTACTATACAAATACAGACAATCCTTTAAAAAAATGCTGGTTATGAAGAACTGGCTACAAACCCTATGATGCAGTGCAAGCTGCAATCTAAAGAGCATCTGTAGCCCTGTAGCTGAAATATGAAATGTATGAATATCAAAAGTATGGCAGCACAAATCAGCTTCCTATCAACTGGCATGGCAGCTCAAACCAAGTGGATCCCACATAAATTGGTTGATTTGCAAGGATGTCTTCCTGAAGGTTTCAGACATCCCTAGCATAACTGGTTGGTATTTGTCTGCCTCATGAGACAATGGATGAGTATGGCTTTGGGGGTGAAGTCAAACTCTTGAAAGCTTGCAGCACCTGCTGTGGCTGTAGAGACCGATACAGGAGAGACATGTTTGGTGTTCAGTTGTGCTACTGCAGATGCATCATGGTATTCTCACTGTGCTCCTCCCAGTAGTCATTCCTCCTCTGGTCACTGCTATGAATGTACACAACCTGACTGTCTGTATCCAGGCACTGTCTGCAAGGGATTCCCACATGGCAGCCTTGATGTTGCCAGCCTTCATGCCACATTTGTAGAGACATCTTTGTCAGTGGCAGAGCTTCATGCTCTGGCACCAGGGAGGGCAGAGAGCAGGCATGGGCAGGGCTGGTGCATGCCCTGGGGGTGGGGCGTGCTGCCTGCCGGGTCGGGGCGCCCAGCGTGGGGGTGGGCAACTGCGATGGCACCCTGCTGGGATCGCGCTGCAGGGGGCGATGCACTCCCCCTGCACTCCTCTTCCTCCACCAGTGATATTTGTAATGCCTGCCAGAGAGCCTGGTGCTCCTCAGAACATATGCTTGAAGCTTCTGCCATCTTCTGCTCTGTGGACATGACCAAACTAACATAGATGTCACTGAGGCAGGAGTGTGAACATGTTGGTAATATGCGCTTGGGAAGAGCACTTCCTTATTTGAGCCTCTGTCCTGCCATGTGATGCCCAAAATCTTCCTGAGAGCCAGTGTGGTGTAGTGAGAGCCAGTGTGGTGTAGTGGTTAAGAGCAGTGGACTTGTAATCTGGTGAACCGGGTTCGATTCCCCGCTTCTCCACATGCAGCTGCTAGGTGACCTTGGGCTAGTCACACTTCTCTGAAGTCTCTCAACCTCACTCACCTCACAGAGTGTTTGTTGTGGGGGAGGAAGGGAAAGGAGATTGTTAGCCGCTTTGAGACTCCTTAGGGTAGTGATAAAGCAGGATATCAAATCCAAACTCTTCTTCTTCTGATGCAGCACATGTGGAAAGCATTGAGGCATTGCTTCTAGCCGAACTGCACATCGGAGGACTTTCACACCATCCCTAAGCATGTCCAATAAAAAATAATAATAATTCAATATAATAAACTAGTTGGTTCTCCATCTTTCTGTCCACATTGGCCTTTATATATATAAAAAAACAACCAATTAGGATTTGATTTGCCATTTCAAGGGACATGTATGGGTGTCAATTGTAGCTGCAGGGCGTTGCCATTCTCTTCTGGTGCACCTGAACGTCTAGTCCCTTATTCCTTTGCTCTCAGCAGCATCTGCCTGACTGTCCATCTCCCCTTACCTCATCTGAGGATGTGCTGTCATTCTGGTGATTCATTCAATGCCTGCCAGCTCCCTCCAGTAATTACTAACGAAGCCTTCACTTGTCAAAGCTCTTAAGGTGGTTTCATGCTGGGATAAATAAGCGGCTTAGCAGCATGGAAAGAAATGGTATTTAAACTTTAATATCTTTTTTAGCTCCTTTTCAGAAGTACACAGTTTTTCTTCTTAGCCTACATGTGTGATCTCTTCAGGAAAACCACAGCATGTGCTGTTGCTTTCATTCCTCTGTGGGACGAGATGGGAGGCAAACCATAGGTGCAGTGAGGAGTGTTATCACTGGTCTATGTTTGCTTGTCTCTGTTATTTCAAACCAGGTAATGAGTTCTACAACAAGCATAAAGCAGCTTGATGTAGTTAATGTGATGTTCTTGGTCTGGGAATTAGGTAGATTGCCTCTTCTGGCTGGGGTTGCACTCCCACTGAAAGATCAGGTTTTTAATCTGGAGGTTCTTTTTGATTTTCCATTCCATTTTTGGAGGCCCAAGTGACTTCAGTGAGGAGGGCTGCCTTCTATTTGTTAAAGTTAGTGTGCCAGCTGCAGCTTTTCCAGAATTAGGACAGTTTGGCCACTGGTAACCCTAAGACTGGGTTGCTGTATGCTATATGGGAGGCTTCCCTTGTTCTAGAAGCTGCATCTGGTATAGGTGCAAACTGGAGCAGGCAGCTGTGTGCATGAGCCACCACTGCTTAAAAAACTGCACTGATCAACTCCTCAAAACCTACAAGTTGTTTGTTTTTACCTACTCTATATTGCACAGTATTGGACAGGTAGGTCTGGGGCTACCATTTGTTGGTTCAAGGGGAAAAAATAGGTGTAGAAAGGAAAATTATCTGGATGCCAAGATCCAAGATTGGGACAAGTTCCCTTTGGTGAGAGGCCTTCAGCAGAGATTTAAAATATGCAGCAAAGGAAAGTGTGGAAATATAGGCTGTTAGACCTTTAAAATATTCCTGTGAGTTCCTTCCAAAGTTCCCCTCTACCCCTAGAATAGAAAAAGAATTGTTTACTTAGATACTTGTTAGAATGGTTTACTTACAAACTCTCCAAAGTTCAGATTCACGTGCTTTTCCATACAGCATTCAGAAAAAGTTGGTTTAGTTGCAAAGTGGTGAAAGCTCCTAAATTATTGGTATAGGAACTCAATAGTGACTTGTAAGAGCCATGTGGTCTTAGCTTGGAGCAACTAGCTCAGATCTCCTTACATGTCTCAGGTAGACTGAGGGGCAGAGGCGTAGCAAGCCCAGGTGGTACCTGGTGTGGAAATTTTTTTGTCACCCCCCCCCCCGTGCTGCTTTGCCAGGGCGCTGGCAAAGCTGAGCCCTCTTGGGAGCCATGGCTCCCATCTTTCCCCCCTCCCTCCCTGGCATGCTGTAAAGCGGCAAAGCGGAAGCCACTTACAGCGAGCCAGGGAGGGAGGGAGGGAGGCTGGGGGTGGGGGCAGCTCGCCGTAAGCGGCTCCTGCTTTGCCGCCTTACAGCAAACTGGGGAGGGAGGGAGGGGGACACTTAAAAAGCAAAGCAGAACTCAACCTCGCAAAATTTTAACAGTGCAAAGAAAGCCAAGCAGGTGCATCACCTTTTAGAAACCAACCATTTAAATATCTTAAATAAGAATCCTTCATTTTTTAAACTTTTTTACTAGCACAAAACACAAATTGTCTATAAATTGATATACTTCTGATTCACGCTGAAAGTCCCACTGAGTTCATTTATACATGCTCCTAGATTAGTCTGTATAGGGCTGCAGACCAATTGTCAGTGGGACCCATTTTTTAATGTTTGTTAGTCACCCAATAGCCTAGGTCCTCTGGAAAAAGTACAATCAAAGTTGAATTGTGCAGATTGTAATGCTAGGCTCCAGTGCTATGCAGAACTACCTAGGAGTAAGTTCCACAGAACCCAGTGAGGCTCACTTTGGCATAGGACTGTATACAGCAGCCTTATAACTTGGAGCAAGCATCACATTTCCCCAAGTCATTTGGAGGAGAAGAATCTGCCACCTTAAATGAAGTAAAGTTTCTAGTGACCAGCCACTGCAGAACTTTCTGTCTGCAGACAAAACACATTTTTAATATTAAAAAAATTGCTTGTATCACCAATGCAGCATATATAAACCCAGTATAAACCAACATGACACATATAACATCACTCCAACATCACAGATAAATTTAGAGTAGACTTACTGATCTGGAAATAAGGCAGAACTTAGGAAGATATACATACACTGAAGAAGGGGAAAAAACAAAAGCTGAACACACAGAGAGATAAATAAAGGCTGTCCCCAACCCAAGCATCCCGACCCTGCAATCGATCCAGCTACCCAGGCAGGGATTTTGCTAACTTGATGCAGGTGCAATGCAGACTGAGGATATTGCATGCATCTCGCTTACAGGATAGCACAGGTTAGTACCAATGAGACAAAAACATGGAAGGTGCCTAAAGAAGTCAGGGTGGCTATCTAAAGAACCTTTAACTGAGTTAAGATTTAAAAGGGATATGTACAAAAAATGGAAAAAGGGGGAAACCACCAGAGAGGAATTCAAACAAATAGCCAGATACAAAGTCAGAAAAGCTAAAGCACAGAATGAACTCAGGCTTGCTAGAGAGGTTAAAAGCAATAAAAAGGGCTTTTATGGGTATGTCCGTAGCAAAGGGAAGAACAAGGAAACAGTGGGGTCACTTAGAGGAGAAGATGGTGAAATGCGAACAGGGGACAGAGAAAGGGCAGAACTCCTCAATGCCTTCTTTGCCTCAGTCTTCTCCAAAAACAAAAAAAACAAAAAAACAATGCCCGACCTGAAGAATATGGAGCAGATGATTCAGCAGGGAAAACACAGCCCAGAATAAGTAAGGAGGTAGTACAAGAACACTTGGCTAGTTTAGATGTATTCAAGTCTCCAGGGCCAGATGAACTACATCCAAGAGTATTAAAAGAACTGGCGGAGGTGATTTCAGAATCTTTGAGAATTCCTGGAGAACAGGCGAAGTCCCAGCAGACTGGAGGAGGGCAAATGTTGTACCTATTTTCAAAAAGGGGAAAGAGAGGACCCAAACAATTACCGCCCAGTCAGTCTGACATCAATACCAGAAAAGATTCTAGAGCAGATCATTAAACAAACGGTCTGTGAGCACCTAGAAAGGAACGCTGTGATCACTAAAAGTCAGCATGGTTTCTGAAAAATAAGTCATGTCAGACTAATCTGATCTCATTTTTTGACAGAATTACAAGCCTGGTAGACGAAGGGAACATCGTGGATGTAGCCTATCTTGATTTCAGCAAGGCCTTTGACAAGGTGCCTCATGATATTCTTGTAAAGAAGCTGGTAAAATGTGGGCTAGACAATGCTACCATTCAGTGGATTTGTAAATGGCTGACTGACCGAACCGAAAGGGTGCTCATCAATGGCTCCTCTTCATCCTGGAGAGAAGTGACTAGTGGGGTGCCACAGGGTTCTGTCTTGAGCCCAGTCTTATTCAACATCTTTATCAATGACTTGGATGATGGGCTTGAGGGCATCCTGATCAGGTTTGCAGATGACACCAAATTGGGAGGGGTGGCTAATACCCCAGAGGACAGGATCACACTTCAAAATGACCTTAACAGATTAGAGAATTGGGCCAAAGCAACCAAGATGAATTTTAACAGGGAGAAATGTAAAGTACTACACTTGGGCAAAAAAACACGAAAGGCACAAATACACGATGGATGACACCTGGCTTGAGAGCAGTACATGTGAAAAGGATCTAGGAGTCTTGGTAGACCACAAACTTGACATGAGTCAACAGTGTGATGCAGCAGCTAAAAAAGCCAATGCAATTCTGGGCTGCATCAATAGGAGTATAGCATCTAGATCAAGGGAAGTAATAGTACCACTGTATTCCGCTCTGGTCAGACCTCACCTGGAATACGGTGTCCAGTTCTGGGCACCACAGTTCAAGAAGGATACTGACAAGCTGGAACGTGTCCAGAGGAGGGCAACCAAAATGGTCAAAGGCCTGGAAACGATGCCTTATGAGGAACGGCTTAGGGAGCTGGGTATGTTTAGCCTGGAGAAGAGAAGGTTAAGGGGTGATATGATAGCCATGTTCAAATATATAAAAGGATGTCATATAGAGAAGGGAGAAAGGTTGTTTTCTGCTGCTCCAGAGAAGCGGACATGGAGCAATGGATTCAAACTACAAGAAAGAAGATTCCACCTAAACATTAGAAAGAACTTTCTGACAGTAAGAGCTGTTCGACAGTGGCTTGACAGCCAACTGTCAGGAATGCTTTGATGGTGTTTCCTGCTTGGCAGGGGGTTTGGGCTGGATGGCCCTTGTCGTCTCTTCCAACTCTATGATTCTATGATTCTATTATTATTTTGGGGTGGGGGTGGTGAAGACAAGAGATAATACCAACTAGGCAGAAACACAGCAAGCATCCAAGCTCTAGCTTTGCAGCAGCAGCAGAGTCTCGCACACCCATAGTGCATGGAACCTGACGCTCTCTCACACACAAACAAACACATACATACATACACGTATCTGCACCCCAAGTCCTACTTAGCAGGCACTTGCTAGCCTCGCCGCCGCCGGTTCGATGCAGGAAGCCTCCAATGAGGGGCAACACCACAGGCTGCCCCCGTCGAGGGAGCAGGACACCCCGCCACAGCCCCCCCTCACTTGGGGGCAGCAGGGCTGGGGAACAGCCAAGCAGATGCCTCCACCATGACACTCTCCTCTCAGCCCAGTGCACCAAAATGCAGCCACCGCTGCCTTCCTTACCTATTGGCCACCAGCCACGGTAGATCTCCTCCCCTCTCACGTCTGCCTCGGCTCCTTATGAGGCACTTTTCCTCCGGGCAGCGAGAGAGAGCGTGTGTGTGCCCGCACCCGCCGTCTCCCACGTGAGGACATGGAGGTGGTGGAGCAGGGCTGACGCAGGCCCCGGAGTCTCCTGAGCCTTGTTGCCGACGGGTCTCCCTGGGGCGGCATGGAAGGGGCTACTGGCTGCGTGATGTGGCTTGGGGACAGTATGCACAGCATTGCTACGGAGTGGCACGCGCTGCTGGCAAACCCCGAGCAAGCCGCAGAGTGAGGCTGCCTCGCTCCACGGCTTGCTCGGGGTTTGCCGGCGCCGCCGCTCCGTAGCGACACCAGCAAACCTGCTCAGCACGCGCTTTGCTATTTCCAGCTTGGGCGGAGGCCACGGGCAGGCCAGGGAGGGGCGTCAGCGGTGCCCCTCCCTGGCCCGCCCCTCACCTTCGCCCAAGCCGGAAATAGCAAAGCGCGCGCTGAGCAGGTTTGTGAGCCCCGCCGCCGCATGGCTTTTTACTGGGCGGCCGCGGGTTCAGCTTGGGTGTCGCGGGAGGGGGGCTCCCAGAGTGTCACCCCCCTCCAAGGTGGAACCCGGGGCGTACCACCCCCAATGTCCCCACCTTGCTACGCCACTGCTGAGGGGAACAAGCTTGATTACCTAGTCCCTCCCAAGGTGAATAAAGCCTTTGTAGGATAGCTTACTCTATGGTCTTAATCCCTTTATGCATTAATTAGACTTAAGCATGCTGGTTATATGAGGCTGGTTTATCCCACACCATTTACATACGTTTAGGATGGTCACACTTCTAGGTTTTCTATCTCTTTCATAAAGTGTGGTGCCCTTCAGGAGACTGAACCCCAAAGGATGGCATCCCTAGCAAGTTAGGCTGCCAACCTGCTAGCAAAAAGTTAACAGTGCATAATCAAACTATGGGTGGCCACCAACTTGGATGGTTGTGAAAAAGAATTGGTCAGATTCAATGGCCATAAGCCTATCTACTACCCACAGTGGCTATGTTCTCCCTCCACTGTTGGAGGCAGTATGCCTCTGAATACCAGTTCTGGGAATCACAAGTGGGGAGAGTGCTGTTGCGCTCAGGTCCTGCTTGCAGTCTTCCCATATGTATCTGGCCGGCCACTGTGGGAACAGGGTGGTGGACTAGATTGACCTTTGGACAGATCCTGCAAAGCTTTTCATATGCTCTAATGATTATGTTCTTAAAGCAAAAAATCAGGGCAAAATCAGGGCAAAGTTTTATCTCGTCCAGAAACTAAAAATGGGGAACATCCCAGGTTTTAAAAAAAGGAAACCTGGAGCATATTGGAGCATCTGTGCAGATCTCCACAGAACAGCACCCAGAGGAAATGTCCAACCTCTCCTTCACAATGAGCAAACTGACTCTGTTGGATTAGTCCCTCCTGCCTCGCTTGGTCTGCAGCAACTGCAGCAACAGCACCACCACCATCTGTTTATATATTTTATTATTTTATTTTCCTAGCCACTTTTGTAAAGCAACTTAAATGTCATCCTCCTACAATTATCCACAGAAGAAAGGAATGAATAAGAACATTCCCACAGGGGTCCCTGTCTTAAATGAAGCTTTTGTTGTTATAAATTGTTACTCAAAGCAGTACAAGCCTTTGGAACTGTTTGCATGTTGCTTGGAACCTGATACATGGGGCTTTGAATTCCGAGCACTCTGTTGGAGTGTGCCAGCCAGCCTTCCTTCTGGAGGTGTGAATTCTCCAGCTGCAGCTGAAAGAGGCACACTCCATTCTTAAAATTTCAGCTGCCAGGAATAGAGGAGCAAGGCCTAGTTTCTCTCTGTCAGGCTAGAAAGCCTGATTGGGTTGCACTACTTCAGACAGCATTTGGGTGATATGGCTTGGATGAATGGCTTTGCCATTCAAGACAACTGATGCCAAGGTGATGAGTTCTAAGAGGGGTATGCACTAATAGCAAAATTCCATTCAGTTCCTAATACAGCATTTCAGAAAGCCATCTGCCTAGGTCAAAGACTCTTTGCTGGCTGCCCAGTTAGGATTGCATCTGTCTTAGACTTCTGCGTGTCCCCCAACTAATAACTGGGGAATGACAAAATAGCTATATCTTTTTTCCCTTCTGACAGAAATGGATGAAATTTGCAGCCTACTAGCTATTGAAAAGGGGATTGTGCTCTGCAAATTACAAATAGGTATTTTGTGCCTGGGCACCTTTAAAGCATGATTAAACACACACAGAGAGACACCTTGTGACAGAACTGGATGAAATTGTCAGGCAAGATCACCCCTTCAGAATATGTGGATCCTGCCAGAAAAGCAGGAGGATAACTGTAGCCAGTACAGTTTTGATTTCCACTCCTCTTTCCTTCAGAATTATTGGGAAATGTTAAAAGGATTTTAAATTGAATATATTTCATTTTGACAGATGTAGATACAAGTTGCAGATGTACTAACCCCTCCAGAATGGATAACGTTTGCTAAAATACAATTGTATAAGGCTTGGAATTTTTATGCTGGACCTATTTTAAGTTTTTTTGTTGTTGTTTGTTTCAAGAACAGGAAACTTCTTAAACTTTTTTTATTTGTTAGAAGAATTGGGTCAAATTTGCAGGCAAGGCCCTCCCTTCTGAGGGTATGAATCTTGAAGGGGAAAAAAGGTTTCAGTGGTTTTCCTAAAAGGCAGTTGTTGTAGTTTTTGAGTGGGGGGGGTATGAATAATTTAATATCCCCCAGTGTTTTGTGGACTGTTGGTCCAAAAATTGCAGACATGAGAGAGGCTCCCTTAGGTAAGAAGCCTGCCAAATAACAGACAAATAGGTCCAGGGGCTTCTGTGCAACAGCTTTAAAGTTGGTTTTGAAGTGGGAAGATATAAATTGGCTTTCTGGGTAAAATAATCCGCTTTTATTACAAACCTGACTTATAAGTCACCTAAAAAAAAAAAGCTTTCAGATCACTCTCAGCTCACTCTGTTGATTGATCTCCTTTCTCCCATCATCCTACCCTGTTGTTATCCTGTTATGGTGTTGTGGAGATACCATTTTTCTTGTAGTAGATGCTTGTTTGCAGAGGGTTTTTATGTCTGGATCCCTGAGGCACCACAAAGACCTTCAGGAGTCCCTGCTTCCACTCTTGCCACCTAGTAGAGATCCTGTTTTGCCTCTGGCAAGTCAAAATTCCCTCTGAAAAAAAAATCTGAAATTGCCTTGAGTTTTATCTGAATTCAGTGCACACCATTAGGTTCTGGAACTCAGCCTTCTGCCTGACATGCTCATCTTCCATGTGTGTTATTTATGAATGGAGAAACACACCATCATCCCCCTCAAGTCAAAGATGGCACAAATTAGACAAAAAGCTAACTATAGATGAGAACTAGGCCTTAGACTTCCTTACAAAGGAACCAAATCAGAGCATTAGCCCACCTATCTCAGCTAGGAAGGTGATCATATTTTTTTCCTATGGTGGGTGTGGGTGACCTGTTGCCCTCAGGATGATGCTAGACACCAAGTTCTTCAGCTCCAGCCTGCATGGCCTATGGCCTAGCATGATGGAAGGTGCAGTCTAAAAGCATTTGGAGGGACATGGGTTCCCCAGCCTTGAACTATATACTATGCTAAGAAAATGCAAAAGCTCATCCATGCTGCATTATGACCAAAGACAAATAAAGCTGATGCTGTCTTTGTCTCTTGATAAAGATTTTCAAGGAACTGAGTCACCCTCACAGCTTTGGGGAGGGAGCTAGGCCTTTACTTGAGTGTTTTCAGATAGAATCCTGAGGATAGCTACAAACAAGAGCCCAACCAGCTGATGGTTCTGAATTAAGGGCTGAATTTAATACCACTGATTCACTGTGCATCATAAAATGCATCATGAGCTTCTGTAGCCATGAGGATGTGGCGGGGCAGGGGGGCACCATACTTCCCAGGTGAATGCTTTGGAAAAACAGCAGAAGCAAAGCAGATTTGGGCATGCCTACTCCCTCTATAGGCACACAAACCTCCATGTGTACTGACACTCACACGAACCTCTGCACACACACTCCATGCATCCAAACAGATTGGGAACGCAGCAGAAGTGCATATTTTTGAGCACATGCACATATGATTAATTTTGTGTGACAATGATGCATAACAGAAGGGCAATCGAGGGCAAGGGTTAACATCCAGGTCCTTGTTTCTATGATACAGAGATAATTGGGCCTTCAACAATCACAGCAAGCTGACAGTCAGCCTCTAACAAAGTGTGCAAGAGACAAAATGACACCCTGACACATCCTGCAATGTTGTGGCCTGGCACTTCCCAGGCAGACAAATGATCACCAACCTTCTGCTGACATTTCAAATGCTTAATTGGAGATAATGCCCAGCAGCTGTCAAAGAGAAACTGGACAAAGACTGACGACTAAACCCAGACTTTAGCTACTTTCAGATCCTGCTGACATAATCAAAGATATGCAAGGTTGCAAAACCAGGGCTGTGGTTTTCAAATATCAACAATTGCAACCCTTGATCTGCAGGGGTGATGTGATTAATGCTTATTGGGAAAATTAGGAGCTGCCTTTTACCAGGAGTAAATTAGGCATGGAGGAGAATTTTGTTCAATCTGCATTTTGAAGCAAACATGGTTCCCAGATCATGGTCCCCAAGCACAGTTCAAAGTGTTGGTGCTGACCTTTAAAGCCCTAAATGGCCTCGGCCCAGAATACCTAAAGAAGCGTCTCCACCCCCATCGCTCAGTCCAGACACTGAGGTCCAGCACTGAGGGTCTTCTGCTGATTCGCTCAATGCGAAAAGCGAAGTTACACAGAACCAGGCAAAGGGCCTTCTCGGTAGTAGTGCCCTCCCTGTGGAGCACCCTCCTTTCAGATGTCAAGGAGATAAAGAACTACACAACTTTTAAAAGAAATCTGAAGGCAGTCCTGTATTGAGAAGCTTTTAATGTTTGATGTTTTATTATGTTTTTATATATGCTGTAAACTGCCCAGAGTGGCTGGGGAAACCCATACCCTCCAACATTTCTCCGATGAAAATAGGGATGTCCCATTCCATAATGATAAATTTACTGTTTATACCCCGCACATCTTACTGGGTTTCTCTGGGAGGATTCCAACACATATAAAAACATAATAAAACATTAAACATTAAAAAAACCTTCCTTACACACAATTTCCTATACAGATGGCTTGGGGGTCAGATAACTATACCCTCCAACATTTCTCCAATGAAAATAGGGACATACTAAGGAAAAGCAGGCCATTCTGGGATCAAATCAGAAACCAGGACGGCTTCTCTAAATCAGGGACATCCCTAGAAAATAGGGACACTTGGAGGGTCTGGAAACCCAGCCAGACCTGTTCTTTATTTTGCCCAGCTAAAGGTGGCAACCCTAGTCCTCACTGCCATCATGCCTCACCCCCCATTTCATCCCAGTAACTGTGTTTATATATGTTGGAAACCACCCCAAGTGGCCAGCACAACCCAGCCATATGCACGGGGTATAAATAATGAATATATTATATTATATTATATTATATTATATTATATTATATTATATTATATTATATTCCAAAATGTGTAATTTTAGGGATAGAATGCATGCAAAATGAATACTTTGGGGAAAAGTACACACAAAGATACCTGAAAGTGCTGCCCTCCTTATGGTTGAATGTAATTTTAATTTGGTTTAAGTATTTCTGTGATTTTAAGATGTTTTAAACTGTTTTTAAGAGTGTGTAATACTGTGTTTCAATATTAATGTTGTGTTTCAATTGTTGCAAGCTGCCCTGTGATCTTAGGGTGAAAGAAGGAAAATAAATAAATAAATAAATAAATAAATAAATAAATAAATAAAATAATAATATAATAATATAATAATGATAATGTACGCAAAACTGACAAAAAAATGAAATAGGCTGATCCACCCACTTCTAACTTGAATATATATCCACACATGGCAGTATTTTCTATTCTTATTGGTAGTGGTTCACCGGTGTCTTAGAAAAAGGTCTGTTGCAACACCTGCCACCTCCTTCTTTTAACTGGAAAAGCCTGGAATTGAGCCTGGTCCTTTGATCTGAAAAGCATGTGATGTGCCACTGAAATATGGCTTAGAAAGAAGCTCTGACCTCCCACTCCATGCCCCATTGCAAATTAAAGTGTATCTAGTCAAATTGTCCTCAACATTTTCAAAGTACCAGCTTTGTGAGTGTAACAGCAACAAATCACACATTTCACATCCAACGGGAAACGAAACAGAACACTGAGAGGCATGTATGATGTTTTCTCATCCCATGGGTTGAACATTGTGAGAATCCAGCATCTCACAATGAAATTGTCCATGCTGATAAGAGAAGCAACCAAGGTCAGATTCTCCCTACACAATAATGCCTTGTTACACAAGTTGAATCTTACAAAGCATCTCTTTGGACCAACAAAACATGGAAAGGAGCTTGTTTTGCCCCAGGGCTCTGAAATCAGATTGCTGGTGATGCAGAAAGGAATCTTAGAATAGGACTGGTCCTGCAAGGACTGAAAAAGCAATTCTATGAAGTTATGTCAGTCACCAGAAGAGGATGTGGAGTCTGCAACAGTGGCTCCATGCCATATGGCAGGAATGGGGAATCTTTGACTTTCCAGAAGTTTTTGGACCAGAACTGAAGGCACAGCATACCTTCAGGATCACCTGAGCCCTTTTATTCCAGCCAAATCACTGAGAACATCTGGAGGAGCACTGCTAGGTGTCCTCTGGGTTACAATGGTCCAGCTAGCCCCAACTAGAAACTGGGCATTTAGTGTTGCTGGCCCCAATCTTTGGAATATTCCTCCAGCAGACAAAGGGGAGCAGACCTACAAAGGACTCGAGGAAGGGGTTCATTTTTCACCTACCTGGTCTATGCTCTCAGCTGCAAATAAGCCAAGACACAATGCCTCAACCTCCCAAGAGGGTCACTGTTCCTTTGGCACCACCATTTAGTAGGGCTATGCACTGGATTCTGCCAAATCCTCAACTGAATTGGGCAAATTTGGGGGATCAAGACAGCCAAGGAGTGCTCCAGGTTGGGACAGGCTGCCAGAAGACATCTGGGGTGTCAGGTAGGGAGGCTGCACCAACATGTTCACTGCAGAGAATGTGTGAACCCTCTGATCACCAACTGGCCAGTGGAGGATTTGATCCTGCAGGCTGCTCTTTTATAAGCATCTTTCCCACAGGGAAGGTACTTGTGAATCAACATCTGGAATAACTGAATTCTGCTCTTGGTCAGGGAGAAGGACATGCAAAGGGATGGCACTCTGCTGAACTCACAAACATGAGGAAGGAAGGATAATATCTAATAAATATATCCTCTCCTAGCATCTATTAACATCCCAACAAAGATGTCCTCCCACCACCTTTGCAACCTGGATCTAGGGCTATTTTGATCTGTGGTGGAATCAGGCTCAGGATTGCCCAAACCAGCTCTGTGCTTCATTAATGTGTGCTTCAAGCCCACGGACAGCACTGCAGTTGGGAGCAGGAAGGAACACTGTTGCTTCAGCACTGACTGCCAGAGATTTCTAGTCTGATCTGGATGACCCAGAATAAATTTGTGTATTCTGATTGCTGCATCCTATTAGTTACAGCAGTGGTTTTCAACCAGTGTGCCATGGCACCCTGGGGTGCCTTGAATGATAGTCAGGGATGCCACAGGCAACACTGGTCTTGGTCTCTCTTTCCTTCCCTCCCTCCTCTGATGCCTTCTCGCGTCTCTGCCTCCCAAAGGCTTGGGTGGCTGTTTGTCGCAGCAGCCCTGGCTACAAGCTCCTGGGTGAATAGTGCCTCTGAGGCTGGCCAGGGAAGGCTTCCCAAGCCCTTGTGGGACAGTGTGAGGAGGCACCTCTTTTGGGGGCGAGGGAGCAGCTCAGAGATCAGGGGTGGCAGCAGCAGCTGCCCAGAGGACTCCCAAGGAGAGGGGAGAGGAGGCTGAGGGAACACTGCACAAGGGAGGGTGTTTGAAAAAGGGTGAGAGACTGCCAGCTATGCAGGCAAGGGGTGACATAACTGGGCTCCTGAGCTGCACAGGGGTGCCGCAGAAAGAGTGTAATTGGTCAAGGGTGCCGTAGACTCAAAAAGGTTGAAAACCTCTGAGTTACAGAGTCAGTACCATGCAGGCTCTAGTTCCCTTTTTAAGTAGAAATGCTTTTGGCTGTGTGTATTTGGTTGGGGGATGCTCTGTAAGGCTTTCTTGATCCTCTGAAAAAGAGCATTCCATTTCTAAGGATCCCTGGGTAAAGGTGCTCCAGAACTACTGCTGCTCAAGGCCCATGGACTCATGATCCAATGCCATGGCACTGGTAGAGCACCTGCTTTGCATGCAGAAGGCTTCAATACCATCCATCGCCAGGTAGGACTGGGAAAGACCCCCATCTGAAACCTTGGAGGGCCACTGACAGTCAGGGTACACAAGCATGTTAGATGGACTAATGGTTTAAATCAGTTTAAAGCCACTTACTATGTTCCTATGACATGGGCAGTGAAAGTGGGGTGGAACATTTTTAGAACTGCTTTAGTTTGTGATGTTGTTGTTTAATCCTGCAGTTTCGCATATTTGATTGTTTACTTAGATTTTTATTTCCTATTTACTTGTAAGCCACCATGGAAATGTTATTCATTTAAGGGTAGTACATAAACTAGGAAGGAAGGAAGTAGTCCATGGTCAAGGCCCACTCCTGTGTCTACAGCAGAGACATGGAATCTCAGGCCAAATACAACCCTCCAAGGTTTTATATGTGACTCCCAAGAAGTATGTCTAGAAACTAGCCTGCTGTACAAAGATAAAAACTACATTTGTTTCTCTGCTCACATTTGTCTCTGATTTCAACCACCACTGGCATGTGCCCCTGCCCAAGATTTCCCTGAAGGGAATGTAACCCTCAGGCTGCACAAAGTCCTCCACCCCTAATCTACAACTTAACACTAAACTCAAAATATGGCTAGGTGATAAACTGCCCTTTGATTCAGACCCTTAACTCCTGCATCATGCTGAACATGAACTCTTAGCCTGTGAAAGAGAATGGCATGGATGGTCCAAGGCTTAAATCTTTCCACCCTACTGTCTGAATCCTTTTCGCTTCTTGCCCTTCAAATCACAGAATAAAGCCATGTCACAGATCTCATTTGCCATGTGCTTCCATGCCCAAATTTCCATTCAAAAAGAAGGAGTCTAAGTGTCACTACCAATCGATGTCCATGTTAGCCACCAGCCCTGCTGCCCCACTCATTAGAAACAATTTACATGCTGCACATCAGTATGACAGCTCTAGCGAGGGATTTGTTTAGCTAATTTAGAGTAATGGAGAAGAGAAATTAATCCCATTAACACTGATGCTCCCTGGCACAGTACGGCGAAGGCTACACACCATGGCATGCACCTGTCATTTTTGACTCCTGTGCCACCCCTTCCCAGATCTCTGTGCCTCTCTGCCCCTGAGCAGGGAGTTTAGTGCTATAATCACAGGCCCGGGATATCAGGACAGGAGCTGTCAGCAAAGAGGAAAAGGGAACACAAGTGCTCACAGCAAGGTTAAAGCACACAGGCTTATCCTTTCGAAGTACTCCAGAGTGCTGATGTGTCTGAAACAAAGGAGCAAGTGAAGCAATGGAGGCTACAGCAATTGGGACAGAGCAGCACTCGTGAGCTTCAGGGGTGGTTTTCATCTAAGAAAGCAAGCCCACAGCTTTCTGTAATGTGACCTCGGGCCACTTCTATATTAATCATTCATTATGTCAATAACAATGGGATGCAGGAAGCCACTGTATACAGCCCCACCAAAACCCCTCATTTATGTGAAAGGCATCGCAGGAGTTTGCCCAAAGATGCAGAAGGCATAAAACAATGGCATCAGAGGATGGAGATCCAATTATCCCATCTCCAACTGGAACTGGTCAGGACTTTTAAAACTTGTTCTTTAAAAAGAAGAAAGTGGCACGACACCAAAGGAAACTCAATCCTGCTGCCTGTGTTGTTTAATAGAAGTTAAGGGAAAATATATATTTGCACATACTGTATGTTGCACTATTTATTTTGCCTTACCTGGTCATGCACAAAACTCATAGAATTGTTGGCTCTTAGTGGGTGACTGGGACACCATCTAATCCAACCCGATTGTTGTGGAATATAAAAAATGAAAGCATCCCCGAAAGATGGCTGCCCTCTGTGGGGTAGGGTATCTGGTTTGCATGGATAATTTCCCAGGTTCAATTTCCAGCATCTCCAGGCAAGACTGGGAGATGCTGCCCCAAAGCTAGGATAGAAGCTGCAAGTCAATGCTGAGCTAGAGGGGCCAATAGCGTGGTTCACTAGGAGACAGCTCCCTGTGTTGCTATGGTTGAAGGCTACCAGTGAAGAAGAGTCAGCCAACACCACAAGTAATTAGTTGCATTGTCTCTGTCAGTGAAATCCAACACTGATTACCTCAGACCTCCTATCTGAGATCAGTTTTAACTGGAGATAGAAGAGATTGAACTTGGAACCTTCTGCATGCAAATGATGTGTTCCACCACAGAGCTATGCTGTCACTGTATACATTTTCTTAGGGGAAATCCCTCCATTCAGTGGCAGCTGGTGAACTGGTGGGGCAGAAGATTGGGAAGTCTACAGTAGTTGGAGTCAGAGTAAATGGCAGACAGAGTTATTCAGGTTTTGCCTCCATCCTCCTTCCTATGTTCTCTGAATGCCTAAGTCATACCATAACTTTTTAGCACCCCTCATTTTGGGAATTTGTAAGTTGAAAAATTCAACACTAATTCAACTTCCTACTAAGGGAGCGTGAATCCCCCAAAAGTGACTGATGGAGACTGGGCATTCTCAGTGGCCCAAGAATACTGATTGACATTGAATAGCAGGGTTGGAAATGTGGTATGGAGTTGCCTGAACCCTGGAAAGGAACATCTCACAGTGCAACACTTTGTTGTAAGGCCCACTCACAGCAAAAATAATAATAATGTAAGTACAGGTGTACAAGGGATGCGGATGGCACTGTGGGTTAAACCACAGAGCCTAGGGCTTGCCGATCAGAAGGTCGGCGGTTCGAATCCCTGCAACGGGGTGAGCTCCCATTGCTCGGTCCCTGCTCCTGCCAACCTAGCAGTTCGAAAGCACGTCAAAGTGCAAGTAGATAAATAGGTACCGCTCCAGTGGGAAGGTAACCGGCATTTCCGTGTGCTGCTCTGGTTCGCCAGAAGCGGCTTTGTCATGCTGGCCACATGACATGGAAGCTGTACGCCAGCTCCCTCGACCAATAATGCGAGATGAGCGCCGCAACCCCAGAGTCGGTCACGACTGGACTTAATGGTCAGGGGTCCCTTTATCTTTACCTTACAGGTGTACAATTGCGGAGTACTATTAGTACAATATATGAAGCCCTTTACAACTTGGGAATATTTACCTAATGAGATCACTTTACTCCATATACATCCACTCAACCACATTGATCAACAGAACTGGCTGTGTTAAAGATGCCTGATGCCACCTGTTCTGCATTTGTAAGAACTCAATATTTCATTACAGCAGCACCTGTAGTTTGGAACTCCCTGCCTATTGATATCAGGCAGGCACCTTCTCTGTACTCTTATAGCACCTGCTGAAACAGTTTTGTTTAGCCAAGCCTATTGTGATATGTAAAATGTTGGTGGGTGTTTTTAATCGGTTTTTAGTTTATTGTGTTTTTTTTTTGTTTTAAATTTTTGTTGTTAATTATTCTTTATTGATAATTTTATTGTTTCAACTATTTTTGTAAACTGCTTTTTACAATAAAGCAGTGTATTTATTTTACTAAATAAATAAAGCCAAAGTAATCCAGTATAGGACCCCCAGTTCCATGACTTTCAAGAGTTTCCGAAGCAGCAGACAGCACTCTCCAAAGCTCTGTTGCCAATATATATTCATTTCACTCCAAACCAAAAATAAGGAAATCTTGAAAATCCCAATAAAGTCACACTCAAAGTATAGTGAAGCCACTGCAGATCTTTGCACTGACTTAATTGGGTTAAGGTATCATTCTTAATTGAATTGATGCTTTTGAATTATGGTGCTGGAGGAGACTCTTGAGAGTCCCATGGACTGCAAGAAGATCAAACCTATCCATTCTGAAGGAAATCAGCCCTGAGTGCTCACTGGAAGGACAGATCCTGAAGCTGAGGCTCCAATACTTTGGCCACCTCATGAGAAGAGAAGACTCCCTGGAAAAGACCCTGATGTTGGGAAAGATTGAGGGCACAAGGAGAAGGGGACAACAGAGGATGAGATGTTCTCGAAGCTGCTAACATGAGTTTGACCAAACTGTGGGAGGCAGTGGAAGACAGTGTTCGCTTTGAAGGTATTCTGGGGCCAAAGCCAAATATAAACACACAGGTTATGGGCCCAGCACGCTTCCGCTGCGCCCAAGCGATGTGGCCAAGCGATCAGTGCCCAAGCGATGTGGCGAGCACTGGCACGAGTTCACAGGTGCGGTGAACGGCCAGGAGAGGCGCTGGAGAAGCAGCCCCCAGTTGAGCTCAGAGACGTGTCGGCCAGTCTGGCTGTAATGGAGCCACAGCGACGGCTGAGAGAGAAGGGGGGCCAACAGGGAGCAGTGGGCTGCGTTCCCAGGAGTGGGGGTGCAGGGAAGCCAGAGGACACTGTGAAAGCCTTTGTTGCTAGGCGATGCTACAACTGTGGCAGTACAACGCACCTGCGAGCGCAGTGTACAGCAAAGGAAGCTGCCAAGGACGTCGCCCCTGGCAACGAGATAAGGCGCAGCGGCAAGGGAAGCAAGCGTGGGAATCGGCGCGGAGGCAGAGGCGGCCGGAGTGATAACCACAGCTATCAGCTTTCAGCTTCCATGGCAACGGTGAAGCCTGCTGGCAAGTTGCGATTCATCATCGACAGTGGTGCTTCGCACCACATAGCGCCACCTTGTGGTCTAGTGAAGCACTGCAAGGAAATTTCTTCACAGCAGTTTGTGAGAATGGCTGATGGTTCCCAGAAGAAGCTGTCAACAGTTGGGACAGTCTTTGCTGAGTTTCTTGGGACAGAACTCGAGACTTATGTTTTGCATGGCATGCAAGTGTGTTTGTTATCTGTGTCCACACTCCTAAGTGATGGGTTTAAAGTGTGCTTTGAGAGTAACACCTGTTCTATTTTCAGGGGTCAGAAGAAGCTTGTCAGTGTTCCAAGAGGTGAAGACAGGCTGTTTGCTGTTGAGATGCATACCACAGGTACCCCAGCTACAGGTGAAGGTGACACTGGTGCAGAGCAGGCCCAGTGTGCAAACATTCCACCTCACGACAAATGTGCCCATTTGTGGCATCGGAGATTCGCCCATGCGCATTGGGGGAAGGTGAAAAAGCAACCAGAAGTTGCTGAGGGGTGCAAGATGAAGTCATGTGGCACATATCTTGACTGTAGGGCTTGTAAGTCAGCCAAAGTCAAATCTTGCTCGTACCCCAGGTCAGACAGGGTTACCACTCAACCATTTGAGATAGTCCACATGGACATCACTGGTCCAATGAGGGAGCCTAGTCTGGGAAAGTCCCGTTACGCACTAACCTTGGTTGATGATTTTTCCAGGAACAGCTGGACTTTTTTGCTGAAGGAAAGGTGATGCAAGGTCGCAGAGGATGATTTTCTGCGGGTACGAGCTAGGTACGAAAGGGTGGAGGTTCGCGCATCCTAGTGGGGATCAGTCCAAGATCACAGTGAGCAGGAGCGCTGAGTTTTGTGAGCAGAGTGGATGGTCACGCATTCACGGAAACACTGATGTGCTAGCGAGAGAAAGTCTCGATTTTGATGTGGAGGAGATAGGTCCAGCAGCACCAGCTGGACAACCTGACCAGGGCCAGATCCCAGTGTTAGAGGGGGGTTCACCACAGGTGAAGCAGGAGCCCAGAAGCGCGCCAACATCACCCGCAGGCAGTCCAGTGAGGGTCAAGAGGCGCAGTAGGTCAGTAGGTGAGGAACCTGAAGGCGGAGACATGCAGGCCGAGGCCAGCGGTGCAGGTTCAGAGGGGGAACTCGGACCTAGGCGATCTGCTAGGACCACGAAAGGAGTTCCACCAGCTAGGTTCACAGCCACTAGTGTGTGGGCTTGTCTGGCTCAGTGTGAACCAGAAAGCTATGAGGAAGTTCAACAGTTGCCTCAGGAAGAAGCCGAGAAGTGGCGGGAGGCAATGGGTAAGGAATTGGACTCAATGAGGTCTTTGGGTGTGTATACTCCCACGACACTACCTGCAGGCAAGCAGGCGGTAAGTTGTCGTTGGGTGTACAGACTCAAACCGACAGCATCTGGAGGCGTGCAGTACAAGGCTAGGTTGGTAGCCAGAGGGTTCACGCAGCGGAAGGGGCTGCATTACACCGAGGTGTATGCTCCCACTTCACGCAGCGAAACCATGCGTTTGCTGTTAGCAACTGCTGCCCAGAGAGGTCTCCAGGTGAACCATTTTGACGTAGATGTTGCTTATCTGAACTCAGATCTCGAGGAGGAGCTATACATGCGTGCTCCACCAGGGTTCGAGGAAGATAAGCCAGATCAGGTGTGGAGGCTACACAAGTCCATCTACGGTTTACGGCAATCTGCGAGGAACTGGAACTTGTGTTTGCATGGAGCTTTGCTAGAGCTTGGTTTTAGTCAGAGTCAAGATGACAGTTGTCTTTACCTGGCTGGAGCAGGCCAGGGGCAGGAGTTAGTGCTCATCTTTGTAGATGATATCATTTATCTCTCAAAGACTCAGGAGCAGGTGCAGAAGTTTGCAGAGGAGCTTGGTGAGTTCTTTAAGCTCAAGAATTTAGGTCCTGTGAGTGTTTATCTAGGTGTGCAGATAGATAGAACCGAGGACGGAAGTTTCTTGCTCAGTCAGACAGGCAAGATTGAGCAGTTGTTGGAGAAGTTCAGAATGTCTGAGTGTGCGGGTGTCAGAACGCCCATGGAAACCTGTTTTGTGAAGGACAGTCAGTCCGGGGAGCACTCTGAGTTTGAGAGTCCCCAGGTTTTCCAGTCAGCTCTAGGGAGTTTGCTGTATCTCTCTCAGTGGAGTCGACCAGATATAGCATTTGCTGTAAATCTGCTCAGCCGAGAGGCTACAAAGCCTAGTGTACATGCCTGGAACGGCATCAAGAGAGTGCTGAGGTATTTGCAGGAGACAAAGGAGTTTTGCCTGGAGTTGTCAGCTGTCGGAGAACCCCAGCTCACGTGCTGGACGGACAGCGATTGGGCAAATCTCGCGGACAGGAAGTCAGTGTCTGGAATGGTAGTGAAGTTCGGTGAGTCACTCATCGGGTGGAAGTCCCGCAAGCAGAGTCTCATCGCGTTGTCATCTACAGAGGCCGAGTTCAGTGCGCTGTCAGAACTTTGTAGAGAGCTAGAGTACTATAGGTGTTTGGTACAAGATGTCTGCGGACAATGTAGTCTACCCATCACGGTTTGGGAAGACAACCAGCCATGTTTGAAACTGGCGGAATCTGGCCAGTTCAAGGCCAGGACCAAACATCTGGACATACGTTTCCAGAATGTATGTCAGAGCATCCAGACAGGCTTGGTGAAGCTGAAGTACTGTCCGAGTCAGAAGAACCTGGCAGATGGGTTCACCAAACCATTGAGCTTCCAGCGTCATGGGGAGTTCTGTGAGGGTTTGTGCCTTGGGTAAGTGGCAACACTTACGCGCCCCAGTGGACGGGACGAGAGGGGGTGTGAGTGGATCCTGAGCTTACAGGGTTAACAAGCACAGGAGAGTACGTCCTGCCCACTGGGGAGGAGAACATCCGGGGATGTTTCCATTGTTCTCTTTGTTCTGTATTGTTGTGTACGTTTTAGTTTCTGGTTTCGCTTTTGACGGAGTGAGACACAATGGAGTTAAGCTCCGACGGATTTGGATCTTTTGCCTGTAAATAAATGCTAGTAGTTTAGAAAAAGCTACGGACTGTGTTTTGCATTATTTACGGACGCTCCTTGGGCATCAAGCAAACTGACTTTCGCTGTGTGGCTCTGCTACTGAAAGGCTTTGGGAAGCGGTGTCTGGACCCAGTTCAAAGGTACCGTGTGTTCGCTTTGAAGGTATTCTGGGGCCAAAGCCAAATATAAACACACAGACAGGAGTGCCTGGCGTGCTCTGGTCCATGGGGTCACGAAGAGTCGGACAAGACTAAACGACTAAACAACAACATCATCCTTAACCAAGAGAGTTTAATTAAAAACTTTCGGATGTCAAGAGAAATTTCACCATGTCTCTCTGTGTTGATCACCCTCTCTGTATATATCTATATCATCTATATCTATATCTATAATCTATATCTGAAACTAACAAACCAGAAATTTTAACTTTAGTAATTGCTAAATGACCAAACTGCTTGGTTCAATGGTTATTCTTTTTACCACCTTTAACATTCCTGTGGAATGACAGTATATATATATTATCCCCCTCAACTGTCACCTGGCATCAACCATTTTAGCAGGATGCAGCACTGGAAAAGATGGGAGAGAGAACTAATTCCACCAGCTCTTTCAGGCTCCTCTTGTCTTAGAGCTATTTTCATATCAGCTGGTCATTATAAACACCATTTACAGTAACTTCAAGAATGGATATATAAGTTTGTGTTTTTCCTCTTCTCTTTCCTTTCCTTTTCATTTTTGTGTCATGTATTTGTATATTGTAAACATTTAGGCAGGGACTGCCTTGTTTTAATAGATTGTAATTAAACTTCTCTGAGAGCCTTTTTGGCTGATGAGGAGGTTACAAATGATTTTTATTAACACTGTTTAACAAAGTGAGCAAATGAGGAGAGTGTGACTGGTTGATTTGGACTAAACCTTGGTTAAAACTTGGTAGTGCCACTTTGGGCTAGATAAAATGGCTTTATGGGCCCATCTGACTCATGTGTAACCTCTAATTTAAATAAACAATTGAACAAACTTAAAACACCAACACTTTTCTCAGGCATGAGAACAAGACAGAAGGTTGGAAATGATTTTTCATTAGCATATTTTGATCATTTCTCATTCATTTTCACAGACGTTCAAATGAAATACTCTCTTAAAAAAACATGGCATGCAAACGAGAACAACAGCTCCTTCTTCTTAACAATTCATTATCTCTTGATAATATTTGTAAGTAGCTTCTTAGGGGAAAAAAGAAGCAACAACAAGACTTCATAGACATTAATTCAGAAGGAGGTTAATTTCCCACCAGGGAATACAACTATCGAAGGGGAATCATCAAAGTTAGAATACATTAATGCACTTCTTTAGCCTACATGTTGGGGTCTTTTCCCTATTCACTATCAAGGGTAAGTATATCACTCAAACAAATGTTGTCAGTGTTAAAAGACAGCATATTAAGGGGGAGGGGAGATGGGAATTAAGTTGAACAAAATCTACAATTACTGGAGGTTTTCTGTAGTAGCAGTGTTGCATTAGAAAGCAAAAGAGCACTTTAGGCTAAGGTATGTGCTCTAACTCACATGATGCAGGCCTCTATGGATTATACCACTTCATAAGAATATAAGCCTATGCTGGGAGTTTTCTGTGTGTAACTTGTCAAGATCAGTCCAGCTGCTGCATTCCTCAACCAAGGACAGAGTTTGCTGAAACAAAATGCTCTTGCAAACTTCAAATTTGATTTTTTTCTCGTTATTTCTTTTTAATTATGAATTTGTTAACAAATAAACAAAAACGTACATACATGATAAAAAGAAAGAAAACAAAGAATAAAAAATTTAAACAAGTGACACAGCCTGGAAGGACAAAGATACAGCATTGCTCCAAAGGGATAATAAAGTATTAACTCATATGAAGTTTCCCTTAACAAATAATAAAGATTTGTGAGGAGTTTGCCTCGGTCTTTGATAGAAGCCTTGGTTGCTACACAGACCTGCCAGTCTCACTTCACCTTGATCCTGCCATCACCCCCATCTGCATGAAGGCCCTTTGCACGAAAGGCAAAGATTGACGCAGAGCTGGACCACTTCATTGGATAAGGGGACCTCGAGCCAGTCTCCCATGTCCGCTGGGAAGCTCTGATTGTCACCACCCTCAAGGCCAACGGGGATGTATGAATCTGCACAAGTGCACACTGAGCAATACACTGCAGCAACATGCGTACCCTATTCCTGGCGTCAGTCAACTCCTGGCATCCCTGGCCGGTGGAAAGGTCTTCACAAAGCTTGAGCTTGAGCTGGCAGAAGCATACCAGCAGCTACCTGTGGATGATGCCACTGCTAATGCACAAACAATTATGACCCATCAAGGGGCTTTCCGGGACAAGCACCTCCAGTTTGGCATCAGCATTGCCCCGAGCATATTCCAGGGCTTGATGGAGAGCACCCTGAAGGGTCTCTCCAGGGTCATTCCAGATTTTGATGACGTCCTGATTGCCGGAAGCACCACAATGCACCGAAAGCCTTCGCACATGACGACCCCGTGTATGTTAGGAATTCTGGGGACGGTCCTGTCTGGGTCCCAGCTGCAGTCACCAAGGTAGCCAAGTAGCCATGCCAGGTGGCCGGACCCTCCACCGCCACATGGACCGAATGTGGCATCATGTTGGGGATTCAACCACACCAGCTAGCAATCAGTTGGGTGACCTTGCCAGGGGTCCCCTGGAGGACACTGCTCCAGAGACTGGTTCCACTGGTCCCATGGCTCTGGCGGAAGTGGACCAGGAGCTCAGGGCAGCTGCTGACATCGAGAAAGACATTCGGGCACCAGCATCACCTTCTGCACTGTCACCAGTGCCTACCAGAACTCCAACAACCCCAAGCACTGGACCATGGCACTCACAGTGGGCATGGGCTTGCTCCTGCCACCTCCAGGACTACGTTTGCTCTTAGTGAGGAGTTATGTATGCAAGCACTGAAGGCCAAAGCCAGGCTGTATGTATACAGTGCAGGCCTAGGCCTTCAGGCTTCCTGTAACTCAGGAACTTAATCTGTATAACAAAAGACAGAGAGGATTCTAAAACCAAGGAGTTAAGATAAATACAGTCTGAGACGCAGGGAAAGCCATGATAAGAGGCTTTTTCATAAGCCAAAATAACTGGCACAGGAAAGAAAAAGAGAAGAAATTAGATGAGTTATTGAGCGAAATAAGAAAGAATGAAATTAAACTAGGTAAAGCAAGACAGCCAGGAAAAGACAAAATAAAGAGGAATATAAATCTACTACAAATGCAGGTTTCCACAATTCTAGATAAAGAAATTGAGAACAAAATAAGATACCTAAAACAAAGAAATTTTGAATATTCCAATAAAGCGGGGAAATACTTAGCTTGGCAGCTAAAAAAAACCAAAAAAATAAGATCATTGACAAAATAAACGAAGAAGGGAAAATAATCTGCGATCCAAAAGAAATCTCAGCATCATTTGTAAAATTTTACTCGAAATTGTACTCACAAGAGGAAGGGAACTGTGCAGGAGCAGAGAGCTACATCAGGAGGACAACCTTGCCATATATAAACGAAAACCATATTAAAAATCTAAATGAAACAATTTCTAGCCAAGAAGTACAGGATAATAAGGGCGGCGAAACCGGGTAAATCACCAGGGGCGGACGGGCTATCAGCCACTTTCTACAAGAAATTTGAGAAAATAATAAATGAACCTTTCAAACGGTTAATGAATGAGATTCTTAGAGAAGGGAGCATCCCAAATTCATGGGAGGAAGCCCTTATCTCAGTTATACCAAAACAAGGAGCAGATACGAATTTGATTAAAAATTTCAGACCAATTTCATTGCTCAACAATGATTACAAATTGTTCACAGGGATCCTAGCAAACCGGCTAAAGAAAGTACTGGGAGACGTAATAAATAAAGATCAAACAGGCTTCTTGCCGGGAAGGCTTATACAGAATAACATGAGGAATGTAATAAACATTTTAGAACACCTAAGCATGAAAACCAACAAAAAAGCAGCCCTCCCATTATTGGACGCGGAGAAAGCGTTTGATAAAGTTTCCTGGATCTTCCTTAAAAAAACAATTGCAGAACTGGGACTTGGAGGAAAATTTTGCAAAGCAATTGATGCCATATATCAAAATCAAAGAGCTAAACTTATTATAAACAGTGAAATTACAGGAGATATAAAAATCCAAAGAGGAACCAGACAGGGGTGCCCCCTGTCGCCACTACTGTTTATCTTATGTCTAGAACCCCTCTTGGAAAACATAAGAAATGATGATACAATAAAGGGTATCAGAATTGGCATGTTGTTGTTCAGTCGTTCAGTCGTGTCCGACTCTTCGTGACCCCATGGACCAGAGCACGCCAGGCACGCCTATCCTTCACTGCCTCTCGCAGTTTGGCCAAACTCATGTTAGTAGCTTCGAGAACACTGTCCAACCATCTCATCCTCTGCCGTCCCCTTCTCCTTGTGCCCTCAATCTTTCCCAACATCAGGGTCTTTTCTAGGGAGTCTTCTCTTCTCATGAGGTGGCCAAAGTACTGGAGCCTTAACCTCAGGATCTGTCCTTCTAGTGAGCACTCAGGGCTGATTTCTTCAAGAATGGATAGGTTTGATCTTCTTGCAGTCCATGGGACTCTCAAGAGTCTCCTCCAGCACCATAATTCAAAAGCATCAATTCTTCGGCGATCAGCCTTCTTTATGGTCCAGCTCTCACTTGCGTACATTACTACTGAGAAAACCATAGCTTTAACTATACGGACCATAAATTGGCATAAGGACCCACAAAGTCAAGGCTTTTGCAGATGATGTTATAATCACAGTAGAAGATCCGCAGGAAAGTATCAAAAGAGTTCTCAAAAAAATAACGCATTATGGAGAACTAGCCGGTTTTAGCTTAAATCTGAATAAAACTAATGTATTAACTAAAAATTTAACCAATCAGGAAGTAGATGAATTCCAGAAAAAGGTAGGATTAAAAGTAGTAAATAAAACCAAATACTTGGGAATTTGGATCACCAATAACACAAACAATCTCTTCAAAGATGATTACATTAAAATTTGGAAAGAAATAAAGAAGGATTTGGACGTATGGAATAGGTTAAATCTGTCCTTGCTAGGAAGAATCGCGGCAGTCAAAATGAACGTGCTCCCTAAAATGCTTTTATTTCAAATGATCCCAATATTAGGAACGGGAACGGGAATATTTAAAAAATGGAAAAAATATATTGTAAAATTTATATGGAACAACAAGCCCGCAAGAATAAAGTATAAACTCTTGATTGATACCAAAAACAGAGGGGGCCTGGCACTCCCCGACCTGGAGCTGTACCACGATGCGGCAGCATTCACCTGGCTAAAGGAGTGGATGCTGCTTGAAAATTATGATGTTTTGGATTTGGAGGGGGTCGAGAACAAGTTTGGGTGGCATGCCTACTTGGAAGAAAATAAAGTTAAGATGCATAAGGGATTTAACAGCCACATAATTAAAAAATCTTTACTAAAAGTCTGGGAAAAGCATAGGAGGCTCCTAGAACCCAAAACACCCAAATGGCTGTCCCCAACCGAGATTCTGGCAGTGAAAAAAGTAAACTCAGAGGGGAAATGGGGAACATACAAAGACATACTGGAGGAAAGGGAGGGAGAGCTTAAAATAAAGGAATACAAGGACATTAATCAATATTTAACAGGATGGATCCAGTATCATCAAGTAAACAGCAAATTTAATAGAGATAAGGCACATAAAGGATTCCTCTCCGAACCTTCCTTATTGGATATACATCTCTTACAAAAGAAAAACAAAATAATCTCGAGCATGTATAGCATCTTGTTGGAGTGGGAGGTGAAAGACAAGATGGTGAAAGAAATGATGATCAAATGGGCAATGGATTTGGGCAGAGTAATCAATCTTGAAAACTGGGAAAAACTATGGAAAGAATCTTGGAGATTTACAGCCGAGGAAGGAATTAGAGAAAATATGGTCAAGATGTTTTTCAGATGGTATATAACCCCTAGTAAAATACACAAAATGTACAAGACTAGAGACAACCTATGCTGGAGATGCCAAAAGGAGGTGGGGACATTTATTCATATCTGGTGGCATTGTGATGAAATAAAAAAAAATTGGAATCAAATATTTGAAGAAATAAGAAAGATTTTAAAATATAATATCAAAAAGGAACCAGAAGCCCTGCTGTTGGGAATACTAGAAGAAGAAATTAATAAGCAAGATCAGAAATTATTCCTTTACCTAACAGCAGCGGCCAGAATTCTGATTGCTTCATAGTGGAAAAAGCAAACCATACCAAGTATCAAAGAGTGGCAAGAAAAAGCATTCAGTTTTTTGGACTTAGCTAAATTAACGGATTCAATAAGAGGTTGTAGTAAACAAAAATTTGAAAAAAGCTGGGAGAAATTTGGCGATTATTTAAAATCACAATGCCCCACTATGAAGTCGTGGATCCACTTCTAAAATATTCCGCATAGAAATTTCAAGGAAGACGAGATAATGAGATGTAAGAAATGACGAGGCAAGAAAGAAATATACAGTAACGCATGAAATAGGGAAGATAATTTTACTCTGAGTTGTCGACAGGTGGAAGTCAACAAAAAGATATGAATATATTGAGAAAAAGATAAGAAATGAGAAGACGTGAAGACAGGATTGAATTTACCTATGTACTTATTTACTTATCTATGTAGGGACATGTACGACTAACTGATGAATTTCTACTAGAAGCTCTGGATACTTTTGTTTACTTTGGCTAAACTTCGATTTGTTTTTCTTCAGAGTGTGTGATTAACAATTTATTCACATTGATGTTTTGTTTTAATGATGACTTTAAATAAAGTATTTTTAAAAAATGTTAAAAAAAGAAAAAGACAGAGAGGATTCTAAAACCATCCAATGACATTGTTAGTAGCTGGCAGGCAGCCAATCCCTGCTGAGATAGGTCCAGTGTTGTGATTCGCTATCTGCAGCATTAAGACAACCTATCACAGGCAGTGTGTGTGTTTTACTTTGGCTGGCTTGAGGTATATATACTGGGCCAAGTGGCTCTGTCTGTCGTTCTTGTTCCTGATGTTCCAATAAAGCCTTTGTGAGCTGGATCTCAGCCTTGGGTCATGCCTGAACCCACCTACACTTCAATAAATAACAGCAACATCATTTTGTGATACATATTTTTTTTAAAATCTCTCATGAAAATTCATCAGCATTTTAGTTTGGTTTCCTTTGAATTGTTTCTATGCAATTTATCTTAATACAGTGGTACCTTGGTTCCTGAATGTCTTAGTTGTTGAACAAATTGGCTCCCGAATGCCGCAAACCTGGAAGTAAGTGTTCCAGTTTGAGAATGTTTTTCGGAAGCTGAACATCCAACGTGGCTTCTGTTTGAGTGCAGGAAGCTCCCGCAGCCAATCAGAAGCCGCACCTTGGTTTTCGAATGGTTTTGGGAGTCGAACAGACTCCCAGAACAGATTAAGTTCAAGAACCAAGGTACCACTGTGTGTATATATATATATATATATACACACATATGTATATGTGTGTGTGTGTGTGTGTATATATATATATATATATATATATATGAAGCAATTTACCCAAATATAATACATTTTGTATGTTGTTTTACCAATATTTGCATTTTTATGCAAACTTTACCCTAGTGTATAATTTTTTGTACTGAAGACCTGCGCTGCAAAGTTCAGAGAAATGCATTTTGATGGATGGGTATGCCGCGGCTGACATTATGTTTTGTAAAGTGTGAATTGGGGAGGTCTGCCTTGAAATGCAAACTGAATCAAATTTCTGCCCCATCCCTAGTTTTGGGGATACTGGAGATAGGGTGTGCCCACTTCCTTTTACATACTTTATGCTCACACATATTCTTTTCAATGCATAAGGGACTTGCGCATTCCTAGCCATTGGCTCAGTGACAACCGTTGTGGAGTTTTCCACTGACAATCCTGACAAGTACAACATCTGCCCACCTGACAAGTAAGGGAACAAAAACCACAAGGAAACAGGCAGCAAGGTGATAAATTTTTGTTCTTGACTCTTTTATGTAAGCACATGATTCCTCTTGCAATGATTGGAAGAATAAGCATAATAGTAATAATAATAATAATAATAATAAAGTACTCAGCCATTCAGGGGTGGGGGAGTACACACTTTAAAAAAGATGAATCAAACAAAAGAGAACTGGGATAAACAGCACCAGAAAGAGGGGAAATAAATCCAGAGAGGTGGTGAATTCACAGCATGGGTTACAGTGGTGTGGGCGTGGGGTCGAGCAGGAGGCTGAAGCAAAGCTGCGGAAATGAGCTGAGTCCGTTTTCAGCTGCCATGCAACTTTCTGACAGTCACAACATTGCCTCTGGCTGTGGAATCTGCCTCCATCAAGTCCTGGAGCAGCCCCGCATGTGGCTCTTTTTCATCTTGCCCACCCCTTCCAACCCTATTTGTCCCAGGCTTGAACACCCCTGCATGTGGGCAAACACAGAAGCAAAGGCCCGATTTAATGAACCAGCCATCGGGACTTCCTGAAAACTTTTTTCAGTGTCAGAACTTTCCTAGGAGCATGTGTTGACTGGAGAAATAATATACACATATATCCTTCATTTTTCCCTACTAGAAGAGTAGAGAATGGCTTCTTTTTATGCTAAATCATGTGGATCATTAATTTTTAAATAAAAGTATGAGATGAGTTCTTTACATAACTGGTTGTTTGTCAGACTGACACTGGGCCACCCAAAATCCAAGATTTGTATTTGTGTGCTCTCTTACCAATGCACACCATACCAATGTACAGTCAAACTTCAGTTTTTGAACGTCTCGGCTGCCAAATGTTTCATAAGTTGAATGCCGAAAATCCGGAAGTGAATGCTTCCATTTTCAAATGCGCCTTGGTAGTTGAACGGCTTCCGAGGGGCATTTCTCAGTTTCCCCGATTTAACTTGCTCACAGCCCTTTGATCCTCGGGTTTCAAATGTTTCAGAAGTTGAATGGACTTCCAGAACAGATTACATTCGAAAACTAAAGTTCCACTGTACATATGAATAGGACCAAAGGAAGCTTCCTTATACAGAGTTATATCATCAGTCCATTGAGTTCAGTATTGCCTACACTGACTGGCAGCATCTCACTGGGTTTGCGGGAGAGAATGCTCCCACCCACACCTGGAGATGCTGGGTATCAAACCTGGAACCAGCTGAATGCAAATCAGATGTTCTACCAGTGAACTATGGCATTTCCTGACATATCAGTAAATCACTGTTCAGAATGCATCTTGATATAACCACATCTACAAATGCAGCTGGTTTTCTCCTTTGTGCTGCTTGCATGTGGGCTAGCCTTAAAGGTAAAGGTAAAGGGACCCCTGACCATTAGGTCCAGTCGTGACCGACTCTGGGGTTGCGGCGCTCATCTCGCTTTATTGGCAGAGGGAGCCGGTGTACAGCTTCCAGGTCATGTGGCCAGCATGACTAAGCCACTTCTGGCGAACCAGAGAAGCGCACGGAAAAGCCGTTTACCTTCCCACTGGAGCAGTACCTATTTATCTACTTGCACTTTGACGTGCTTTCGAACTGCTAGGTTGGCAGGAGCAGGGACCGAGCAACGGGAGCTCGCCCCGTTGCAGGGATTTGAACCGCCAACCTTCTGATCAGCAAGCTCTAGGCTCTGTGGTTTAACCCACAGCACCACCCGTGTCCCCCTTACCATTAGTTAAAGGGTGGTGATAATCTCAGATAGCAAATGTTGGGGAAAATGACAGCAGCACCTTGATTGTTTCTCCCAAGCCCTGCAGATGAATAGTCAACCTGTTGGTGAATAGAGCTGTGTATGCTACACAGTCTGTCCTGAACCCTCTAAATTAGACTGCTGCCATCAGGTCCAGTAAATGATGTTGTCCTATCACCAGTGCTGAAGTAGGAGGCACTGCCAGTCTACTTGACTCAGGCTCCATCTCCATCTCCACCTTGTCCCTTGCCTCAGGCAGCAATACGTGTTGGAGTGGATATGAATGCACATTGCTAAAACATTGCAAAAGGAGCAAAGGTGATGTTCATTGTACACATGGGGTGATCAAGCGTCTTTATTTTGTGGGAAAGGCTATAACTAACTGGTGCAGCACCTACTTTGCATTCAGGTGGTCCCGCGTACCCCCAGAAAAAAAGCACTGGTAAGAAGGCAATCCACTCACCCCTATTTTAGGTAAGCAGCAGACAAGCTTCTTAGGAGAAAGAGGAAAAAAGATCAGAAAGGATGCTAGTTGGGTGTTTCTTTGAACAATATTTGCTGGCCTAGTAATCTTCCTCCAGATGTTCTGGATTTCAACTCCCAGCAACTCCAGCAGTCCAACAAATCTGAAGGAAGGCTTCCAGGTTGGGAAAGGCTGAACCCAGTTTGATCATCACACATGGGACAGCTGTAAGGGCCACTTTGTTATTGGCAGCATGAACGAGAACAGACATAGGGTGTTTGAGTTGTGCTTATACCACAGCCTATGCACCATGAGCACATTATTCTCTACCAAGCCAAAACACCAAATTTCCTGGAGATATCCAAGGTCAGGCCACTGGCACCAGCTGGACCTGACTGTCACTAGGCAATTGGCACTGAACTGTGTTTGTGTCACACGGAGCTGACTGTGACATGGATCATGCCCTGATAGTTAGCAAGATCTATCTCCAGCTAAGGAGGGCCCATAGCACAAAGTAGAAAGTGCAGTCACAAATCAACACTGCCAGAGCATTCATACTTTGTGAACATACTTTGTGAGCATTTCTCCATTGAACAAGCTCTACTGAATTGCCCCAGAGACAGCGTCAAAGCAATGTGGAGCTGGATCAAAGAGGCAGCCTACAAAACAGCTATGTCCTCCTTTGGCAAAAGAGAGCAGCAGATCCCCAACTGGTTTAAGGCTCACATTAAGGACATGGTAAGGTAGAGCCTGTTATTGCTGCAAAGCACAAGGTTCTTGCGAACTAAAAGTGTGTGTTCTGTGAGAAGATGCTTGCTGTGCTGGGAAAGGCAAGGAGTGATGCCCAGCAGATTTGCCAGATGATGTGCCAATGACTACTGGCTAAAGCTATGTCAGAGCATTCAACTCACTGCTGGCAGTGGCAACACTTGCAAAATATACGAAGCCATGAAGAAAGCCTTTGGATCAACAGGAAAACTGCATCGCTGAAAACCTTGCCTGGAGAGATCATCACAGAATACAGCAAGCATCGGGCAGAACACTATCAAGAATTGTATTCACAGGAAAACATGGTAGCTGACAAAGTAGTTGGTAGTGTCCAGACCAGGCATCCCCAAACTTCGGCCCTCCAGATGTTCTGGACTACAGTTCCCATCATTCCTGACCACTGGTCCCGTTAGCTAGGGATCATGGGAGTTGTAGGCCAAAACATCTGGAGGGCCGCAGTTTGGGGATGCCTGGTCCAGACTCTGCCTGTCTTGGAAGAGCTGTGTGTCCCTCTTCCCTTGATGAGCTGAAGAATGACACCTATTGTCAGGCATGTGGTATATCTGAAAAGGACTCTTCACACTGCTCAATAAGATAGATGTCCACCTCGGCACCATAGGATGATCATGTCCTTCCAAGAGAACATGTGAGGGACCATCCAGTATGACAGCTCATCCTTAGATGCCTTCCCTATAAAGAGTGGTGTGAAATAGAGCGGTATTCTCACCCCAACTCTCTTTAGCATATTCTTCTCCCTGGAGCTCTCAAGTGCCTTCAGCTCAACTGAAGACAGTGTGTATATCCATTTAAGGAGCAGCAGGGGTCTATTCAACCTGGCACATCTCTATATCAAGACAAAAGTGTAGTGGGTTCTTATCTGAGAAATGTTGTTTGCAGATGATGCAGCCTTGGCAGTGTACCCCAATGAAGTTCTACAGAGTCTCATCAACCGTTTTCCCCAAGCCTGTGTGGAGTTCAGCCTTACCATCAGCCTGACAAAGACTACCACCTTTGGTCAGGACTTTGCCAGCACTCCATGCATCAGTACTGTTGACCACATGAGGTGGTAGACAATTTTGTCTGCCTGGGCTCCACCATAATACATCTCCACCACAACACATTCTTCCAAGCCCACATTCCCAGCATATTCACAATCCTCTCTCAGCAGTGTCTACGCCAGCTTGGTCTTGTCCACAGAATGGAAGATGACAGGATCCCCAAGGGCCTGCTCTATAGGAAGCTGGCTTCAGGCCCTAGACTCGCTGACAGACCAACTCTGTGTTACAAAGATGTCTGCAAACATGGCATAAAGGCTGGCAACATCAACCCTGTCATGTGGGCCCTTGCAGACAACTGCAGTGCCTGCAGGCATTTACTCATAGCAGCAACCAGAGGAGGAATGACTGCTGGGAGGAGAGCAGAGAGAAGAAATGTCATGGTGCATCTGCAGCAGCACAACTGGACACTTTCATCTGACTCAGCTGCAACAAAACATGTCTCTCCTGTATCAGTCTCTACTGCCCCAGCAGGCGCTTGTTTCCTGAGACAGACGGATCCTAACCAGTCTAATAACAACCCCTGTGCATTTCAAAGGCTATGCATGTATATAGCCGTAATTCACACATGCAAACACTTTGTTTTTCTAAACATCTCCCTTTGATAGTCTTGAAATCAGGATTTCTTCACCTGTAAGGCTGCCATGAGGCCCATAGTGGAAAACACTGTGAAGTTTCTGTGAGTCATCTTGAATTTTACAAGATAAATAATAGCTCATTCTTCCCAAGATTTCAGAAGCCAATTTTCCCTGCCTTCCAAATAAGTGTTTCTCTCTTGCTCAGTTAACCTTCTGCAGGCATCTCTCTCAACCCCCCCCCCCCCGCTCTCATATGACCCTTCCTCTCCAACCCAGTTCCTGCTGTTTCCCCAAAACATCTGATTTCCTGTGAGTTGGAGAGCATTGGGAAAGGGTATAATTGCAATATAATTAATGAATTAGAAGAATGAGATGCTTTAAGTGCTTTCAATATTCCGCTACCTATAATTATCTACAGCAAATGTGTTCATTAACAATCTCAGAGCATCTAGACTCATGTTGATAATGTGAGACTCCTTCTGGGAGGGGGTTGGGGTAGCAAGGGAGGATTCTGAATTGTGCTTGCAGAAGCTGACTTGCTTACTTTCTAGATTTGGGAAGGCAGCTGAGAAAATAAGGGTTTATCTACCTGGCTCTTGTCTGAGCATATCATTTTCAGAGCTGAGCCAAAAGGTATAGAATGGTGGATTTTCATAAATGGGTAATTCCATGAAAATGTCAACCTAGAGACTTGTTTTTCATTTCTATGTATAGTTAATATGTTCTGCATCATTTTAAATATAATTTTCCAATGTTTTGTTATCTGGCAACAGTTTTTCAAAATGGCCTTTTACATGTGAATAAAACAATTAGAAGTGTGACATGCAAGATGAGTCAGAATTCCTCTTTTTCTTTTCTAAAGTTCATTTAAAGACTTCTCCAAGAAAATAGAGAATAGGTTAAAGGTAAAGGGACCCCTGACTGTTAGGTCCAGTCGCAGACGACTCTGGGGTTGCGGCGCTCATCTCGCTCTATAGGCCGAGGGAGCCGGCGTTTGTCTGCAGACAGCTTCTGGGTCATGTGACCAGCATGACAAAGCCGCTTCTGGCGAACCACAGCAGCGCATGGAAATGCCGTTTGTGTGTTTAGACCTTTTACCTTTCCCCAAATAAATTCACATAGGAGTCAGATATTTGGTTTGGTTTTTGGCAGAAATTTAGGCCACAACTTTATTGATTACAACCAAGTGAGTGGTTGCATAGGTTCTGGTTTGACTACCTCCCTGCACCCTTGCAGGCAGTGCTGTCCCAGAGCCACTTTCATAGGACAGCCAAGGATGAAAGCCAGAGACAGCTGGTGGAAGGTTTACACCACTCAGCTGCCCTGATGTCCCCTGGACTCGGGCACGGGCCGAACCCCTTTCGGGGAATGCCAAACCAGTGAGTCCCTGGATTCCTTTACCGGAATACCCTGCATTGCATAGGCATGGCCACATCACTTGCCACGCCTATCACCTGAACCAGAGCCTATCTGCCACCAAGAGCGTAAGCGCTCGCTGCCAACCACTCACCCCTGTAACCAATCCCTTAACCCTGCTGACACGGAGGTCAGCCACAAATCATTCCCAAAAACAGACAGGTGAACACCATCAGGCCTGTAAAGGGAAGCATTGCGATAAGCGATGCCCGGGTGGCATATGTGTGCTCCCCCCATGGACAAAACCTTTCCTGCCACCACGCTCTGGACGTGCTTCCTGGCTCTCTCGGTGGCAGCTGGGCAACGACTCCCTTTCCATGCGCGCCTCTGCAAGAATTGCGACCAAAATATTTTGAGTCCAGGAATAGTTGCCGCCAACTCTTCCAAGTCCTCTTGCATGCGGGACCTCAGGCTGATGCCAGGAACTTCCGGCAGGTTGTTCTTGCCCAGCTGGAGCACCAGTGCAGCAGGCATGTTTGCAATAGACAGTCTGCTCTGAACCATTGAGAGAAGTTCCTCCAAACGCATTCCCCAATACCAAAGTAAGAAAGGTTGGTGGCAGGACGTTCCGTTTTATCAGCTGCTAAGGCAACACCCAGTTCCTTTGTGAGGGAGTCAAAGGCAAGCAAAAGCTGGGTACACTCATCCGATAAAACCATCCAAATAATGGGCCATGCCCCTGAATCCCGTCTTCCTGCGCAGTGCCAAGTCCAAAAATGTACTGAACGATTCAAAAGCTGCACAAAAAATGGAACATCCCATAGGCATGGCCTTGTCTACATAATAATTCCCTTCAAATTTAAATCCAAGGAGTTTGAAATCATGGGGTTGCATCGGGAGCAGGCGAAATGCAGCTTCCACAGCACCTATGGACAGCAAAGCTCCCTTGCCAAAACTCAGTATTAATTTGACTGCTTGGTCAAAAGTGGCATATTTAACTGAAGCCAATTCCACTGGAATGGCATCATTCACTGAAGTCCCTTGAGGGTAAGATAAATTATGAATTAATCGAAACTTCCCCGGGGCCTTTTTAGGCACTACCCCCAACGGGGAAAGATGGAGATCAGGATATGGAAGGGTAGGGAATGGGCCTGCAATCCTGCCCAATGCCAGCTCCTTCCCTATTTTACGCCTGGCCACTTCTGGCATATTCCTCACTGACTTTTGATTTTTAACTACCACCGATCTAGGCGGGAATGCCACTGGAATGCGAAAGCCTTCAGAAAACCCTTTCCAAATATATTCAGCTGCTAATTGATTAGGATATGATGCTAACCATTTCTCCAGAGGAAGTAATTTAATAGGAGTATTTGCCAATGTGAGCAACTTCTCATTTAACATCACTAGGCTGAGGGGAGGGCGACTTAGCCTCCTGCTTTGCGCCTTTCCTCTGGCCACGAAAGGGCCGCTTCACGCCACAGGATATAACTGGGTGGTTTCCAGCGCATTTCTCAGAGGAATGGGCGTATTTGCAAGCCTGCCTCTGGCAGGAGCCCTTGTTATACTCCCAGCAATAATACACTCTTTTTGCAGCTTTCTTGGGTTCAAATTTCGGCACCGCAAATTCTGAGGACTTAGCCTCAATATGTGGCGCAACATAGGTAGATTATACATCGAGATCATTGCGATCCCAACGGGCCGTATGGACCCTGGAGGCCCTACACCAAAAGTTTCGATCTTAGGCGATTGCTGCCGCCTCCCCACCCTAAAATGGCGGTCGAAGAAGAAGGCGTCCACGAACCCAAAATGGCGACTCCCGCCCAAGCACATGGCTCAGGCCGTTCGTAGCCAGGCCCTAAAGTGCGCAAAGGACCAGGAAAAAACCACTGGGCCCGCCGACGAAAGCTGTCCCAACCTGCCCCCCAATCCACGTAAACTGCCAACACCCACCCGCTCAACCAGCCCCAGCGGAAGCTGAGACCGGCGAGGCTGAAGGCGACGATGCCCGGCAGATCAAGGTGAAGGCGGGATGAAAAAAGGACCGCTGGAAAACCATGTCCAATTTGGATCTCATTTCACCCCCCACTAACTCTCCGCAACTCGTGAGGATGGGGTGGGGGGTAAACGCAAAGGCCCGAAGGCCCCCGGAGGGGGGGGGCAAAGCCCCACAAATCCAAACCTCCCAAATAAAGGGGGTAAGGGAAAGGAGAAGGAAAACAGGGCGATTAAAAGGAAAAGTTTAAGGGGAAAAGGGGAAAGCGATCACCAGCAAACAGTCAATTGAAGTCTCTCTGAGCAGCAGCGGTTCACGATTCAATGTTCCATTTTCCGATGTGATCGCCCCAAAGAGGAAGCTCGTAAGCCTCGCATGGGTTTTTTAGGTCCCACGTAGCTGCTTTTCTAAGGCACCCCATTGGTCAAATTGCACCCCAGCAACGCGGAATCCACCTATCAGGGGTTTTGGCTGTTGCAGAAACACCCACCCCCAACACTGGGTCAGGTGGCCAGGTTGCACCGCAGCACATGCCCTCTTTTAATGGAGGACCCAATTTACCTTCTGGCCGGAGCGGTACCTATTTATCTACTTGCACTTTGACGTGCTTTCGAACTGCTAGGTTGGCAGGAGCAGGGACCGAGCAACGGGAGCTCACCCCGTTGCAGGGATTCGAACCGCCGACCTTCTGATCAGCAAGCCCTAGGCTCTGTGGTTTAGACCACAGCACCACCTGTGTCCCAGAGATTTATGAATTAATGAAGGTTAATGAACCTTTATTGTCTTGATATTTTTGCTTTCTCATTTGATGCAAGGACAAGAAAGTTTTATGTTAGTAACAAAATCAGATGAGCTTAGGACAATAAATTTTTTGTTGATTGAGCATGTTACCTAAGACAGAAAAACATACTTTCCCCTCATCACCAAATAAGTGAAAAACCTGTATGTTTTGACTGTGTGTTTCTTTGAAGTTCTTAGCATTAAGAAAATGTAATGAGATATTACCTTATTTTTCGCTCCATAAGATGCACTTTTGTCCTCCTAAAAAGTAAGGGGAAATGTCTGTGCATCTTATGGAGCAAATGCATGGTCCCTGGAGCCAAATTGCCTAGGGGCCAAAAGCAGATTGTGCTCTTTTTTTTACAAAGAGAGAAGAGGGTGTTGAAAGGAAGCCGCTGAACAGCTGTTTAGCAAGCGATCGGGGACAGAGATAAGGCTCCCTTTCCAGCCCCGCCCCCTTTCCCAGGCCTCCATTGTTGAATGCAGAGGGAGGCTGTTTGTTTCCCCAGCAACATGTGACTGGCTGATTAGATTATCTGTCTGGAAACTGTAGAAATGGCTCCCTTTCCTATAGGACTATAAGCTGCAGAACTGTGAGTTGAACCCCATAAAAACGGGGCTTTTCCTCTTTGAAAAAGAAGCTGCACCACTTTCAGCTGATCCTCAAAAAAGCAGGGCTTTCCCCTTTGCAAAAAAAGCTGCACCACTTTGAGCTGATCCTCAAAAGAACAGGGCTTTTCCCTTTGCAAAAAAAGCTCACCACTTTGAGCTGATCCTCAAAAAAGCAGGGCTTTTCCCTTTGCAAAAGGAGCTGCACCACTTTGAGCTGATCCTCAAAAAAGGGCTTTTTCCTTTGCAAAAAAGGCTGCACCACTTTGAGCTGATCCTCAAAAAACCAGGGCTTTTCCCTTTGCAAAAGAAGCTGCACCACTTTGAGCTGATCCTCAAAAAAACAGGGCTTTCCCCCTCTAAAAACTAGGTGTGTCTTATGTTCAGGTGCGTCTTATGGAGCGAAAAATACGGTAACTGAAATGTGCTTCGCAAGCAACATTTCTTGTGAGCAATGTAACACTACAGTGGCACCACTCACATTTAAATCTTTTAAACCTTTAAGACTGTGGTATTTTCCTCCTTAAAAAAATAATAATTATTAGGGGAGCAATCTTATGCACAAGAAACTGATGTAAGTTAGGCAGAAGTAAAGCTACACCAGATCAAAACTCTGTTCATCAGCAGGGTGGCTGCTGTTTTGTCTAGCCCGACAGACAGAAAATAAAACTTTAAAGGTTTTAAAGATGTTTTTCTTGTTTTATTGATTGTGTGTTCTGGGCTCCTTTGGAAGGATATAAATGTAAAAAATACATAAACTGAACATCAGAATTAGAAAGAATGCTTGATCATTGGCGCAGCCAAGGGCGGGCAAGGGGGCAGCTGCCCCCCCCCCTAGATCAAGTAAAACAATAGAAATACTTAACTAACTGACCAGTCACGTCAGTTCTTCCCCTCGCACTAACAAAAGTTCTGCCCCCCACAACAAAAATCCTGGCTATGCCCATGGCTTGATAGCCATACAAACAAATCATCTGGAGAGCCTTGGTTCAAATCTGTCTAAATTGATTTAAGGATGTCTAGTGACCGCTCCGGCGGGAAGGTAAACGGCGTTTCCGTGCGCAGCTCTGGTTCGCCAGAAGCGGCTTAGTCATGCTGGCCACATGACCTGGAAGCTGTCTGCGGACAAACGCCGGCTCCCTCGGCCTATAGAGCGAGATGAGCGCCGCAACCCCAGAGTTGGTCACGACTGGACCTAACGGTCAGGGGTCCCTTTACCTTTACCTTTAGTGACCTGCCAACCTAGCAGTTTGAAAGCACGTCAAAGTGCAAGTAGATAAATAGGTACTGCTGTGGCAGGAATGTAAACAGTGTTTCTGTGCGCTGCTCTGGTTCACCAGAAGCGGCTTGGTCATGCTGGCCACATGACCTGGAAGCTGTACGCTGGCTCCCTCAGCCAGTAAAGCGAGATGAGCGCCGCAACCCCAGAGTCGTCTGCGAGTGCGACTGGACCTAATTGTCAGGGTACCTTTACCTTTACCTTTAGTGACCCACACAAATACCTTATAGTTTGGTTGTAGGATTATTGAGTTAATTCATACTGGAGTGTTCAAAACTACTATATGTATTCAATGTTATTAATCTACAGTGCAATCCTGTACATGTCTACTCAGAAGTTAGCCCCATTGAGTTCAGCAGGGCTTCCTCCCATGAGCTGCAGAGAATGTGAAAACAGCAGCCAAATCTATAGTAAAGGTAAAGGGACCCCTGACCATTACTTGCACTTTGATGTGCTTTCAAACTGCTAGGTTGGCAGGAGCAGGAACCGAGCAACGGGAGCACACCCCGTTGCGGGGATTCGAACCACTGATCTTCTGATCGGCAAGCCCTAGGCTCTGTGGTTTAACCCACAGTCCCACCTGCGTCCCAAGCCAAATCTATAGAGCCACTTAAACAAGCCTGCCCTCTTCACTGAGCTTTAACCACACCAAGCCAGCCAACAGGTGGTCCAGCTCAAAATAAACTTCACTGGGCATCCTTCATGCTTCTCAGCTTCTCCCACCGCCCAGAATGAACTATGCACATTGGCTATTCAGATGGCTGGGTCGGTAACTTTTGATGATGGCGAGTGACAACAAATGAATATTCCCTCCCCCACATTGAGGTCCTTGCTGGTATTGACAGGGCATTGAAGCAAAGAAATGGCACAGCTGGAGGGTTGCTTGGTTGGCACTGTTAGGGCACTGAAGTGAGAGAGCTGTCACTGTTTGGGCTCTAGCTATTCCTAATAAGCCATGGTTGAAAGACTGCCTATGTCTCTGAAGCTTCAGATTCCTTCTGTCTTCAAATCAAGGTAACTACTAGGCACCTGCTGCCATATGAAGCTGCCTTTATACCAAGTCAGACCATTAGTCCATGTAGCTCCACTTTTTTCTACACTAACTGACAATAGATCTCTAGGATTTCAGGCTGGGGACATTTCTAGCCCTGCTTGGATATGCTGGGGACTCAACCTGGGACCCTCCGCTTCCAAAACAGATGCTCTGTCACTGAGCTGAAGTCCATGACAAGTCAGAGGGAATCACACCATTTTTGATTTTTTTTTTTTGTTTGTTTTTGCTACTGTGTGGAAGAGGGGAGGAATGGTTGCATTCACAGAAGAGTCCAGTCCAAGGCTTCTAATTCAAGGTGTTGTAGCTGTCACTGGCCAGGAAGATGCTCTAGGCATGCCAGGCATGATTGAGGTTGCCTTCACCTCTTAACCTCCCAGATATTTTATCACCAGAAATATGCTGCCCTAGACTATAGAGGCAGAATTCTCTGCTACGATTTCAGGAGAATTCCCCTTGTCCTGCTTTAAAGCTGAATTTAGCAGATTCACACTTTCCAAAACAATAGAAGAACCAAAGCACAAACATTCACATTTATCACAATTTGCAATGCAGTTTTCCAACCAAAGTTTACAAAAACTCATATATTTGGTAAAAGTGTACTTATCAGTATGTTGCTGAAAATAATGTGCAAAATTGTGTTATATTTGAATAAATTGCTTGCAGAAATGTCCATATTAGCATTGTTGTTTGCATCTGTCTGTCTCAAGAGACAATGGAAACTGCCGGGGGGTGGGGGGTGGGAGTCAAACCTCTGGAGAATCACAGCATCTGCTGTGGCTGCAGAGACCATTAACTTGTAACTGCTGCCTCCTGCATTGCTTTTGGTGCATTAGCAGCAGCAAAGTTGCCTCTCTGGGGTGCAAGTGTGGACAGTGTGCATGGAGGTTCTACACTGCCTAGGCAAGACCCCATTCTCAGCCTCACTGATGTGGTCTAAAGGAAAGGGAGCTGTTTCAAGAGGCAGAACTGTGAGGGGAATGGGACTTTGTGCTGACCACCAGGCAATGGCTTTTTCCACTTGCCTTGCCCCACCCTCCAGCCCTAGGAGCTTTCAGAAAGACAGTTCTGCAGATTGATATGGTCAAATCATAGAATTGTGTAGTTGGAAGGGAACCAAGGGTCATCTAGTCCAACCTCCTGCACTGCAGGATTCTCAGCTAAAGCATCCATGACAGATGGCCATCCAACCTCTGCTTAGAAACCTCCAAGGAAGGAGAGTCCACAACCTCACAAGGTAAATTGTTTCATTGTCAAACAACTCTTACAATCGGAAAGCATTTCTGTATGGGCATGTATGTGTTTTTCCCACCCATAATAATTTTTATTAAGTTTCCAATTTTACATTTAAGAAAAAACCAAAAACATTTTTACAAACTTTAAAATATCCAATGACTTCCCTTCTTCTCCTTCCATGGTTCATTTTGCATATCATACATTCCTGCATATTTTACTATAACCATTCAAATCAGAACAAAATAAAAAAATTCCTTCCAGTAGCACCTTAGAGACCAACTAAGTTTGTTCTTGGTATGAGCTTGGTATCTGAAGAAGTGTGCATGCACACGAAAGCTCATACCAAGAACAAACTTAGTTGGTCTCTAAGGTACTACTGGAAGGAATTTTTTTTTGGGGGGGGGACTATGACAGACCAACACGGCTATCTACCTGTAACATTCAAATCAGATTTCTACTTTTACATCAATCAAATATTATTTACACTGTTGAGTTTATCTTAATGCTGCCAGCGTTTTCAGCTGTATACAGTTATTTTCCATAGATTCAACAAATGTTTTCCACTCTTCTTTAAATATATTTTCTTCTTGCTTCTTATTCTATGTGTTAAATCTACAAGTTCTGCATATTCTGTCAACATAAATTGCTAATTCTCTTTAGTTGGGAACCTCTCTCACTTTCCTTTTTGGGGCTAATTAAACAGGGGCCACAGTTGTTGCATACATAAATAACCTTTTCTGATACCTGGGAATTTCTGCCTGGGTTATTCCTAATAAAAAGGACTCTGGTTGTTGTTGTTTACTTTGGGGAGGGGAGTACTTTTAAACATTGCTTTAAATTTTTTTTTATCTATGCCATTTTAAATTGTGATTAATATTAATGCTGTATTCTTAGTTTTAGATTTTATGATTTATGTGGAAATTGTTTTCTATTTGTTTGTGCACTTTTTGATGTGTTTTATTTACTGTTTATGAATTTTGTTATGTTGGTAATTATGTAAATCTTTAAAAAAATCCTTCAGGTATCTGAAGAAGTGTGCATGCACATGAAAGCTCATACCAAGAACAAACTTAGTTGGTCTCTAAGGTGCTACTGGAAGGATTTTTTTATTTTTTATTTTGTTTTGACTATGACAGACCAACATGGCTACCTACCTGTATGTAAATCTTGTCATGTAAGCTGCCTTGAGCATTGTTTTAACTATGGAAACGCAGCATACAAATAAAATGATGATGTTGATGATGATGAAACTTTTTTTCCCCAACTCATCATAAATTATTTCCCAAAATACTTGTACCTTTTTACATGTCCACCACATATGAAAAAAGGTTCCCTCGCTTCTTTACACTTTCAAAGTGTATCTGATTCTGTTTTATAGACCTTAGGCAACCTACTTGGAGTTAAATACCATCTATGGATCATTTTTAAATAATTCTCTTTCAGTGAATAACATACGGTAAATTTCAGGTAACTTTTCCAAAGTTTCTCCCAGAGGCTGAAATCTATATTGTGTCCTACCTGTATATCTATTGCCCAGTGTGTCATTAAAGCTTTAACAAGCTTGTCTTTTGTTTCCCTTTCTAAAATATTTTTTATACATTTTCGACAGATGTTTATACTTATTTTGTAAAAAGTTCTTTTTCAAAATATGAGCTTTGGTCCAAAAATCCATTATTTTTATCTAATTTAAACATATTGTGTATCTGGTGATACTGTAGGCAATCCGTAACTTGGCTCCTTATGTTTTCCATTAGTTTCAGTTTGGGTTCCCTCCCCTGTAAAATCCAGCAGTTCCCTGTAATTCGCCCATTGTCTATCCATATTAACTCTCTTAACTGTAATTGCTTCGATGGGAGATATCCATAACACCTTTCCACCAGATTTTTATATTTCTCCCAGACTCTATACAGATTCTTCCTAAGAATGTGGTTCATAAAGCTCTTTTAAATTTAAGCCTTTCCATACCAAAGACATGCATGCCAGCCGAATTTTAAATCATGGCCTTCTAAATCTGTATGGGCATATATGTGGTAAGGTAGGTAAAGGTGAAGTAAAGGACTATGGGGTGCAGCGCTCATCTCGCTTTCAGGCCGAGGGAGCCGGCATTTGTCCACAGACAGCTTTCCAGGTCATGTGGCCAGCAGGACTAAACCGCTTCTGGTACATGAAAACACCGTGACAGAAGCCGGAGCACAAAGAAACACCATTTACCTTCCTGCTGCAGCGGTACCTATTTATCTACTTGTACTGGTTCACTTTTGAACTGCTAGGTTGACAGAAGCAATGGGAGTTCACCCCGTCGCACGGATTCAAACTGCCGACCTTCTGATCAGCAAGCCCATATATGTATGGGCATACATGTGGTAAGGCGATCCCACAAGTAACCTGGTTCCAAGCTGCTAACGGGTTTATATATTACTAATAATAATGTAGTTAATAGGCCTACAGCAAAATGTGTACCCATCATCTAACAACAAGTAGAGGGTGTGGTTCTTCTTCCCTTCAGAAACAGTATTTTAGTCATGCAAATTATGCAGATGGAGTAGATTGATTAAAAGCTGAAGATGTAATTACATGACTAGGATTGGGGAAGGGCTGTAACTGCATGCAGAAAGTCCCTGGTTCAATCCCAGCATCTTCAGGTAGGACTTGGGGCCTGCCTGGAATCCTGGAGAGCCACTGCCAGCCAGTGTAGACAATGGGCCGCTAGATGGACTAGCGGTCCAGCTTCATTTAAGCCAGCTTCCCTGTGTTCCTATGGGAACTGTCACTTTCATTATGGAACTTTCATTAGGTGACAGCTGGAAAGGGGTCTGTTTTGACTATGGCAACATTGCTTGGAAGAGTCCATTTGTGTTGACTTCGTGTCTAAGGGTTGAGAGAACTGCCATATTTTGATGGTGTGCACCTTACGGATTATTTTCATGAAATCTGACAGCTCGCTATTTATGGATCTGCCAAACCATCCATCCATGTTGCCAGTCTCCCAAAGAGAAACTGACCTTCAGCTTGTCAGCATCACCAACCTAGGCAGGCAGTCCACAGATGTTGGCCAACCGTAGGCAGGGGATGGAGAACCTATTCGTCCCTTAAATGCGTGAGTGTGTCTCCCTCTGTTTGATAATGTAAATAAAGCCTTTTAAAAAGTCCACTGCTTTCATCTGCAGTTCTGAGTTGCCCGGGTGTTCCCTTGGTGGTTGTGTTGGCACATAATAATAAAATATCTTTTTTAAAAAAATTGAAAAGAAAGTGAGTCCTTTTCAAAGCGTTGCTTTGAATGCTGCTCCCTTACTGTTTTTGCAGAATAAAATAAAATGAAATCCAAGGGCCTTGTCACTGTTAGATCCTTCGTTTGCCATTTGAAAGTCTAATAAAGAAGAGCATCAGCTTTCTTCTTTCTCGAGATGGTGGTCCCAGGATCATGCGACTCAGCCAGCGTCGGTGTGGTGGGGCGTACATGTGCTGAAAGCAAGGAGGGCAGTGGATTTTGCAAGAAATGCTCCTGCAGCGTCTTGAGGAGTTTGGCGATTCAGCTGTGAAACATTGGAGCTTTTCTTCCTTTTCTCACTGGCTCCTAGCTGCCTTTTCAAAGATTTGCTTCACTCGCTAGAAAATAACTTTGGTCCTTTTCATGTTGGAAGCCTTTGTTGTTTGGTGTGTTCCCCCCCCCCTTCAGCCTCTGGCTGGCAGCATCCTTCTCACTTTGGAGTTCACCCCACAAGCTGGCCAAGGTCTATCATGTGCTTCTTCACAGGGGCTCCTATGGGATTCTTACAAAGGGTTGTGCCCAGCTTAGTTCTGTTCAGGGTAAACTCACTGAAATTAATTAAAGATATTCCAGTACGTTTTGCTCAGGGATGGGGCAGAAATTTGAATCAGTTTGCATTTATAGGCAAAACTACCCGGTTCACATATTCCCGGTTCACACATTCACTTTCTCATTTTCCAGTCTTAATTCAAAAGCTACTGAAATTACCCCCAAAGTAAGCCGTGGTGCCGCCATTGTTCCTGTCACCTCCTCAGCCCCTCCTGCGTGCGCAGGGAGCCAGCGAACCAGTGAGAGGCACGGGGGGAAACGCGCCTCTTGCGGAGTTCTGCCCCGCCTGCTCAGCGTGCAGGGGGAGGCTGTACTGTACCATACTGACGTAATATAAATAAGACATCCCCCTGAAAATAAGCCACCCTGTGTATTTTTGAGGGGGGGGGAAATTATAAGACGGTGTCTTAAAAAGTGGGAAAGACAGTATACACATATTATTTAGGTATGTATTTCAATTTGTATGCTGCTTTTTCATATAAATAAACCCAAAGCTGTTCTAAGTTCAACAAAAATGCAAATTAATACATCATTTGAAAACATAATATGGCAATCAAAAATCATTCATTTTCACAAAATACATATTATAAAATAATTTAGTATAGCATAAGCTATTTATGCATACTTTTCCCTAAGATGTTTCCAAATGGAGTTTCCAGGGATTCCAGGTGCTTCCCCAGGGTTTGTGCTTCATTGGAATGAAGTACAGCGGGGAATGTGGTGTCTTTATGATTTTAAGGAGATATGGAGGGTGTTAAGGAGATATGCAGGGACTGTGGTGTCTTTATGATTTTAAGGATTTAAGGTTATTTGCATATTCCTCGTCTTACCTTAATGGCACATGTTAAATTATTGTTAATAGCTTCCATTTTATATTCTACTTGCCCCTCCCACTTCTTGGCTATAATAATTTGTGCAGCTGTCAATAAATTTGTGAGCAAGTCCTACATAGCCTGTGAACCTTCTACCCCATTGTAAATTGATAATAATGCTACCTCTGTACTTTTGGTCAGCTTTAACCCAGTGATTTCTGTTATCTCCTTAAACACCCTTTGCCAGAAAATTTGTACAGCCCCACCACATGTGAACATAATTCCCTGTTTCCTGGCATCCCCTCCAACATAACAACAAATATTCCTTGTTTATTTGATTTAACCTGACTGGTGTTAAATACCATCTCCAAATTAATCTATATATATAAAATTGTTCAAGTTGGATGTTTGCTAAGGATGGTCTTTCTCTGTAACCCCTTGATCGATTCCATTCAAATTTGGACACAACGTTCCATGCCCATGTATGTTTAGTCCTCTTCCAGTTGGGTTTCAGGTCCCACCATAGGACTGAAACTGCCCTGGTCATGCTGGTCAATGATCTCCAGCAGGTTAGGGACAGAGGTGAAAGTTGTTTCCTGCTTCTGCTAGATCTCTCAGTGGCTTTTGATACTGTTGGCCATGTATTCTCCTGGACCACCTAGAAGGGTTGGGAGTTGGGGGTACTGTTATGCAGTCATTCAACTCCTTCCTGGGCTGTGTGCAGAAAGTGCTGTTGGGGGATGATTGTTCGGACTCCTGGACACTAACTTGTTGGGTCCTCAGGACTTTGTCCTCTCCCCCATGCTGGGAGAGATAGTCAAGGTTTGGGGCTGGGAGTTCACCAAGATGCAGATGATAGCCAGCTCTACCTCTCATACAGTACATTTCTGAGCACAATTCAAAGTGTTGGTGTTGATCTTTAAAACCCTAAATGGCCTTGGCTCTGTATGCTTGAAGGAGATTCTCTGTCCTCATAATTCAGCCTAGGTATTGAGGTCCAGTTCCAAGTACCTTCTGGCAGTTCCCTCATTGTGAGATGTGAAGTTACAGGGAAGCAGGCAAAGGGCCTTAAGTGGCACCTACCCTGTGGAATGCCCTCCCATCATATGTCAAAGAGATAAAGAATTATATGACTTTCCATAGACATCTGAAGGCAGCCCAAGTTTTAATGTGTAATGTTTCATTGTGTTTTTTACATTCTGTTGGAAGCCACCCAGAGCGGCTGGGGCATCCCAGTCAAATGGGTGGGGCACAAGTAATTTATCATCATCATTTTATTCCCGCTAAGTGCAGAACCTTTTATTTGTCCCAACTGAAATTCATTTTGTTAGTTTTGGCCTGGCTCTCTAATCTGTTAAGGTCATCTTGAATCCTGACTCTATTTTCTGAAGTATTAACTACTACTCCCAGTTAGGTATAATCTGCAAATTGGAAGAGAATCCTCTCCATTCCTTCATCCAAGTCATTTATAAAGATGTTAAAGCAACAATGGGCCCAGGACAGAACCCTGTGGCACTCCACTTGTCACTTATTTCCAGAATGATGAGGAACCATTAGTGAGCACTCTTTGGGTTTGGTCAGTCAACCAGCTGTAAATCTGCCTAATAGTTATCTTGTCCAAGAATATCATAGGGGACTTTGTTGAAAGCCTTACAGAAATCAAGATATGTTACATTCACAGCATCTCCCTGATCCACCAAGCTTGTGACCACATTAAAAAAAAGAAACGCTTTTGAGAAACCTATGCTGGCTCCCTTTCTAAGTGCTCACAGAACAACTGTTTACTGTCACGGTGAATGAATGAAGTCCCAGCACAGGACGTCAGGACCAGGGGCAAGATGACGGGGGTGGGAGCAGGAATGCGAGTCCAGGAACCTGGGGTCCGAGGGTCGAGAAGCAAATCAAATCAAAGTTTATTGCGTTAGCCATTTGGCCATAGCACAAGTAATAAGTCCCGGCAGTAGCCTGCCATTCTTATACATTTGCAAACATCAGGTATAAAATCATAGTAAATAAAACAGGTAAGATAAAAACAATAGCAATTATGTAAACTATTGGAAAGTTTACAAGTCCAGGGCTAAAGGAGGTTAACCTATCGAGGTGGCCCTGAGTTTCAGGGCCTGCAGGATATAGATGGCCACGCTACGAGTGACTATGGGAGGTCAGATGAAGAATTTAAATCTATTAACGGTGGCGAGGGTGAGCTGCTATTCTTTAGAGGTGAACGGGCATTTACCAGATGGGATACCGGATCGGGCATTGGAAAGCTCCTAATGTTTGTGCAGGGCTGCTGCGAAGGCTGAGTCTTCGGACTCAAGTTTAGGTGTTGAGAGTGGTTACTGTAGCCTTCTTTCGTACGGAGGCCCTTTTGAATCAAAAGAAGCTGTTTAACGTGGTCCAGTCTGTTCTGTTGGTGGGATGTTGCCGAAGGAGGCAATGAGGTCTCTTTCCTCAGCATTTTCTAGGTTGCTGATCCCTGGAAGTGCATGGCTCGATGACACCTGGGGGGGTATTCTAGGGGCTTTCAATGGGGGCGGAAACGTTGGCTTCCCAGGTTGCAGGATTGATTTGGAAACTGGTTCGAGCAGGAACGACTCGCAAGCCCCAGTAGATGAGAGGTTGGAGAGTAATGGCTTTATGGTGAGATCTTTAAAGATTCTCGTGGAGAAGATGCCCCTTTGGGCTAGGTGCCCTTTCCGTCCAAGGATTAGAGATGGGATTTTAGATGTCTGAAAGGAGAGTAGTACTTTCCTATGCTGGGAAGTGTGACTTAGAGGGACCACCGAGATAAGATCTATTTGTGATTGGGGGATCCGTAGCAGAGCACGAAGATGTCCTTTGGCCATACTCTGGTTTGTCCATCTCAGTGTCGCAGGACCCCCGCTGCATATGGTTAAGCATATCTTGTTGGGTAAAAGAAGAAGTGATTGTGTTTCTGCCTTGTTTGCTGAGAGAGATCTGCTGGGGCTGTCACTAGGATGGTTTAGCTGATTTGACTGGGGCTGGGGCTGGAGGCCCTTTAAGACCTCAGCAGACAAGGAATGTCTCTGATATGTATTAGGCAGGTCAGACAGAGAAGGTAAACGAGTTGTGAGTGCTTGTAGGAGCTTGTCTATCTGGGTAGTTAGCCCGTTAATTCTCTTAAAGATACAGCCTAGAGTTCTAGTTATTAATTCAAACTGGTCTAGGCCTGGGCCGACACCTGGGGCTGCCCCTACCCCTGTTTGCCTCCCAGTTTCACCGGTCTTATGCAGCAAGATAATCGGCTCTGCAGAAGCCTTTTGAGGTGAGAGGGGGGAAACAAACGGCCGGGGGGAGGGTGGGCACCCACCGCTTGTGGTTACCTTCTTGTTGCCTGTATCCTCCACTTTTGTCGCCTCAGAATTGTTATGTTAGGGGGAAGAAACAATTTGAAGTTTTCACCATATAAGAGCACACCTCGTTTTTTATATGGTTGGTTTGAAAGAATGACTCAATCTTGGTCTGCTTAGATCTCGGTGGAGGTATCTCTGTCTCCAAGTCTCTTGGGCGCTTGCCAAAGCCCATTGCAGCTCTGACTGAATAGCCTTTTCTTTCTTGCACCTGAAGTGAACAAAGTCCACACACAAGTTCTAAGTCAATTTTCACAGAGTCCTGCAACAGCTGAGTCCTGAAGCCTGGCAATTCTCAAAGTCTTCTTCTCAGACAAGCTCTTCTCAAAGTGTTCAGATAACTCCACAGTTCCACAACAATCCACTCCTTCCTGACAACAACCCATGACCAACAACCAACCGAGAAGCAGGGGGTCACGAAGGCAAAGGTCTGGGAGTCGAGAGGCAAGGAGTGCAGAAGTTGAGGTCCAGGGAGCAAGAAGCAGGAGGCAGGAATCAAGAGGCCAGACGCAGCAAGGCAGGAAGCGTGTTGCTGTAGCAAAGAGCCAAAGGGAAATGCTGACCTATATCCCTTCCCAGCTCTTGCCACCAGGTGCAGTGAGTTACCAAGCGGCCTCACCTGTGTGGCCACGCCTTGCCCCTCCGGAACAAAATAAGCCATAGTGATAGGCGCAGTTCTGGAGGGTGCCAAGGAAAAAGCGGGGCTGGGTGTCCAGTCCCGCCACCAAAACCAGTCAGCCCCAGAAGCAGCACTCAGGAACTCTGCAGAGTAGGGCGCACAGGAAGGGGCAGCGGGTGTGACAAAGGCACTCTGAAGGACTCTTTGCCCGCGTGCTCACCCAACTCCACTCGGCGCAGAGCACATGGGGCGGCCGCCATGGCGGAGAGGGAAGGCGGCACAGGCTTTCCCTGCTCGCTGCCACGACGAAATGCCCCACGCGTCGCCCAAGAGGCCCCTTGGAAAACAAGGCTTCTGTCGAGTTTCAAGGAGGGAAGGCGGCGGAGGAGGAGCAGAAGAGAGCACCCAGCGAAAGCGGGTCTCTCTGGTGCCCGTTTCCTCAAAGCTCAGCTTGGATTCTCCCCCCGCTGCCAGCAAGCAAACAAAGAGCTATGCGCCCGTCCCGTCCTTCGCAGCCCCAGAACTCGAGCGTGGCCTTGCCAAGGCGTGCTTACATAATAAAAATAAGACATCCCCTCAAAATAAGCCATAGTGCGTTTTCTTGAGAGAAATATTTTTTTAAGACGGTGTCTTAAAATATGGGAAACACAGTATCATAATTTCGTTCCATAGGAGTAAGCCGATGGAGAAAGAAGGCACAGGGATGCAGCAACTGCTGCGGGGTCCCTGTCGTTGAGACAATACGGCCCCAATTGCCCGATCTGAGGCATCCGCCTCGAGCACAAAAGGGAGCCGAGAGTCCGGATGGGCCAGGATGGGGGCAGAGGTAAAAGCCTCCTTCAGGAACTCAAAAGCCTCTTGCACTGCCAATGTCCACTGAAACACTGCACCCTTCCGGACCAGTGCGCAAATGGGGGCCACCATGTGTGAGAATCCCCGAATGAAGCGGCGGTAGAAGTTGGCAAACCCAATGAACCGTTGTACCCCCTTTACATCCCTGGGGGGGCTCCAATCCAGCACTGCCTGCACCAGACCTGCCGGGGAGATGATGTATCCCAGGAACTCCATGCACGCCTGGTGAAAAGCGCACTTTTCCAGCTTGGCGTACAGCCTGTGCTACCTGAGATGCTGCATGACCAGGCGGACATGCTGGTGATGCTCCTTTGGGGATGTAGAAAATATCAAGATGTCATCCAAATACGCAACCACGAACCGGTCCAGCAAGTCACGCAGGATGTCATTCGCTGGAACGTGGCTCGTGCATTACAGAGTCCAAAAGGCATGACTCAAAGTGGCTGTACTGTGTCCGGAACACGGTTTTCCATTAGTGCCACTAATATGGCCAGTGGACAGGTCTCACGGGTAATGGGTCCTGAAGTGAGGGGGGGTCCCATCCAACCCTACCACTGGAACAAGCAAGGCTTTCGCCACCAATGGTACCTGGTACTTTTCAGCGAAACCTGTGTCCATGAAGACACCAGAGGCCCCTGAGTCAATCATTGCTTCCAGAGTCAACATGCCCCCCTGGGGGAGGAGAATGTGGATAGGGAGCAGGAAATCAGGTGCGCAGCGACTGGGCCCCGGCTGAACCCCTCCTAATGCAGCCCGGGCTTGGCGTTTCCCGATGCAAGCCTCTTCGCTGGGCACTCTGCTGAGAAATGGCCCCCCTCTCCACAATACAAGCACAGTCCCAGGGCCCGCCTCCGACTCCTCTCTTGGTTAGAGAGGGAACGACGGGCTGCACCTACTTGCATGGGCTCCTCTTCCAACCCTACTGCAGTGCTGGACCCCGGGGACTCCCTCGATCTCCACTCGGAATCTCTCTCGGGCAGGCACAGGTCAATGTTAATACACAGCGTGATAGAGTCTGTCAGGGTTGTTGGGGGGGGGTCACCCGTGCCAGTTCATCCTTAAAGCGGGGGTGAAGCCCCTGATGGAAGTGGAACCGACGGGCAGCCTCATTCCACAGGGTGTCCGCAGCCCACCGATGGAAGTCTGTGGCATACTTGGTAACCGGGCGAGCCCCCTGCTGGAGGTTCTGCAGGGCCATCTCAGCTGTCTGGATGTGATCTGGCTCCCCAAACATGCCCTCCAGAGCGGCAATGAAGCCATCCAAATTCCCCAGCAGAGGGTCGTCGGCCTCAAGGTACGAAGTGACACAAGCAAGGACCGGGCCCGCAAGTAGGCTGACCATAAAGTGCACCTTGCTCCGTGGGGTGGGAAAGTCAGCCACACAGGTGGCGAACATCAGCTGACACTGGCTTAAAAAGCCCTGAAGGGCTCCATGCTCCTCCCTAAACCTCTCCGGCGATGGGACGGGGGGAGCACGTCGGGCTGGGGCTGCTCGAAGTGCTTGAACCTCCCCCTGGAGCATAGCTACCTGCGTGTGGAGGTTCTGTAGCACAGTGGCGGTCTATAGGCCAGGCTCCGTCCATCTTGCACCCTGGCCGGGATGTGGGTTTGCCACAGCAAACTGTCACGGTCCAGTCTACGGGTGAACAAAGTCCCGGCAGAGGATGTCAGGACCGGGGGCAAGATGATGGGGGGTGGGAGCAGGAATGCGAGTCCAGGAACCCGGGGTCTGAGGGTCAAGGAGCAGAGAGTCACGAAGTCAAAGGTCTGCGAGTCAAGAGGCAAGGAGTCATGAAGGCTAGAGTCCGAGGGTCGAGAAGCAGGGAGTCAAGAAGGCAAAGGTCCGGGAGTCGAGAGGCAAGGAGTCCAGAAGCCAAGGTCCAGGGAGCAAGAAGCAGGAGGCAGGAATCAAGAGGCCAGATGCAGCAAGGCAGGAAGCATGTTGCTGTGGCAAAGAGCCAAAGGGAAATGCTGACCTATATCCCTTCCCGGCTCTTGCCACCAGGTGCAGTGAGTTACCAAGCGGCCTCACCTGTGTGGGGCCTTGCCTCTCCAGAACAAACTTAGGAAGGCCTCAGTCCTGCGAAGCCCTGCTGGTCACAGGGCCTGGCTCCTGCACGCACTTCTGACATTTACTTATATGTTCTAGGACAGACTTCATCAACCTCGGCCCTCCAGATGTTTTTGGCCTACAACTCCCAGGATCCCTAGCTAGTAGGACCAGTGGTCAGGGATGATTGGAATTGTAGTCTCAAAACATTTGGAGGGCCGAGGTTGAGGAAGCCTGTTCTAGGAGCTTTCCTGGTATTGTTATCAAGCTGACCAGCCAGTAGTTTCCTGGGTCTTTTCCCCTGTTGCCATTTTAAGATGGGGTGCACCTGCTCTCCAAGAATTCTCAAATACATTTTTCCTATATTTTTAACCCACTGGAATACAAAGTGGAATAGAAATGCATTAAACATTAGTAGTAGCAGTAGCAGTAGGAATAGCAGTAACAGTAGCAGCAGCAGCAGCAATGATATTTTGCAAGTTACCGGTACCTACATGTAAGTTACCTACATGCATATTATTATTCCAAAAACGATTCCTCCCCTTTTTCAACATTCTTTTATTCTTTTTTTTTTTTTTTGGCCTGGGGAGGGGGCGCTTCTTTCTTCCCGAACTTTCTGCATGCCAAGATCATGCTGTTGCGTGCCTGTGCTAACCCTTACCTCTCATCCAGCTCCCCTAAGTCCATCATGGATGCATGGCTCAAAAATATCTCAGGAAATGAACCTGTCTCCCAAGTAATTGAATCATGCCAGAGCATTGTACTTCCAGCCATCCCTTCTCAATTCATTCTGAGAGCAAAAGGTTCAATCTGCCTTCATTAGTTGCACTGCCCTTGAAACAAGGTGGCAGTGGAAAAAGTGGGTGCTGAACAAGGGCTCTTAGCAATCTGATTAAATCTTCCCAGTGCAAACAGCCTTATCAGGCTTTAATCTGTGTGTCTGTGAATGTGATATTTTTGAATTCTTTCCCCAATGCCACTTTACGTGCTAAATGGGTCCTCTCTTGCTTTATGTGGTTTCAAAACAAGAATTTAGGGGATGGAAGGAACTAAAGAGTCAAGCTGCTGCATTGTACACAACATCAAATGAGATGGCAAAACAAAGAGAGATCCCTCTTATTCCTTCCTATCAACTATGTCTAGATTCTGAGAAAGATTAGCACACTTTGCATCATAATTTTAGGTCATTATGCTACTATAATTCTTTCCCTTTGCATCTTTCCCCAAACTTTTGGAGCTCCAAATTACCCATTCTTGCTTACAAAGTAGAACTGCAATTGCTCCATGTACTGTCTGTTGAGGAGGGAGTCGCTTTCCTGAGTCCTCCCTCCAAGATACTAATCAATCACATGCAGGCACTGAACGGGTTACCAGGCTTTATTGGCTTCTTCTCTGGCACCAGCTACAGAAAATCAAGCAGCAAGTCTAACACATGGCATGTTCTCTCTCTCTCCCGGCAGGTTAACCTGAAGATTTATAGGGGCGCGGAAATGCTGGCAACCAGCCAGCCCCATCTCATGCTCCCATTTGGGGACTAATTGTTACCACCTTCCTGAGGGCCCCCACCCAGTGGTACTTGCTCACAGGATCACTACTTCATGACACTGCCCCCCTCCTTTCTAAGTATATACAAGGCCCCTCCACACTGGTATTTTAGTGGCACCAGCTTTAGGGTGATTTTGTTTTGTTTTAGGATCATAGAAAGCTGCCTTAGGCTCAGGTGAGACCATTCGTCCATCTAGTTCAGTATTGTCTCACTGACAGGCAGTAGCTCTCCAGGGTTTCAGGCTGGTATTTTATCAGGGATGTATTCTTTAACATGCCAATAATACTGCGGGTATTGGGATGCGGGTGGCGCTGTGGGTTAAACCACAGAGCCTAGGGCTTCCCGATCAGAAGGTCGGCGGTTCGAATCCCCGCGACGGGGTGAGCTCCCGTTGCATGGTCCCTGCTCCTGCCAACCTAGCAGTTCGAAAGCATGCCAAAGTGCAAGTAGATAAATAGGTACCGCTGCAGCAGGAAGGTAAACAGCGTTTCCATGTGTTGCTCTGGTTTGCCAGAAGCGGCTTAGTCATGCTTGCCACATGACCTGGAAGCTGTACGCCGGCTCCCTCGGCCAATAATGCGAGATGAGCACTGCAACCCCAGAGTCGGTCACGACTGGACCTAATGGTCAGGGGTCCCTTTACCTTCAATACTGCATTAGTTGTGAATTTATTCTGCTTTAGTTTGTTCTGCAATAGCAATTATGTAAACTATTGGAAAGTTTACAGGTCCAGGCTTAAAAGAAGTTAACCTGTCGAGGTGGCCCTGAGTTTCAGGGCCTGCAGGATATAGATGGCCACGCTACGAGTGACTATGGGATTGGCATCCACCAATAGATATTTCAAGCGGTCATCTTCCATGGCAATGGTCGGAGGAATTAGTAGCAGGAGCCTCGATCTTATTAAGTCGTAGAGAGGGCAGTGGAAGAAAAAGTGGGTAAAGTCCTCTGTCTTTCCCCTGTTGCACGGACAAAGGCAGAGGTCGAGTATTGGAGAATATACCCTGTAGCAATGCTGTGGGAATGGAGTGAAAGCGGGCAAGTGTGAATGCTCTTCTTTGCATTGGGTTTGTCAAGTCACTCAGGTAGTGAGCCAGGACTCTCACTGCCTTCACGCGGGGAAACCACGTGGATAGGCTGGCCGAGTTGGATAGCGCCAAATCCAGTGCTTCGTCCCTGTCTAAAATCCAGTTACGGATTTTGTCTTTGTCCCATGAGGTCAGAACAGCAAAATCTGGAAGGGAATACCGTTCGTAGATGATCTCCATGCCTTTTAACCAAGTACGGCTGCCGGTAATGGCCAAGAAAGCTTGTTTGGCAAGGGACAAATTGTTAGTATTTTCACCCCTCCCTTATCTGAAAATCTCCTGACTCAGTGGAGAGAGAAAGGGGAGGAGTTTACTTTGATACTGTGTTCCTAACTCTCTCAGCTCTGAGGAGTTTTCTGAGGAGAATGGCTGCTGTTGATTTCTCTGCTAGGTGACTGAAGTGAGAAGCTTTAAACTCAAACAGTCTGTGTATTCTGTAAATATGTTTAGCTTGTAGAAATAAAAGAAGGATTACTTCTAAAACCTCTGGAACTACATCTGGTTATTGGTTGCTGAGTTGGTGCTCACAGCTAGCAGTTGTGAGTCCAGGTTTTCGGGATCAGGCCATGAAGGTGTTCCAGTTTGTGATGCCTGTGAAGAGTGGCTTTTGGACAGAAGATGTGGAAGATACACCTGGCCTATTCCCACATCTGGTAGCAGAGAACATTTGGACGTTTGGACATACAGATGTTTCAATGGTTCAGCATTTGAGACAGAGGTTGGTGGCTGCGTGCTGTGCTGCTTAGCTGCTGAGACATGCTGACTGACTGCTGCACTTCAGAGCTGAAGCTGTTTCTACAAGCTGTTTAATTTACAAAGGTATGCTGCTTGCTGCCAAAAGATAGCAGAGACGCTTTTCCAGTTTGCTTGATTAATTGCGCTCATTGAGGGGGAGAGAGAGAAGTTTGCTGAGAGTCCAGGCTTATTTTATGTTGCATGAAGGGAAGTGTTTACTGTTAATTAAACGTGAACATGGCTTTTGCACAAAGCAGCCAAATGGCTCTGTCTTTCCCTGTCCTCACACCAGAGACGTACCCTGTTTGGCAAGTTAAAATGAAAGCGCTTTTACAGAGGGAAAAGCTTTATCACACTATAGAAGATGATCCCCCCCCAAGAGGATGATGATGAATGGCCTGGGTGGCATGAAGCCGACTTGAGAGCTAGGGGGACGATTGTCTTGAGTGTTGCTGACCATTTGTTGGTTAATTTGGAAGACCAGGGAACTGCACGTGCTGTTTGGAATAAACTTCGAGATTTACATCTCAGGCAAGGAGCAGGGTCAAGTGTCCTGTACTTTAAAAAACTGTGCAGAATGGAGCTGCCGAAAAATGGCTATTTGCCCAGTCATTTATCTCAGATGAAACGCCTCAGGCAAGATCTTGCCCAGAGAGATTTGACTATTTCTGAAGCTGTTTTTTCCATGCTGATAATTAATAGCCTAGATGAGTCGTTTGATGCAATTGCTTCTCAGCTTTCAGCGTTGCCTAATGATAGATTAACACCGGACCATGTGCCTGCTGCACTTTTGAATGAGTGGGACCGCAGGCAAACTGTTAAAGAGAGCCGGGGCAAAGCTGATGAAAATGTGTTTAAACATTCAGCAAGGGAAAGTGAAACTGCTGCCAAAGCTTTGAAGACACGGCGTTGTTACAACTGCGGAGAAGTAGGACATTATAGAGACCAGTGTCGGAAGACTTCAAAGAAAAGGAGCAACTTCAAAGGCAAAGATAAAGGTGGAGGAGGCCCAGAGCCACGTGGAAGTAAATCTCAGGGATCGCATGCGTTGAAAGCTTTGATCTCTCACTGTTCTGATGAGCTCACACATTCAATTTTTGTTGTGGCTTCGGGAGCCACGAGGCACATGACCAACAACAAGAACATCTTTATTCATCTTGAAGAACAGCAGGGGGCAATGCATCAGGCTGACAGAACGACGATTAGAAGTTATGCTCAGGGAACTATTTCTCTGCAAAATCTTAATGCAACTGTTAAAAATGTTATGTATGCTCCTCATTTGCAAGATAATTTGTTGAGTGTTTCCCAGCTTACATCTCAAGGTCTCAAGCTGGTGTTCACAAAGTTTTGATGTGAGGTTTTTCGAGACAATAAGCTCATTCTTTATGCTAAATGCAAAGATGGTTTATATGTTTTGCCTTTTGTTACAGGTAAAGCAGCTGAAGCAACAAAAGAAATTGAAAAGGCACACTGTAACATATTAATTGATAAGAATGAGAGGTTGCATAACCATTGTATCCATGATTATCACCAATTATTTGGGCATCTTAATTTCCAGGCTGTGGCAAAAATGCAAAATATAGTTGAGGGCATGAAGGTTCCAAAGTGTCCTTATCATATGAAGTGTATCTCTTGTGCAGAGAACAAAATCAAACAAGCTCCCAAAGGTGAGAAATCAGGGAGAGATGTACAAAAACCCTATGAAGTAGTACATGCTGACCTGGTGGGACCTCTAGCGCCCTCTAGAGGAAACTCGCACTACTTCTTGGTTCTGATTGACGCATATTCTAGATATGTTTGGGTTTATGTAGTACAGAAGAAGTCTGAAGCCTTTTCAAGGTTTCAACAGTTTTGTGCATGGCTTAAAAATGTGCACGATGAACATATACGTAACTTTTTCACTGATAGAGGAGGAGAGTTTTGTTCAGAAGAATTTGAAAGTTATCTTGCTGAACAGGGCATTGAGCACCTCACTACCACGCCCAGATCTCCTTGGCAAAATGGTTTATGTGAGAGAATAAACCAAACCCTGCAACAAGGGATTAAAACTCTGTTGCATGACTCAGGTTTACCGAATCCTTTCTGGGGAGAAGCACTGTCATGTTTTACATATGTCTACAACCGCAGATATCAATCAGCCATTGGGTGCACTCCGTATAAAATACTGTTTCAGAGAAAACCATTTGTGAAGCATTTCAAAAATTTTGGTTCAGAAGTGTGGGTACATACCATGAAAATTGACAAACTGAGTAAACGTGGTCAACGAGGTATCTTTCTGGGGTATGAGAAAGGCTCATATCGTGTGCTGATGACAGACACGAAAACAATCAGATTGACCAGGAGTATGGACTGTAATCCTAAGTGGGATACAGTTGGTATTTTCCAGTGTTACCCACTATCTGATGATGAAAATGCAAAACCTAAACCAGAAAAGAAAGAGGCAGAGTCTGCAGAGCCTGTCACTATTGAAGAATCTAGTGATGGTGGTGATGATGGTGAAGAGTCTGACTCTGACACAGACTTTCACAGTGCTAAAGCCTCAGTTAGAAATGAGTCAGAGGCTGATGCAGATGTACAACCTTTGTTTACTGTGGGCCAACAGTCTCCTAGGGAGAAAATGGATCCAGAGGATCTGAGAATTTTGCGCAGGTCCGAGAGAGCTACCAAAGGAATACCGCCAAAGCATTTTTCCAAAGAATTTGCCAAAGCTGTCACTACCAGTAGCTCAGACTCAGTGTTTGAACCAACTAGTTACAAAGAGATTCAAAACATGTCAGCTAAAGATGCAGAGCCTTGGCTTAGTGCCATGAAGTCTGAGTTGAATTCCCTGAAACAAAATGAAACTTGGGAATTGGTTCCAGAAGAACCAGGTATGAAATTTGTAGACAGTCGGTGGATATTTAAGATAAAAACTGACCAGCATGGTAAAGTTGTCAGACATAAAGCTAGATTAGTAGCACGTGGTTTTTCTCAGGTTCCTGACCAAGATTACCATGAGACGTACTCACCAACAGTCAAATTTGAAAGCATCAGACTGTTGATGAAACTTGCCGCTGAAGAAGGCATGACTATTTCTCACCATGACGTGAATACCGCATTTTTATACGGTGTTCTTGACGATAACATTTACATGCTACCACCAGATGGCATACAAATCAAAAAGGGAATGGTGTGCAAGTTTTAAAAGTCTCTATATGGTCTGAAACAAAGTGCTTGTTGCTGGCACACTAAACTGACTGATGTACTATTTTCCTTAGGTTTCCAGCAAGGAAAAGCAGATTCTTGTGTATTTGTGAGTGTAATCAACAGAAACTGTATTGTGTGTGTTACGTTGATGATATATTATTTTTCTGGAAGGATGTAAACATCTACAAAAACACTCTTGCGAAATTGCAAAAACATTTCGACATGAAAGATTTAGGAGACGTTAGTAACTATCTATCTCTGGAAGTTGAGAGAAATGAGAAAGGTGACATTTTGCTGCACCAAACACATAAAATCAATGATTTGATTGAAAAGTTGAATCTAACTGGCACAAACGTTGTAGACACCCCCATGGTCACAGTTTATCAGCATGATACAAATGCTGAAGTTTTTCTGACACCACATTGTTTAGAAGTCTGTTAGGCAAGCTCAGCTTTGTAGCAAGGTGTACCAGACCAGACATTGCCGTTGCTGTGAATCTACTTAGTAGATGCGCTAATAATCCAACAGTGCAAGATTTCAAGGCACTAAAACGCATTGTTAAATATTTGAAGTGTACTGTATATTACTGGCTAAGACTTACTGGTCAAATGTCTGGAGGCCTAGAAATCTATGCAGACGCCAGTTTTGGCAGTGGCATAACAGACGGCAAGAGTACATCAGGTGTCTGTTACTTATACAATCAAGGTTTGTTTGATTGGTCTTGCAAGAAGCAAGCAACAGTGAGCATGAGTACATGTGAAGCTGAACTCAACGCTTTAATTCATTCGCTCTTGGATGTGGAGTGGTTGCAACAACTATGTCAGGATGTGAGAGTGAAAGTTTCTTGTCCAATTCAGGTTTACCAGGACAACAAAGCCTGCATAGAGTTAATCCACTCAGAAGGGTGCAAACAAAGAACGAAACATTTACAAATTAAATTGCACCTGGCCAGAGAGTGTATTAAAAATGGAGTTGTGAAAGTTTCATATATGCCAGAAAAGGAAATTCCTGCAGATGCTTTGCCCAAAGCTGTTAATAAGGAACAACTTGGTGTATATGTAAAGAAGTTACATTTGTGTAAGATTTTCATAAAGGTTGGAATGAAAAAGGGGAGGTTGTTAGTATTTTCACCCCTCCCTTATCTGAAAATCTCCTGAGTGGAGAGAGAAAGGGGAGGAGTTTACTTTGATACTGTGTTCCTAACTCTCTCAGCTCTGAGGAGTTTTCTGAGGAGAATGGCTGCTGTTGATTTCTCTGCTAGGTGACTGAAGTGAGAAGCTTTAAACTCACACAGTCTGTGTATTCTGTAAATATGTTTAGCTTGTAGAAATAAAAGAAGGATTACTTCTAAAACCTCTGGAACTACATCTGGTTATTGGTTGCTGAGTTGGTGCTCACAGCTAGCAGTTGTGAGTCCAGGTTTTCGGGATCAGGCCGTGAAGGTGTTCCAGTTTGTCCTGCCTGTGAAGAGTGGCTTGTGGACAGAAGACGTGGAAGATACACCTGGCCTATTCCCACACAAATTTGGGGGTTCTGCAAGAGATTTATAGTAGGTAATTATCCTGATATGGGCTCTTGCAACTATGGATGGGAGTCCCAATTCCAATCTTAGTTGGGCAGGTATGGTCCCATTGGGGAGGCCCAATATCTTTCTTGCCAGTAGGTTTTGCAGAGTCTCCAGACGCTGAAGTGTTTTCGGATTCCACCCCCATATTTCCACCCCGTATAACAACATTGGGGGCATTTTGCTGATGTAGGCTTTTCTGATTGGTGCTATGAGCTGGCCATTCACAGGGGCTACAGCACAACAAAAGTGGGACAAAAATAAGCCAGAGTATTTGAGGTATAAGAAGTTACAGGACTTCAGCAGGAAGTTATGGGATATACACTGGTTGAAAATGAAGCAGTGCAACAGCCCAAAAATATTAGCAGGTGCAAACAGTATAGAAGGCAGGATCACATGTGATCTTCCCCAAAGCATTATGAGCAGAAATAATATTGAATCTGAAATTAAAAAGGATATATGGAGGGGCCCACAGAGAGCATTATTCATGTACACTTTAATGCAGCTTTTAATTCCTTCAGTACAGTCATGTTGTTGGCACCCATCTGATAAAATGGAGTGCGACTCCGGGTATGAAGTCAAACGGCTGCATTAGCAGCACCTAAGTGACTTCTCCAAGGCACAAGCCTGGGCATTGTGTATGGAGGTCCTGGGCTGCCCAGACAACAAGACCCCACTCTTGGCTTTGCTGGCGTGTTCAACAGAAAAGCAAAGCAATATGTCTGGCACCAGGCTGGCTGCAGGAATTACTGGAAGGAGGCATACAGGGCCCCATTCAACCGTCTTAGTGTAGGGATGTGTATAGATGCTAGGAGAGGATATATTTATCATCTCAGACTGGATTCTCCTGGTATTTCCCCCTATTCTCCCCCTTAAAACAATAGAATAATTGTTGAAGAGTAACAGATACAGCAGCTTTGTTCAGGCAGGCTTAAAATTGTATTCCAGTTACATACTTTTTAAAATGGTGTCTGAGCAATGGAAGTTCAAACATACAGATGTTCTGCATCACTGGAATGAGGTGAAAGAGCAAAGAGGAAGTGCCAAGCCAGGTGAGGAGGATATATGTGGCTGCACCCTGCCCCTGTCAGGGCACAGTGGGAGTAACTCTCAGAGTTCTCTCTAGCAAACTTACAGTAGAACTCTGAGCTTCAGCTCCTATCATGTGCCTATCTAGCAAACATGCATTGTTAGTTTGACTGCATTGTAAATATCCAGAGTCCACTCTGGATTTGTGTAGGATTTACTCCTTAGCCTTTGATTCTTCCAAAAAATATCCTGAAAGGCAATGGAGGTTTAGGATCAGAGTTTTCCTTCTCCTAGGTTGACTAGCCCCACCAGCCATCACTTTCCCTCTTCAGCACATGCAGAAATTGCCTTCTTGATACTATTCATCTTGTCCGCTCAATCTGCTGGAGCCTGTCTTCACAGGCAGGGAAAGACATTAACTCACAGAGGATTTGAAACCCTCCTCACCTAGTTTAGCTGGCTAGTCTAAGCTGTTCCTGGGGTGTGGCTTCTGTATCTAGGAGCCACAGATGAGAGCTGAGTGCAGGATGGGAACCAAAGGTGGACAAACCTGCCCAGAAGGACCTTGCTCCTATTGCTGCTCGTGTGCCATGCACACCAATAAAACAGCAGCAGCATCTTATTGTGACTGTACCGTTAGACAGCATGATAGGCTGCTGTCAGTGCTTTTTTTCTATAAAAAATGTTTAGGGGTACTCTCATTTTCCTACTCATATTGAAAAACTGCCCTTCAATGAGGCCAAATTTAGATTCACAAAATGTTTAGGGGTATGCGTAACCCTGCGTCCCCCCAGAAAAAAGCACTGGCTGCAGTGATAACGTGAGGACTGTAGCTCAGTGGCAGAGCCTCTGCTTTGCATACAGAAGGTCCTATTTTCAATCCCTGATATGTTCAGGTAGGATTGAGAACAATTCCCTGCCTGAAATCCTGGAGAGCTGCTGCGAGTCAGTGTAGACAATGATGAGCTGGTGGAACAATTTTCAATTAAGGAACTTGTTTAGCCTTTGAGTTGCCCAAGCATAGATCCTGCTGCCAAAGACCCTGGTTTGAATTCTCTGTTGTTTTTCAATTTGACTTTCAGATCATTTGCATGTCTCCCCTGTGCTCCACCAATATATTCGTGATGCGTAGATGCACTCTTGTACAATGGTAAGAATCCATTCAAATAGGATATTGATGTGCCTTTAGCCATGATAAAGGTGCCTAATGGTGCTCAGCAGCATAGCTTCTACTTAGTCCCCTCCTTATGCATTCAACAAATGCTACTCTAATACTAATCCAACATTAGTCCTGCTCAGAGGAGATTTATTGAAATTGACACAACTAATTTAAGTGAGTATCTTCGTGTAAAACTTAGTTGAATATTCCAATCAGCCCAACTGGGCTGTCCCTCCACTTTGAAACACACACACACACACACACACCCCCCCACACACACACCCCCACACACACAACCAAACAGTTTCCCTGCATCATGATTTGCAGAAATTACCAGCAGCTACTTGGCCAAAATAGACAGCTGGTTCAACCTGTACTGCAGGATTCAGGGTGATGAACTCTAGCTCAGTGGTAAGGAATCTGCTTTGCATGCAGAAGGTACAGAGCTGATGGACCAATGAACTGACTAAGTATAAGCAAACTTCCTTATGTGCCTGTGGCAAGTAAGAGGACAGCTAACCTAACAGATCTCTTGTGGAAGGGCCTTAGCACAGTGGTAGAACATCTGCCTTGCATGCAGAAGGTCCCGGTTTTGATCCCTGGCATTTCCTGGTAGGGCTGCTAAAGGATCTTACCTGAAACTCTGGAGAGCTGCAACCAGTCAGTGTAGGCCAGGCATCCCCAAACTTCGGCCCTCCAGATGTTTTGGACTACAATTCCCATCATCCCTGACCACTGGTCCTGTTAGCTAGGGATCATGGGAGTTGTAGGCCAAAACATCTGGAGGGCCGCAGTTTGGGGGTGCCTGGTGTAGGCAGGAATGAGCTAGGTGGACCAAAAGCAGCTTCCTGTGTCCCTTCATGATAGACCATGGAGGAGAAGCAAGTCCAGTTTACCTGCCCAGAGGTACCACTGTATGCACTAATAGTAGTGGACACTTTCTCTCTTACTCTCTGGATGCTGCAATGGATGAACTCTGTGGATGCTACTCAACAAAATAATGAAGGAGGGAGCTGAAGCAAAACACACAGAGAAAAGCTTCTTCACTTTCCAATAGTAACTAATCAGAGATTGTCTCTGCCTGCCTGCCTGCCTGCCTCCTCCTGGTGATTATGAAGATTTGATGGCTGTTGTTAAGGAGTCTCATCACATCTCAGAAGAATAAATCTGCCCTCCAGAGAATCTCTTTCTCCTTATGGCTAGGAATACCACATCTTTCAAGCCAGGGGATTTAGCTCCTTTTGACAGCAACATCGCTCTGAGCTGCAAGTGCTGTCTTGCCACCATCCACCAAAGGATGGAGAGGTCACCCTCTGAACTTACAAAAAGACACAAAATCTATCTCTTGAAAACAATCAATACCTTCTATAGCAGGAGTGGTGAACTTCAGGACAGGGAATTAAATGTGGCGTTCCAGGCTGCTCCGTATGGGCCTCATGACTGTCCCAGCCACACTCCTTTCTATGTCTAGGTCACTGTTTGCTGCTCCCTTCTTGGATGATTTTGTCTAGCTGAAATGTGTCCTTGAACTCTCATAATACTTCTCTCATGCTTGGATGGAGGTGTGTGTCTGTGTCTGTATGTGCACACGTGTGTGATTTTTGCATGGCTAGAATGTAGCCAAGTATAAAAAGGTAAGAGTCAGATGCACTGTCTCACCCATTTTAGCCTCTGGCCCTACCCACCAGTGGTGTGTGGCCCCCAGGAGGTTTGCCCACCAGGGAATGTGGTTCTTAAGTCAAAAAAGGTTCCCCACCCCTGACCTACATAGTCACAGCTCTGATGCTTTTTTCTGCTTTTTTTACCAGAGCTATGACGAGCGCCGACGACTGCTGGACAGATCACTGACTAATATGCTTCATGATGGCTATCAAGATTATACCTCAATGCCGACTTCAAGGAAGGAAACCAAGGTGCAAAATGAACACCCAAGCCCTTCAAGATCCCATTAAGTGGGATTGCTTCCAAACAACTCTTAAGGATGCTTTCAGAATTCCCTGATAACATCGAGGAACACTGGACCAAGCTAAAAACATCCATTATTGCAGCCTGTGAACAAACTATTGGATACCAAACCAAGAAACACCAGGACTGGTTTGATGAGAATGACAGTGAGATTGAACACATGATTGACAAGAAAATGAAGGCCTTTCAGATCTGGCAAAGAGATAGAAACTGTGCCACTAAGAAAAAAACCTATGCCAATGCTAAGGCTGAGGTTCAAAGAAGAACCAGAGAACTAAAAAACACCTAGTGAATAAAAAAAAGCTCAAGAGATCCAACATTTAGCAGACACTCATGATGCACAGAGTTTCTTTAAAGCCACAAAGACCATCTATGGGCCAACAAATCATGGCATATACCCCCTATGCTCAGCAGATGGTATCACACTTCTAAAATATAAAGAAGCTATTGCACTGTGCTGGAAAGAACATTACCAACATCTCCTTAATCACAACTCCCCCACAGCTGCTGAGGTCCTCTCACAAATTCCGCAAAAACAAGTTAGAGATGAGCTTGCAGTATCTCCAAATCTGGGAGAGTTGTGTACATCTAAACAAATGAAATTAAACAAATGAAAAACAACAAAGCCGGTGGACCTGATGGGATACCTGCCAAAATCTTCAAAGTGGGTGGAATTGAACTTACACAACAACTTCACAAGCTCATCGAAAAAATGTGGGAAAGAGAAGAGATCCCAGCAGACTTTAGGGATGCCAAAATTATCAATCTCTTTTAAAAAGGTGTCAGAACTGATTGTGGAAACTATAGAGGCATCTCTCTATTAGCTGTGGCCAGCAAAATTCTTGGAAGGAACTTAGCAAACCATCTCTTAACAACTTCAAGAAAAATGCAAAGAGCAAAACCAACCCCTGTATATGGCGAATGACCTGAATAAGGCTTTTGACACTGTAAATTGTAATGCCCTTTGGACTGTCCTTCTGAAAATTGGCTGCCCAGATAAATTTGTAAACATCATTCGGCTCCTCCATGATAATATGACAGCAACAATCACAGATAACAATGGCTCTCAAAGTGAACCATTCATAGTGGGATCAGGTGATAAACAGGGTTGTGTTATTGCTCCAACTATATTCATTATTTTCATTGCCATGATCCTACACTTTGTGGAAGGGAAACGCCCCACTGGAGTAGAAATCATATATCGAACAGATGGAAAGCTCTTCAATCTGAGCAGGCTGAAAGCAAAGAGTAAGGTTACCGTAACTTACATCATAGAGCTTCAGTATGCTGATGACAACGTAGGTCAGAGGATGACCTCCAAACCATCCTAAATATCTTTGCAGAAGCTTACGGAAAGCTTGGCCTATCACTCCGCACAACAACTCAACATCCAAAAAACCAAAGTGCTGCACCAACAAGTACAAAATAACCCCTCTGCAGTGCCACAAATCCAACTCAATGGTGTAACCTTGGAAAATGTTGATCACTTCTCCTATCTAGGCAGTTATCTTTCCACAAGGGCCAACATTGATGCAAAAATCCAGCATCGCCTGAGCTCTGTGAGTGTGGCTTTCTCCTAATTGAAGCACAGAGTGTTTGAGAACCAGGACATTTGCAGGGAAACCAAAATGTTTGTTTACAAAGCTATTGTACTACCAACCTTACTATATGCTTGTGAAACATGGACCACTTATAAACGCCATCTCCAACTCCTCGAAAGATTCCATCAACAGTGTCTCCCCCCAAAAAAATTCACATCACTTGGGAAGACAGGCGAACTAATATCAGTGTACTGGAAGAAGCAAAAATAATCAGTGTTGAAGCAATGATTCTTCAACATCAACTTTGTTGGACTGGTCATTTGCGGATGCCTGATGATCATCTTCCAAAGCAACTACTCTATTCTGAACTTAAAAATGGAAAGCGTAATTCTGGTGGTCAACAAAAGAGGTTTAAAGACTGTCTTAAGACAAATCTTAAAAAATGTAGTATAAACACTGACAACTGAGAAACACTGGCCTGCAAGCACTCCAGTTGGAGAACAGCCCTTTACCAAAGGTGTCATGGGCTTTGAAGACACTCGAACTCAGGACACAAGGGAGAAATGTGCTAAGAGGAAGACACGATTGGCAAATCCACACCGAGATCAACTCCCACCCGGGAACCAATGTCCCCACTGTGGAAGAATGTGTGGATCCAGAATTGACCTCCACAGACACTTACGGACTCATTGTTAAAACCGTGTTTATGGAAGACAATCTTACTCGACTACAAGTGATCACCAAAGATGAAGCATTTTTCTGTAAGAGTTCAAACTTTTAGAATAGATACTTTCTTCCCAATTCATTTTTGCTTAAAGGGCTGCCTCCTTTTCAGGGTGAAGGTGAACAGGGGAGCACTCTGGAATGTATCCTGCTCAGACTGTATGTTGCCTGAACTGATTAGACTTAAAAAAAAAAACTCCCACCAGGTCTGAGACCATTGGCACTCAACAGGATATAATCTCAGCCAGCATAAAATTGTGACATTTGGTTAATATTGCATAGCCTTGGATGTAGCTATGCTAGGTGGAAATCTTGCTAAGACTTTTCAAAGGGCCAAGGAGTTTCTACCTGAATAACAAGAAACTTCCCCCATCCCCAACTCAGAAATCCTCTCAGCAAGACAGACTTACGAAGCCAACCACTGAACTCCAAAGGAAACTTGAAATGTTCCTGCTGGGTGAGCTTCAACAGTCTTGGCTCATTTAGCAATCATTCTCAACCTGCCTGTTTTTCTGTCACTTGTGCCTTCAGAGGCTTGAAACTTGACTATTGTGATGCTCTCAACATGGGGCCAGCCTTGAAAATAGTTCAGAGGCTAAAACTAAGTGCAGAATGTTAAGGCAAGCGAGTGAGAACCTGGAAGCTTGGTGAAGCATTGCCTCAGTGGTGCAGAATGCTGGTGGCCCAGCTGTGCCCCTACCTGGACAGGGATAGCCTAACTTCTGCTGTCTATGCTCTGGTAACAACTAGGTTAGAACCCTCTAATGCATTATACATATCGCTACCTCTAAAGTCAGTTTGGAAACTTCAGCTAGTGCAGAATTCAGCTGCCAGGTTTGAACATGTAACACCGGTCCTGGCCCTACTGCGCTGGCTGCCAATCAGTTTCTGGACCCAATTCAAAGTTCTGGTTTTGACTTTTAAAGCCTTAAATGGCTCAGGACCACAATCCCTCAAGGACTGTCTCTCCCCATATGAACTGACTCAGACCCTGTGATCAACATGTGAGGCCCTTTTCTGCGTGCCTCCTCCCCAAGAGGTTCTCAGGGTGGCAACATAAGAATGGGCCTTTTCTTTATTTTTTAAAATGTTTTTTTTATTAAAGATTTTCTTGATTTACAAAAGTATGTGCAATGTCTCTCTCTCATATTTTTTTCCATGTAACATTTTTACAAATCAGTTTCATTTGTTGAGACATTAGGAAGAAAAGGGTGAAAGAGGTGGAGGGGGTGGGAAGATGGGTGGGGGTGGGGTCGGGTGATGATGTTTCTATTTTACTTAATATATGTAGGGTTTGGTGTCAGTGTTGCTTGTATAGGTTCTCTGCTGTTCGCTTGTGTTCCTTTGGTGGTGAGAGAGGTTGGGGTTGGCCTAGAGTGTGGTTGTTCATTTGTGGTTGGCCAATAGGATGTATTGGCCAATAGGATGAAAAACTTTTTGAATAGAATAATAAAGAAAGATCAAACAGGATTCCTCCCCAGGAGACAGATAAAAGAAAATATTAGAATAATTATCGATTTATTGGAATATGTAGAGATGAAGCCGGGTATGAAAATAGATATGCTATTAGTAGACGCTGAGAAAGCCTTTGACAGCGTGTCATGGGATTTTCTAAATAACATATGCAAGAAATTGAAATTGGGAAACAAATTCATGAATGGAATACATGCAATTTATAAAGAACAGAACGCAAAATTACTTATAAACAATGAAATTACAGAAGAATTTAGGATCGAAAGAGGGATGAGACAGGGTTGCCCCCTGTCCCCCCTGTTATTTATTTTGACTCTGGAAACACTATTGATAGCATTGAGGAAAGATAAAGAAATTAAAGGGATAAAATTGGGAGCAACATGTCATAAGGTGAGAGCATTTGCGGACAATGTAATCGTCATGACAGAAACACCAGACAAAAGTATTATAAAAGTGCTAGACCATATGAAAAAGTATGGGGAAGTATCAGGCTTTAAATTAAACAAGGACAAATCCAAAATATTGACGAAAAATATGAGGGATAAAGAAAGGGAAGAATTGGAAAAAATAACAGGGATTAAAGCAGAAAGTAAAGTAAACTATTTAGGAATATGGATTACGAATAAAAACTCTAATTTATTTAAAAACAACTATATCAAGAAATGGAAGGAAATAAAAAACAGTTTAGAAAAGTGGAAGCATTTAAATCTTTCTATATGGGGAAGAGTTTCTATGATAAGGATGATTGCCCTGCCAAAAATTATGTTTTTATTTCAAAATATACCAATAATAACGGGAATGAAATATTTTAAGGACTGGCAGAAAGACCTAGCAGATTTTGTATGGCAAGGGAAGAAAGCTAGAATGAAAAAAGAAATCTTAATAAGTCAAAGAGAAATGGGAGGCCTTGCCCTCCCAGACTTGAAAAGGTACTTTGAAGCAGCGTGCTGGACCTGGTTAAAAGATTGGTTGAATTTGGGAAAACTCAGAAACTTTGGAATTAGAAGGTTGGAATAAATTATTTGAGTGGCATGGCTATTTATTGTATGAAAAGATCAAACTACATAAATATTTTAAAAACCATGTAATCAGAAAAGCTCTAATAGAAGTATGGGAGAGAACCAAAGAAAAGGTGATAGAGAAGACTCCCTGGTGGGCATCTCCGGTGGAAGCGAATTCAACTCTGAAGTGTAACAAATTCTGCGTGGCTTCCCACAGCCCTTTGCCAATCAGCCAAGCTTTGCAGCGGTGGTTCCATTCCTCATAATTTTGTCCATCCAAGCGGTCAAAAGGAACAGTAAAATGTTCATTCTGTTCGGCCATCTTCCCTGGGGGGTGCAGCCCACTTACTTGCTTTCAGTAGCCTTCCCTCCCGATCCGAAGATGCCTCCAGTCTCCTTTTCAGCCAGTGAGTTCAAACTGCTGTTTTTTTCCTTTAAGAAACAGAGCAAAAACAGGCTTCTCCAGCTGGCACCCTCTGCCTCCACAGACTTGGCAGAGCACACTGCATTCCTTAGATAGTCGTCATGGCAACGGAGCTCAGTCTCCTCGGGAGCTCCTCTCTGCAAGCAAAGCTGCAAACCAGCCCTTACACAGACGTCCTCTGCTTTCATCTGGCTTTCTAGATGCAGACCAGACCATGCAGGACCCCCATTAACCTGGGGTTCAGACTGTGACCTCCCTTAACTTCTGGGACACCCATAACCTGTCCAGAAACTTGGGTTGGTTCTCCAGAACCAGCAATGATGCCCAGCACGCTTTCAGTTGTGCCAGGAACTCCCCCCAGTTTCCAGGCTGTTAGCAGAGTTATTTTTAGATTCACTCACGCAGCAAAAGATGAACGGTCTGCAAGGGAGTTGCAGCAATGATTCACTGGAGCCAGCTTCTTTCTTTCTTATCTTGAATCATTTATTTATGTACAGCAGAACGACCCGGGAGAACGCCAAGGCATGGCTGACTTCCGGCAAGAGCAGAACAGAAACTGAAAGTGCCTACACACAGAGAGCAAAAGACCCTTATGTGGACCCACCCAGGGTACAGCATGTCACATAGAAGAGCAGTTTAACCCTGTCAGCTCTGATATAGCTCACACCAACTCCCATCAGCTTAAGTCAGCATGGTCAAGGATGATGGGAACTATAGTCCAGCAACACCTAGAGGGCATGAGGCTGAGAAAAGCTGATGTACAGAATACTGGGATAGAGGGGCTAATTGCCCAATCTGGCATAAGGAATATTCCAAAATTCAGAAATGTTCGTGGAAGATACTCCCACTAGAACAGTTGTGGGGAGCCTTTGGCCTGCAAGTTTTTGCTTAACTACATGATCATTGGCCATGCTTGCTGGGGCTTGCGATTGGGAGTTGTGGTTCAGCAACATCTGGAGAGCCAAAGGTTTCCCACACCTGCAGTAGACTGCTCTAAACAGAGCTCTGTGAGTCAGCCATATTTGTAGAGGAGAGGACAAATGGGCAGATTTTTTTAACCAACATGGAATTCTCTGGGCTAGAGAAGATGACCCAAAGCATCTGAGGCAGGTGGACTATCCTCTCTTAAGGTGAGTCTTGAGGTGAAAAGCCACATACAGGCAGAAAAGTGCCTCTTTCATGAGAAAATGACATGCACAGTATTTCAAAGGGTCACCTTTTATGCTTCAACCAGTGAGCCCAAAATGCTTTCCAAATAAAGCATTTCTTTGCTAGGAATTCTAAAAAGAGAGGAATCTCGGGTATCAAAGCAGCTATTATGCAGGCCAGTTTGACAGCAGATGAATGTGAGAATGGTTCCAATGGGTCCATTACGTTGCAAATATTAGGTAACAAAATCCGCACTAGGCCAAATGAGGCAGTGGCTATTATCCATTCTGTGCACATAATAGGTTCCATGATGCTGATATAATACAAATATTAAAAAGATAATATGTACAAAAACTACATCAGCAACAACACTCCCAACTTCTCTGGGGAGCCCATAATTCCCTTTAATTTTGTTCAGGTGCTGAGTGCCATTGCTTATATAACCAAAACAATACCACCCACATACAAGCGGTGTCAGGGACCAGAAGTCAGATTCCTCTTCTGCAGGTGGTGGAGTCAAGGTCTCCAAATGAGAAGGGGAAAGGCACACAGGACCAATCCTAGAAGTACTGTTGCTGGGTGATCTTGTGTGGTCAGGGGCTCTGCAGCCCAAGAAGGTGGCACTGTCATCATCAAATGCCTCCAATGTAGATGATGCAGTGAGACCAGCAGTAGGACAAATATGGGGAATCTTTGGCCCTCCAGATGTTGCTGAACTACAAATCCTATCACCCCAGCAAGCAATGGAACATTAGAAGAACCAACCAAAAAAAGAAAAGGAATGATTCTGATCAGCGAAGCAGGGAACTTTCAGATATTCTAGAAAGAAGGCGGGGGGAGTGGGATGTTAGTCAAGCAAAGGCTTTACAGTGGTGGTGCCTCACTTATGGAATGCACACCCCAGAGAGGCTCACATAGCAACCATGCCATGGACTTTTGGTAGGGATGCCATATTTCAAAAAGTGAAAATCTGTACACAGTTTGTTCATTTATTTATTTATTTAGGAAGTTCACACACACACACAAAGCAATACTTCCAATATGTGCTGCCATATGCCGGGGTTTCCCCGGACATTTTAACTGATTTTAACCGGATGCCATTTTCAACAGGTGAATCCCAACGATGGCAGTCCTACTTTTAGGCAACAGTGGGGGTTGTTTGCGGGGGTTTTCCCTTTTATTTATTTCTTCATCTTGCGAGGAAACTGGTAAAATATGGGCTGAATGTAGTAACTGTTAGGTGGATTTGTAGCTGGTTGACTGACAGAATCCAAAGAAAATAAAAAATAAAAAAATTCCTTCCAGTAGCGCCTTAGAGACCAACTAAGTTTGTTATTGGTATGAGCTTTCGTGTGCATGCACACTTCTTCAGATACCAAGTTTGTTATTGTTATATGGAATTTTTAAATTTTTTATTTTGTTTCAACTACGGCAGACCAACACGGCTACCTACCTGTAACTAGAATCCAAAGAGTACTCATTACCGGTAATTGTTCCCCATCATCCTGGGGAAAAGTGAGGAATGGGGTGCTGCAGGGCTCATGTCCTGGGCCCGTTGTTCTGCAACATCTTTATAAACAACTTGGATGAAGAAATTGAGGGGATGCTCATCAAATCTGCAGATGACAGCAAACTGGGCGTGGGGGGGAGTAGCTAATGCCACAGAAGATCTACTCCCCCCGTTTTTCTTCCTAATGTCTCAACAAATGAAACTGATTTGTAAAAATGTTACATGAAAAAAATACGAGAGAGAGACATTGCACATACTTTTGTAACTCAAGAAAATCTTTAATAAAAAACACAATTAAAAAGAAGAAGATAGAATCAAAGTTCAAAATGACCTTAACAGATTAGAGAACTGGGCCCAAGCTAACAAAATGAATTTCAGTAGGGCAAATGTAAGGTGCTACACTTAGGCAGGAAGAACCAGATGCGCAAATATAGGATGGGGGATACCTGGCTTACTATCTGTATATGTGAAAAGGATCTAGGGGTCTTGGTGGAACACAAGCTTAACATCAGTCAACAGTGTGATGCAGCAGCAAAAAAGTGAATGCCATTTTTGGCTGCAACAACAGAAGTATAGTGTCCAGATCAAGGGAACAAATAGTACCACTCTATTCTGCCTTGGTCAGACCACACCTGGAATATCATGTCCAGTTCTGGGTGCCACAATTTAAGAAGGATATTGACAAGCTGGAACGTGTGCAGAGGAGGGCAACCAAGATCATCAAGGGTCGAGAAGCCAAGCTTTGTGAGGAACAGTTGGAGGAGCTGGGTATGTTTAGCCTGGGAAAGAGGAGGCTGAGATGATATATGATAGCCATCTTCAAATATCTTAAGGGCTGTCACATGGAAGATGGAGGAAGCTTGCTTTATCCTGGCTCTGGAGGGTAGGACTCGAACCAATGGCTTCTGACAGTAAGAGCTGTTCAACAGTGGAAAAGTCTCACTTGGGAGGTTGTGGCCTCTCGTTCCTTGAAGGTTTTTAAGCAGAGATTGGATGGCCATCTGTGATGTATGTTCTAGCTGAAATACCTGCATTGCAGGGGGTTGGACTTGTTAGGGTTGCCATATGTTGAAGAGCAAAAAAAACCCAAAACACATTTGCTGACTTCTACTTTTAACTATGGATCGCTATGATGACTCTACCCATGAAAAAGAGGCTGTGTCCTGGAAAAAGAGGCCATATGGCAACTCTGAGACTTGGGGTCCCTTCCAACTCTACAATTTTATGATTCTATTAATCTGTCCAGAAGTGCAATTCCTAGAACTAGGCATAAGTAGGAAGGCAGGCAGGCTGGGGCTGGCTGAAGATTGAATGAGGATGTTCCACCATAATGGAACAGCCTCTACTACCCATGTATGATCTGAAAGCAGCACAGTTATTTATGACACAGGTTGGCTACCTCAGAGAGTACTAGACCCTGTTTTTTTCCATCAGCTGAGTACATTTCTTTCTGTTCTTCAGAGGGTTTGAACTTCCCTCTAATAACTCAACCCTGGCATGTGCTACCTTGTCATATTTTCAAATCACAAACAGTAGAGCCTCGGCCTTTGGGAAAGAATAAAAAGCAATAAAACTGTCAGCTCTGAAGACATCTGCCTGCGAAGAGTTGTTGTTGAAAAATGGGGGCTTTCTTTGGAAAAGATTGCTGCACAAACATTTGGTGAACCCAGGCACTGTTCTACCATTGCTCAGTTAACACTGTTCTAGAAGGGGCGCATGTACATGCATACCTACAGAGTGTGTGTGTGTGTGTGTGTGTGTGTGAGAGAGAGAGAGAGAGAGAGAGAGAGAGAGAGAGAGAGAGAGGATATCATTTTCAGCTGTGGACTTGTTCCCACGAGGAGCAAAAGAGTACAATCTTTGCAGATGCCAGTGACAGATGGATTTGATAATCAAAACCTCAATGACACCTACACTGTGTCGCTGCTGCCAGGCATGGATGTCACCTGAGTTTATTAAGAGAAAGACCCAACACACAATATTTTTTTGCTTTGAGACAGAGAGGTCATCCACCCACATCCAACTTGTAAGCCCAATGGTATTACAGTAGATGGGGCTACTTATATCTACCAGGATGCAGCAGGCCTTGCTAACAAAATCATTCTCCATACTCCAAAATGGAGTCACTTCTGTGGCTCTCCAGAGAATACACACATATTTCCTTTGGCTGTGTCCCCCCCTCCCCGCGCGCGCTTTTTCTTTTTCTAGCTGCTTCAAATGAATCCTCCTTAAAATAAATATATTTTCACATAATTGTCAGGTTTCCTCATATTTGCTTTTCAGATATTCATTTCTACTGGTGATTAGTAGGCTGCTGTGACGGATTGGCCCTAAGGTGAAAGAGTTTTTACCTCCCGGTTCAGAAGGAGTTAATCCACCCTCACCACGAATGGCAGCTCATCCTTTAGGGCAGTGATGGCCAACCTTGACACTCCAGATGTTTTGGGACTACAACTCCCATCATCCCTGACCACTGGTCCTGTTAGCTAGGAATGATGGGAGTTGTAGTTCCAAAACATCTGGGGTGTCAAGGTTGAGCGGTCCCCGGTTTAAAAGGAGGGGACAGCCGTTTTGACAGTTGAGAAGAGGGAGGGTGTGTGTGGTGACAGGGAGAAGAAGGGTGTGGGGCCAGGATAGTGTTGGTGTAGGTTAGGATTAGTTTGTCATGAAACTAAAAAAATGAAAGAGTTCCTGTATTACGGTAACTAAGATTGTGAATGCATGAATCTTTAAATCAACTATGTTCTCCAGAAAATAAAGTCCAGTTCCTTTTGTTCCAAAGAAGGATCGTCATTATTGGTCCAGCAGGGTATCAAATCTCACAGAGGTGTGTACTCAGGAAAAGGGCAAAACTTACCTGAGAGGAAAGAGGGTGTTAGTTTGTGCCTTAGTCACACAGAAAGGGGTTAGATGGTGAAAACCTGAAGTGCCACAAAGTTGCCAGAGTTGTGAGGCAAATCGTTACAGTGGGGATTCAAGCTGAGGGAGGCCCTTTACTACAGTCAGAGGTGGTTCATCTAAGTAGCCCAGAGCGTTAAGGATATCAGGCCACGAAAGCTGGATACAGACTCTCATTACTAATAAACCCTTAAAGTAAGAAGGGTTTGTTTTCGAGGCGAACCTAGGAAAGAGAAAAGGGGGGGGGTTCTTTACCCTGTAACCTTTTGGAGAAATCTGTAGTAATAGAGAGGAGGGGGGTTCGTCGCAGCTGCTCTCTTCTTGGAGTTTGGTTGTGCCATAGATTCTATGTTCCAGGGATGGGGACCTTTGGGTCTTTAGATGTTGTTGGACCTCAGCTTGGAATGCTGGAAGATGGCGGCGTTAGTGGAAGCCCTGTCTGGTGCTCCATGATAACAGACAGGCTTCTAAGTTGTTTTTGTAGTTTTTAATAGTTTTTTAACAGTTGTAATTAACTGAGCTCATCTACTTTTATCCTACCTAAAAAGCGGTGCATCTTTTCGCAACTGCCGGACTCCACCAAGCATTGCCAAGCAACCTCAGCTTGTTGGTGGATTCCAGCTTTCTGAATACTAGCTTCTGGAAACCACAGGAAGTGAGAGTGCTATTGTGCTCAAATCCTGCTTGCTGGTTTCCCTCAAGCAACTCTTCAGCCACTGCAAGAATAGGATGTTGGATTAGATGAGCCTTTGGTCTGATTCAGCAGAAGTTTCTTATGTTTTTATATCCATCCAGCAATAGCCAATCATGGGGTCTGAAGAGAATTAGGTTTCAACAATATCCAGACAGCATCAAGTTTGGCAAGGCTGATCAAGGATTTCTCAGATTAATCTAGTTAGTAGAGAATGCGTAGTTTGTGTCAGTTCTAGGAAGAGCAGTGGCTCAGTGGTACAGCATATTCCTTGCATTCAGAAGGCCCCAGGTCCAACCTCTAGCATCTCAGGGTAGAGCTAAGGAGACTCCTCTCTATCAACCTGGAGAGTCACCACCAGTCACTATAGACAGTGCTAAGATATGTGGACCAGCAGTGTGACTCAGTATAAGGCAGTTTTCTATGTTCCTAAGTGCATAGAATCCTATGACTCAGGTGGGTTGAGGGTAGAAACATGTAGCTCAATGGCAGACTATCTGATTTGCAAGCAAAAGGTACTAGGTTCGATCCACAGCATCTCCAGTTAGGTAGGGTTACCTTGGGGGGGGGCAAAGTTGTTGAGCTGTTTCTTCAGCTATTTTTTTGGAAATTTCACCCAGACACCATTTTCGATGGGCAAATCCTAGCAATGTCCGTGAAATTCCGTACATATGGCAGCCCTAAAGTTAGGCTTAGAAAACCCTGTAGAGCCACTTCCAGTAGGTGTAGGGTACTGAGCTAGGTAGACCAATGTTGTTACTCAGTATAAGACAGCTTTTTTGTTCCTTTCAGTTCCTTTGGTTATTTTGTCTCTTTTTTAATCTTCATAGTCAGTCATGTCATTTCACTTTATGACCCAGGCATCAGCAATAAAAAAATGCAACACCAGCTTGGGATTCAAAATGGGAAATGGCTTTGTTAATTATAATCCTAGAGGATCTGCAATACGTCAAAATGCTAGCTCCTAAAACCTCTTCCCACCAGTGCAGTGCAAGTTCCAACTAATATGAAGGGTTAGGGCATTTCCTTACATCTCGAATCTTTCAGGCCCATTTCCTTGGCTCAGGCCTAGGGCTCAACCAAAACTATGAAGAAAATAATATTTTTATTGATTTTTTATTCTTGGCTACAGTCCTTCTGCAAGATTGGAGAATTTCAATTCTCATCAAAGAACATTCAACAAGTTGGCCTCCTGGTTTTTGCCATCAGTGAATGTTTGGATGCAACTGTATATCCCATTTTAATGCTGTTTAATAATGGTAATATTGTTGGAGGAAGCAAAGTAATAGCCCTCAGTCCAGTTCTCCTCCCTTATATCATGTTCTGCTGGGACTTGAGGTTCACAGTGAGTGCAAGCCATCTGAGTTTCTTCCGAGCAGGTCAAGTCTAAGGAGAAATTGGTACATTGGGCAGCTCCCAGTGAGTCCTGCTGGCTGAGCCATGTAAAGATGTGCTTGCAAAGGGTGAGTAAAGGACTAAAATCCGACTTCCGGTTGGATGCCGGAGCTGCCAGTCGGGGGAAATCTCGCTCCGAGATTCCCCGGCTCAGTGGGGGGTAAGGGAGCTCGCAACAGCGCTGCGGCTCTCGTAAAAAACCCGGGATGGGTGTCCCGGGGGCCTGGCGATCTGGTGGATGGCTCCATACGTTTCCCCCGCTTCCCAGTAGCTCAAAAGAGCTGCCGAGAGAGAGCGGGGTTGAAATGGAGTCGAGCGGATCTACCACTTCCCCTGCCGAGCGAAGCTGCGTGACTGGCAGTTCTGAGCACCCAATTCCTGCGTCAAAGTAAGAATTTGGAACTTTGAACTTGAAGCTACAAAATTGTGAGTAAAAAGACATTTGGACTGAATTACAAGCCGCAAGGGACTTTAAAAACGGAGGACGGTCCCTTGACGTTGAAACAAAAGGAAACAGTGAAAGTTTACTACTGAAGCTAATTGAAAGAGGAAGTTGAAAGGAAACTTCTGTAGCAGTGCCCAGGAGGATTAACTGTTACAATTATTGACTGTGAAAAAAGCTACTCTTTTTCCCATGGTTTTGGGGGAATTTAGCAAGAAAATACAATAAAAACTGTTGGATTACAACTATTCTATGGCTGAGGCTAGATAAACTGTTTTTCGACCTTGAAATGGCAGAGCAGCTGTCTGAGCTGGACATGAAAATATTAGCCCTAGTGCATGAAATTTTAGATACACTCAGAGCACCAAACCAAAGACTAAACAACTTTTTGAATAAGGATTGCACTACGCCAGATGTACAGGATGCAGAATTGCTGGGAAATGAAGGAACAAGCTACACCACTGACTGTAAATTAAAGGAACCATCACCCTGTAGACAGAAGCATACAGTAGAGAAAAAAGTTGGATCTGCTGAAAAGAAACATAAAAAAACATCCCTTGGGCGGATCACCCACCCCTGCCGCTCCAGGTGCCAGAGCAGCTAGCCATGCCCCTGGATGTCCCATTCTATAATAATAATAATAATAATAATAATACCCGGTCCATCTGACTGGGTTGCCCCAGCCACTCTGGGCAGCTTCCAACATATATAAAAACATAATAAAACGTTAAACATTTAAAAAAAAAACCCTTCCTATACAGGGCTGCCTTCAGATATCTTCGAAAGGTTGTAGAGTTACTCATCTCCTTGGCTCAGAGGTTGCAAAACTCCATACCCTCCAACATCTCTCCAATGAAAATAGGGACATCCTAAGGAAAAGTGGGACATTTTGGGATCAAATCAGAAACCTGGACAGCTTCTGTAAATATGGGACTGTCCCTGGAAAATAGGGAGAGTTGGAGGGCCAATGGTCAGAGATGACTGGAATTGTAACTCAATGGAGGGCACCACATTCACTCTGACCACTTCACCATACTGGCTTTCACCAATGTCATTAGTAATGAGTAATGCATCATGATAACACAGGCAGATAGACTATTTTGTATGTAAATGGATAATCATTTTTAAAAGATAAAATCAAAGAAGTGCTGTCTAACCTTAATCTGGCTAGGGGAAAAGATAAGTGGCAAAGGCTTCTAACTGAGTGACTGTGTCAGTGCATAATAGAGTGAGTGATGTAACAGTAAGAAAGTTAAGAGATTCCTGTTGCCATGTGATTTACTGTTTTCAAATGGCTTCTCCTGATCTGAAATGCTCTTAATTTAATAGACAAACATCCTAGGATGAAGGCTGGCTTGAGACTCGGCTGATGGGATGAACATCAAGAGATTGAAGACCTGCTGGGGGAGTCTATAATTCCCTTATTCAAATTCCAAAGTGCTTCCTTAAAATGAAATGCTGCTGGCACCATCAGGCTATGCTTAAAAAGCAGAAGTGTGTGATTTGGGGTGCAATCTTCAGCATCAGGGCACCATTAGCTAGAGCAATGCGGAAGGGCTGAAAAGCAACCACACTCTTTCTCCTTTTGATTGCTAAAGAGAGTGCTCATGAAACACACACACTAAGTGAGGCTTTACAACCATTTCTAAAGGCAGCTTAGAAAGTCTTCAGGGGATTCAGCAAAGTGTTTGCACCTTCAAGCTATGAGTTGACGTCATAGGTCAGCAGATGGGAGAGAGAATAACAATGGGAGCAAGGGCTAAGTGCACAAGTGTACTATATAGCAGGTTTCTTTCAGCCTGGGGGCTGCATTCCCTTTTGGGAAACTTTCCAAGGGCCATGTCCCAAAGGTGGGTGGAGGCAGAAGCAAAGGTGGGTGGAGTAAGGAGTGTCAATCTTATATTTGTGCAGTAGGCTAGTCTGTAGACACACACACACACATACACACCCCTTTATCCTCAATCACAAGTGAGAGGCATTGTCAGAGTTCAAGGACACATTCCAGCTAGGCAAAAACATCCGAGGCCTATGAGCATGGGAAGAACTTCAAGGGCTAGATGGATAGGCTTGATGGACCTCATTTTGCCTGCAGGTCATGACCCCGGCAGGTTGTCATGGCAATACCTGCCTGCATCTCACTCCTCTTTTGGGAAAAGCAATACCGGCACACACACACACACACACACACACACACACACACCCAACCAGCTGCTCTATCTTCTTGTTTGCATGTTCAGATAGCAAAGTTGGCAAAGCAGGGGCAGCAAGCATTGTTGGAAAGGCTCTAGCCCAGTGGAAGAGTTTCTGCTTCGCATGCAAAAGATCCCATATTCAAACCCAGGCCGAAACAATGGAAGCCTTCTGATAGCTAATGCTGAGCTAGTTTGTCTGGCTCAGTAGATGGCAGCTTTATATGTTCTTATTTAAATCAGCACTTTCTTCTTAGGGGAAGGGCTGTAGTTCAGTAGGTAGAGCGTATACCTTGGATGCTGAAGGTCCCAGGTTCAATCCCTGGCATCTCCAAGTTGGACTTGGATTGACTCCTATCTGAAAACTTGGGAGAGCTGATGCCAGTCACTGTAGAACTCAGCATAAGGCAAAATACTTATACTCTATTTCTATGACAACTCCCAGCAGCAGGCCTCATGACCATAGGTTAGGAATGATGGGAATCCAGCAGTATCTGGAAGGACACAAATTTGCCACTCCTGGAGTAGACAGTGCTAGGCTAGATGGAAAATGTTATGGGATTTGGGGTGCCAGAGTTCAGGGTTGCCTGGATTTAGTAAATGCTAGAATTTAATAAATGCTTGGAGAGTTAAAGTGGAAGCCAGACCTTAATAGCTGGGCTCAGTTTCCCAGGTCCAGGCCAACCTGATAATGGCTGAGTCATTAAGCAAACAAAGGGGGCAGGGAGATGAGTGATTAACAAAGCAGAGATTCTGTGCCAGTCAGAAAATGTGTGAAAACCCTCCCTGAGTTGGGTAGAAGAAAAAAGGCCAGGAGTAGAGTTTCAGGCTTGCAGTTTGCTCTCCTGTGCTCTAAGACAGTGTTTCCCAACCAGTGTGCCTCCAGATGTTTTGGGACTACAATTCCCATCATCCCTGACCACTGGTATTGCTAGCGAGGGATGATGGGAGTTGTAGTCCCAAAACATCTGGAGGCACACTGGTTGGGAAACACTGCTCTAAGAGAAAGGTTTCTCAGTCGGTAAGCAGCAATGCAACAGATAAACAATGTAGGCAGCTGCCTAGTTCAATGTTAGGAGTTATGTGCATAGGAGAGCAAGACAAGCTGCAGGGCAACACACAAGATGGCTGGTGCCTGCTTGAACCCAGGACTGTGCCTATGTAAGAAGCAATACTCTCTTGGAGTAAAATGCTGCCAACCCCTCCATCGCAAACCTAAGCTGGTGTAAGGCAGTTTCCTCTGAACCTAGGCTCCAGGATAGTAGCATGGTGGTAGAGCACCTGCTTTGCATGTATCTGTTATATTTTATGTATTTCCTTGTCAGGCACCTGTCTGGTTTTTACTATGTGCTATGGCCAGAGGGCTAATGCAATAAATATATTGATTGATTGCATGCAAAAGTTTAGTCCCCAGAATCTCCAGTTTGGTCTGGGAGAGACCCTTCTCATGCCAGTCCCTGTCCAACTCACATGTGTTGCAGATTCAATTTGATTATTTAATTTCTATACCTTTTAATATATTTAAAAATATATCTAAGTGGTGTATGGAAAACTGAGGCAACAACACACAACTTAAACAACATATTACAAAAACACAAAGTTGCATATAGAAATGTCACATTAATACAAAGATACCAATATATAAAAAATCAATATCAATTCATTTTCCTTCTGACACACCCTCCCTCTCAGCCTCTGGTTTCTCACCCAGGGTCCAAACAAACTCTCAGTTCACCCACAAATGTCTCACAACAAGAGAAGCTCCTGGAAACAGTGGGCTTCACTCTAGACTCACACTCTAGACTTGCTTTTTATGGGCAGGTCCAAGGTGGGTGGTACTTCTTCAGGCTGCTCACAGCTGTGTCCGTTCAGCTACATTCTCCACACTCAGGGCAGCAGGTTTGTTGTGTAAATTCAAATTCAAATTTCCTTCTGTATGTGTGAATAAACATATATTGTTAAAGTGTTGTTATGTAAAACAACTAAAATATGTTTTAAAGGGTATTAAGAACATGCAAACAGGGAGTTCAAGTGGTGAAGAGAGCCTTCCAGCTCTAAGACAGAGAGAGAGAACAACATTATTTCATTTTAACAAACATTAGAATCAAATTAACCAACAACCAAATGCTGATTATTATTTCCAATTTGTTTGCTGAGATTTAATGACCATTGATGGGTTATGTATCACTGACAGAGAGACTGAAAAGTCCTACAAATACGTTTTTAATGATCAAATCCCATTTAATGTACACTGCTCAATCTCACATTAAGGAGAGATTACATACGTGGCTTAGTGCATCATTGCAAGGCACAAGCTCTAAAAAAAAGTTGTTGTCTCTTTATAATGGGACTCTTGACAGTGCAGCTCTTCTTCAGAAGAAGAAGTTGAAGGCCTGGCTGACCTACAACTCCATTAGATCAGGGATGGGCAACCTGGACTCTCCAGATGATGCTGAACATTGGCTCCCATAATTCTTGGTCATTAACTATGTCACCTGCGGCTGATGGAAACTGAAGTACAACTGGGGCTCCATAGCTTCCCCCATCCTTACACTGGATAATTGTACTGGGAAATTCCTGTTTCGGGGCCTAATGAGCAACCACGCTCCCTTTCTTTAGCCTGTTTAGGAATGGGATCCACCCGGGAAATGAAAAGGCTCAGAGAGAGGCCATGCTTTGCATATAGACTGTCCCAAGTTTCACATGTAAAATTTCATGCATTTTTGCCATGATATGTATATTTTTGGAATTTCCAATAATTATAATAATTATAATTATAATAATTTTAGTTGCTTTTTTCACACAGTGACCCAAGCAACATTAAAACCAATTAAGAACATTAAATAACAATCTAATAACACAGCTATACAGATAAAATGGAGGACTTGCAGATCTCACCCCACTAATAGAGGCCAAAATTAAGGGCCAAAAGCCTGGATAAAGAGAAAAGCTTTTGCCTGGAGCCTAAAAATGAATATAAATGGTGCCAGGCATGCTTCCATGGAGACAGCATTCCACAAGTGAGGGGCCACCACTGAAAAGGCCCGATCTAGTATTGCTGCACTTCGAACCTCCTGTGGAGAGGGCACATGAATAAGGGCTTCAGATGATGATCACGGGGTCTGGGTTGGTTCATGTGGGAAGGTTTGTGCTCACTTTCCCTCTATATGCACTTTTTTTGCAAGCACTTTCTTGATTGGAGGACAGCTCTGCAAAATTCAGAGAACATTTCAAAGGATGACTTCATGTTAGAATCTTAGGTTTTTCTCTATATATCTCCATACTTCCTCACTGATTCGTTCATACTGACTGAATTCATTGACTGAAGACCATAAATACATCCTGTCATTTTTTTTAATGATTATTGTTGGTTTGGATTTTATGAATATTGATACAAAGCAACTGTGGGGATGATATTAAATACATTAGACAATTTTAAATCCACCCCTTTCCCTCATCCCTCTTTAGAGCTTCATCCAATATGAATCAATATTGGCTTAATAATTAACACGTTTAAACATATTTTATGTCTATTACATGGGTGGAAGCTCTATGTTTATTTTATGAAGATGAAATATTTAGTTTCAAGGGGATTTGAATTTGCTGTCATCCCAGCTTCAGATCAGTCCTTTCAATGGTGCCTAAGGGGGAATCTCTGTCTTCCAGACATAACAGACGCTTTTTGGATTCCCCATTGCCCTCACCAAAGGCCCTTCAATACAGGCTTAAAATGCTCAGAGTTAGAACAGATAATTACAAGATTTTACTCCCTGATAAAGTCATCCAATTCCCCATGGCTGGTACTCAAGGAGAATTAGATAGAATTGCAAGCCCAAAGCAAACCTCAGGTTCTGGGCTTAGGGGTGGGGAATGGGTTGGAGATGTATGTACAAGATATCACAAGCAAGGGAAACAATGGGAATGGTAAGTTGGGAAAAGCAGAGGGGTGTCTTCTAAGAAACTATTAAAATACCCCTTGGCATTTGTTTTGATTGTTTGCTTTGCATGCAAAGCTTGCATACCCATCAGCTGCCCTGGAAAAAAGGGACATCCCATTTTTTTCTTATGGCTACTGCAATCATAGGCTGCACTTTTCCAGGCATGGTGCTTCAAAATGCACTGTGGGTGTAAAACAGGAAATCCCCAAAGTTGATAGGACTTTCTTTATGTATGCCACAACAGCAGCTAGAATTTTGTTAGCAAAAAACTGGAAGTCAGAGAAAATACCAACGATAGAAGAATGGCAGATGAAAATGATGGACTATATGGAACTTGCTGAGCTGACTGGGAAAATCCGTGACCAGAGGGAGGAAGTGGTGGAAGAAGATTGGAAGAAATTTAAATTATATTTTTAAAAGTATTGTAAGATTAAAGAGTAGAAGTAAGCTGGAAGACAAAGGAGGCTGTAGAAGTAGAAGATAGATATAAGGTTTATGATAGTTGGAATTAATGATAAGGATTTTAGATAAGAAGAAATATTAAGGGTAATTAATTAAAATTGTTTTTAAATGATATCAAGAAATTACTAAAGATGATATACATGGAACGCAGGAAGGGAGGACAGGAGGAAGTCAACCCACAATGAAAAGGAAGGAGGATTAGGTTTAAAGGATGTATGTTTGTTTTTATGTTTATTACTGTTGTTTTCTTTTGTTATTGATGTATGTTGATGTTTGTTTTTATTTGTTAAAAGTTAATAATTTTTTTTTGTAAAATAAAATAAAAAACAAAATGCACTGTGGGGCACTGTGCTTGAAAAAAAAAAAGCACTTTTGAGGGGGGCATGATTTCATATGGGTCACATGACTCATGAGGGAGTGAGGATACAGAAGATGACATCCCAGATTAGGGCTGTGTCATGTTGGAAGGTATGAGTTTAGAATGAATCTAATCCTAGGGCTGAGCCGAAATGCCTCCATTCCTGTCAATTAATGGGGGGAGGGAGCTATTGATGGACTATTAGCCACCCATTTGGAGGCAGCAATGCTTCTGAAAACCTGTTGCTGGAAACCACATGAGAGACAGTTTTCTTGTGCTCATTTCCTACTTGTGGGTTTCCCACTGGCATCTGATTGGCCACTGTGAAAAGAGGATGCTGGACTAGATGGGCTACTGGCCTGATCCATCAGGCTCTTATTATGTTATGTTATTATGGTATGTCATTCCATTATGTGATGTCCACAAATGCAGTCTGAAATAGTACAGTGGTTATTCAAAGACAGCCCAGTTAAGAATCTTTAGGATTTCAGCCCGCAACCTTGATGACAAACAACCACCATTATTCATTTGTCACCATTATTGCACTCCCCTCTCCTCCTTCTCCAGATCCCCTTCCTTTCCTTCCCTCTCCCTCCTTCTGCTGGGATCCCTCTTCCATTCTCTCCCCTTCACTTCCCCGACTCCCTCGTCCCTCCAAGGGCTTCCCCCTGCCCTCCCCGCTCTGCTGCCCACTGTGTCACTTTTCTCCCCCCTCCAAGTCCAGTGTTCTACCCCCTACACTACACTGCCCAGCCTCTGCCTAATGCTGAGTGAGAGCCTCATCCAGGGTCTGTCCACCTCTTGAAACCTCTCCCTGCTCATGCAATCTTCTATTTGCTTTAGAGCCATAGTTCAGTGGCAGAGCATCTGCTCTGAATTCAGAAGGCCCCAGATTCAATCCTCAGCATCTCCAGGTGGGCCTGGGTAAAGAGTCCCTGCCTGCAACCAGGGCCGGCGCATCCATTTAGGCGAACTAGGCAACTGCCTAGAGCGCCAAAATGGAGGGGGCGCTGGCCAGCCTGCCCCCAACCGCCGCCGCCCCCCGCCGCCCGGTGCCGCCCCAACCAGCGGCGGAGCAAGCAGGTTGGGGCAAAAACCGCGGCGGCGAGGGCGCCAAAATGGAGGGGGCGCTGGCCAGCCTGCCCCCCCCCCCCGCCGCCTGCCACCGCCCCAGCCAGCGGCGGAGCAAGCAAACCGCGGCGGCGAGGGGCGCCCAGCAGGGCAGGGGGCGGGGCACCGCTCTGCAACGTGCGTCATACGTAATGATGTCACGTGGCCCGCCTCCTCGCCTAGGGCGCCAAAATTGCCAGCACCAGTCCTGCCTGCAACCCTGGAGAGCTGCTGCCAGACAGTGTAGACAATACTGTTCTAGAAGTCGGCAAATGTGTCCTCCTCTTTGCTCTTCAAAATATGGCAGCCCTAGTTAATTTTCTTAGAAATGCAAGTGTAGTGAAAAGACAGCAGGAAAAAATGCAGGCATTTTGTGGAAACTGATAAATTTGACTAGGATTAGCAACAGCATTAATCTGCCCCCATCCTAAGTGTCTAATCCTTGTATAATCATCTGCTACCTGGAAGGAAGAACTTTTCCAAGACCTTTTTATTAATGCTTGGTGAATATATACATACTCAGAATCAGTGCTTTTTTACTGGGGGTACTCAAGAATACACAGTACTGGCACCCCCCAAGTTTGGCACTTACTGTAAAGCGTGTTCTCCTTCATGGAGAGCACGTGTTGCGGTGGGGGCCAGCAAGTCACCCCTCTGGTGCTGGGCGGGATCGTATGGATGGCCACTGTTGTGATTGGACCCTGGGTGTTGTTGGGGAGAATTGTATGTTGCAATTTATTGATGGACAGCCCAGCGGATATGCAGCAGTGGCCCAAAGGGCCCCAATTAATGTGATAATGTGAACCCCTATAAATCCTTGAATATGCTTCTATAGAAACGTTGTGATAACCTGCTGCTTTAAAGAAACTGATGATTTGGCAAAAGTGGCCTTCCCTACTGGAAAGTACAGCAAATACGTCAATCACACAAAGATGCCCTTCATAAGCTAGAACATAAGTTGATACATGCACAAAGAGCTAACATAGGTTCCCAACACGCGTACTAACAAAATGTAACAGATCTCTGACACTTAGCAATGCTTATTGCGCCTGCGTATTAAATTAGGTAATGGACATGCGTACTAAACTAATATGAAGTAATGATGAACTTTATTGGTTAATTTGAAATCCTTTGTCTGAAATGTAATAAATACCCCTGCCTGGACCTTTAGGCGGGGTTGCAGATTTGGGAATGATTCCGCTGTAACCTATTGCTTTGCAATAAACAATAATGGACTCCTAACTCCTAAAGTCTCTGAGTTTTATTGGCGTAAGCTCAGAAGATAGGCCTTTCCGGCCAATGCAACAGATATACGGTATATTGGTGGGTTTGCAACGTGATCCCCCTCTTGGCTGCATGCTTCTGATCACCTGGAATGCTCGGACCCTCTGGAGGACAGTGGAGCGATCTTCTCATTGTCTGGTTAAATTTCTTTATTTCCCCCTTCTTTCTAATCCCCTCCAGTCCCTTAATTACTTCAATGCCCCTTTTTCCTGTTTTAATTTCCCACCCCTGCCCTTTGGGAGGATTCTCCCTGTACCTGTGAGCGCTGCCTGTGCACAATCCTCCTTGGCTTGCCTTTCCCTATAGTGAGAGCCCCTGTTAGGGGCTTTCCTTCGCGCAAAGGTTCCCCCCCTTTTTTTCCTCCCGTTTTATAATGGTGGGGTTAGTCAGGGCTGTTCCTAGATTGGCTGGAATCACTTTCATTAGTATTCCCAAAGGTTGGCTTTATTTTGGGTGTGTGCAGCGCTGTTGGCGTTGAGCACTGTTTTGGGCTGCTTCTTTTTCATTTTGTGTGGGCCTCATCATGAGACAAAGATTCTTAAATGCAGAATCTGTGAGGCCTGCACGGCCTGCTCAAATCATTCGAGCCTAAGCTTTGTTAGCAGAAAATGGCTGAGTCTCTGTGACACATGACTCATTCTCTCTATAAAAATGTATCAGTTTGTTTGCAGGCTCAGTAGCTCAGTGTGTGTGTGTGTGTGTGTGTGTGTGTGACTGCCTGAATGTCTGTGCTGTTGTTGCTAAAGTATTTCTGATGCAGACAGAGTGGAGCCAGTGACTCTGTGGCTCAAATGTTAGTCAAAGGTACTAACAACTATCTGACATTTAGAAAATGCCTGAAGACAGCCCTGTTCAGGGAAGTTTTTAATCTGTGACATGTGTATGTATTTTAATGTTTTGCTGGAAGCCGCCTAGAGTGGCTGGGGAGACCCGGCCAGATGGGCGGGGTATAAACAATAAATTATTATTATTATTATTATTATTATTATTATTATTATTAGCACTCTGTGTATGCTCTTTAGCTATGCTGTTTCTGAACAAGTTTATTTTCTTCAAGTATGTTTTGCCCAGATAGTGACAGTCGCCATTTTAGATGCCTACTTTACCTAGTATTCCTTACTGGGACTATTCTATTGCTGGGTAGGTCAGCCCATTTGTGATATTATTGACCCCCCCCCCTTTGGGTTTCTTGAGGGGGTGTTTCCTTCTAATAGGGCAAGCAAGGGTACCAGGACAGGCGGCGGGCCACCTCTAGTCTGTTATTTCACTGGTATAGGGCTTTGCCTTAATAGGCCTAGTGGTCCATGGAATACTGCATATAGAATCATAGAATCATAGAGTTGGAAGAGACCACAAGGGCCATCCATTCCAACCCCCTGCCAAGCAGGAAACACCATCAAAGCATTCCTGACAGGTGGCTGTCAAGCCTCTGCTTAAAGACCTCCAAAGAAGGAGACTCCACCACACTCCTTGGCAGCAAATTCCACTGTCGAACAGCTCTTATTGTCAGGAAGTTCATGACTGGGCTGTTTAACCATTACAGCCCTAGTGGTTGGGGGGCTTATTGTTCAATAAATAATTTTGAATAAACAAGGCAATTTGGACAGGATCTGATAAGCCAAGGGTTTATTAATTCAGCGGCTTGGTCTGTGATTGTTTTGCTTGATTCCTTTTATCTGTACGCAGCTAGAATGGCTCCAAAGAAGGCTTCTGCGCAGCCTTATTCCTCTATCCCCTGCAGTGGAATGGCTCCAAGGAAGGTTCTTGCTCAGCCAGCCTCCTCCATCCCACCAAAAAGGGTGATTCGTGGGCCATCTCAGTCACTTTGATTGCCCGCTACTGGTCAAACTACGGGTCGTCTTGAGTCCTTGGTTCCAAATCTGGCTGGTGATCCAGTAGCGTTGTCACACTTTGCGTCAGAAATGGATGGCCTCATTTAATGCTGTTCTGCCCGGGCTAGCTTGCAGGCGGAGATTTTCTCCCCCAGCTGGGGTCTCGTCTCCTGTTCCTTGGCTTCCAGCGAGGAGGGAGAGGATCTCCCTATGTCCGGGGTTTTATTTATTGATTCCCAATTTTCATGGAGTCCAGTTCCTTCCTCTTCGCAGGCTGCGTTGTGGGTGGTGGGAACACCGACTCGGCGGGCAGCCAGGATGAAGGGGCAGCGAAACACCCCCTCCAGGTCCGGGGTGTCTTCTCAGTCATTATATGGACCTTCTTCTGGGTTGGTATCTCACCTGTCACCTCTCACCAGCCTCTCCCAGGTACTTCACTGCAGATTCCGCTTCTGAGTCTTCCATGAGGACAGTCTGCCAGTGCCACCAAAAACCTTCTCTGGTGGAAGACGGCGCCATAAGAAGTGTTCTGCAAAGCGCTCCAAGAGACGTAGGGGTGACACTACCGCTTCTTCAACTGATTATGGCGGGGCCTTCGCAGATGCCTCCAGAGGTTGCCTCTCCTGCGGAGGATGACTTGCTGGTGCCCCAGGCGCCTGGATTGGGGGCAGCGATCCAGGAGGAGTGCAAAGAGGAGAACGGATGGTGATTCCACTTCATTGTCAGGTACATCGTCCCTGAGCTCTGATGCGATTCAGATTTCACCTTTACCTCTACAGGTGTCAGGGTGATGCCATCCCAGGCCTTTCAGCTCCACCTAAGGTAGAGAAAACTTGTGAGCATTGTCTTGATGGCTTTCAAATATTGCAGGGATTTTAGCTGCTGCTTTTTTCGAACGAGCCTTACACTTGACTGTGCATCAGCCCCTAATTGCAAGGCATTTTCACGGTTCCCGTGTTAGTGGAGATTCGCCACGACAGAATGTTAGACGCAGAGCTGCTAAGATCTGCACAGTTCGCTGGGATCGTAGGGATGTGGATGTGTGGGCTGTTGATGTGGCTCCACATTTCGAATGGAAATTCCCTGAGCACTAGAAAGTGAAGGAGGTATACAGGAAGCCGGCTTGGCCGCAGCTTTGTTGGGCTGAGTATCATTCGGCTGCTGATTGCTGTATAGGAGGCACCATCTTTTGTGGTGAAGGGGGCTCACAGCAGCAACCCAAATCGCCCCTTGCCCAAGCAGGGCTGGGGCTGACAAGCAGCTATACAATACCTCTCGCCCATACTCCCATAAGATTATCTCCCTTGAAAGTCTGGCTGGAAGGTTATACTGACTGGTCAACAGCTTTGTACAGGTGGGTAGGGTTTCCCCAATATTTTAGTATTCCCAGGGCTTTCCAGCCTGTGGCTCGGAATACAGCGATTCAAAAGTCAGTTAGAGAGCCACCTGAGGTAGCCTGAAAGAAGGTGAGGAAGGTGCTTGCAATAAGACGTATGGCGGGACCCCTTCAATTCTCCTTTTATTACCGACTTGCATTTATCCCCATTGGGGTTTGTCCCTAAGACAGCCCCATGTGATTTCTGTCTGATCCATAATTTATTGCATCCCAAAGGCCCCCCCCCCCGTGAACAACGCTATTCCGTCTGAACCTTATTCCATGAAATACGCATCATGGGATCAGGCGGTTAAGCTTATTGAAAACTAACTAACTAACTAACCTGTGAGAGGGGCCTTGTGTTATTGAATCGGCTTTTAGGTTATTGCCGGTTCACCCTCAAGATTTTAAGTGGTTGGGCTTTCATTGGGATGGAGCTTATATGGATAAGGTGATGCCATGGGCTGCTCAATAGCCTGTGCAGCACTTTAGTCCTTTAGCACCTTCTTTGATTGGACATTGCGAGTTAAGTCTGGTTCAATAGTTGGCCCATTATCTTGATTATTTTCCTGGCTGGATCTTGGGACACCAGTGACTGCGTAGTCTTACTGGATGCCTTTTATTCCATCACCGAGGAGCTGGGTGTCCTGTTGGCAGCGGTTTAGGCAAAAGGGCCCTATTACGCACCCCCCTTTTAACGTATTTAAGAATCCAGATGGATATCGTTGCTCAAACATACCACTTGCCTATGGAGAACCTGTCTGCCTGGAAGGAAGTTATTTTGTAATACTTCCTCTGAAGCAAGTGATGCTTCATCAGAACCGATCTTGCCAGGTCATTTAATTTAATTTTGCGGGCAAAGTGTTTGCCCCAGGCCGCCCCTCCGTTCCTCTTGACCATGCCGCCTATGGCCCTTACCTTTGTGTTTGCTTGTCAAGTGAGGTAAAGACGGATCTCATGCGGTGGTTGCAATTCCTAAGCTAATGCAATAGTAGTTCACCGTGGCAGGATTCCTTGAACCTGCACAGTGTTTCAGGTTCTTTCTGATGCTACTGTATCTTGACCTTGGGTTTATTTCAGGGGCTGCTGGTGTGCAAAGCCATGGCCTCGAGTCCGGTGTGGTGAGGCAATCATGTGACCTAACCTTTCTTGAGTTCCCCCATTGTAGTAGCAGTGCACATCTGGACTGAGGCATTCAGTGACTGTCAGATCTACGTTTGGTCTGGTGACCAGACATTAGCGAGCTGCTTGGCGAAATAGTGCTCACGCTCCAGTAGAGTCTCCGCCCCATTTTACACATTTTCCAGCTGCACTGCTTAAGGTTTAATATTGTGTTTTCTGCTCACTTTGTTACGGGATTGTCTAAAGTTTTCGCTGATGCTCTATCCCATATTTTCAGATGGAGAGCTTCAGGTCCTGGGCTCTGAACGCCTAGCTATAGCCGGACTTTTCTGGAGCTCCTGTGGCACTTAGCAACAATTATTTATTACAGGGAGTAGCAGCTTCCATTCCCTCTTCCGCTTTTAGATCTTATGGGAAGGTTTATACTGATTTCTTAGCTGTTTGCTGGCAGTCATCGGCCATTCAGAGGGATTTGCCCCCATCCTCTGAGCAGGCGCTGCAGTACTTGGCTCTCCTGCTCCAGTTCGGACATGCCACTAAAATCATCACGATCCAGTCCGCTGCAATTTCCTTTTTGGTAAAAACCTAATCTCCAGAGACCTTTTGCGCAAAGGATGTCATGTGCAGAGCCTTGGAAAGTTGGTGTTGGCTCCAACCTCCGAGGACATCGGGCAGTGAGCAGGTCACTTTGACTTTCTATGCATTATCGGCAGCAAGCCAAGACTTGTCTGCTGGTCAAGGATTGAGGCGCATATCCTTTCTGCCGTACATTCTTTGGCAATTTTGTGCACTGTGGGTTGAGAAAATTGGGTTGGAGCCAGCATGGGTCTGAGAGTCTAGAGGCTAATTGCTTCGGGACTTTTCCTTATCTGCTTTGGAATTTGTCGTTAGAGTCAGGAGCCATAAGGCAGACCTAGTAAGCAAGGGGGGTGCCATCATTAGGCTTCTGGTCAAAGGTGTGGTGGGCCCGGTTATGGATACCAGTAATATATGGCTCTTCATCCCCCTGGGGAGCTGGTCTGCTCCTAGTGCACGGAAATGGGTTCCTGTTGGCCAGGCATCAATCTGCTTGTGTCGAGCGCCAGTTATTACAGCCCGCAGGTTGCCTACCGCTGAACACGCTTCATTCCTTCCGTATAGGTGCTGTTATCAAAGGCTGCGTACTGGAGCTTGTCAGGGGATGGGTTATGAATATGAGTCATTGGAAGCCTGATGATGACAATGGTTATATCGGGAAGTGTTGCCAGTGATGCCTGTGCTGATGCCTGTCTGTTATTCCCCTTTTTCCTAGGAGCACCTGTGCGCATTTGGTTGTTGGCCGCAGTATTGTGTACTGGGCTGGCAAGCGCGCTGACGAGTCTGGACTGTGTGGCCATCTCAACCATCCTGCCCATGTGAGCGTATCTTGGAGGTCCAGATGGCGAATGCCTTGGGAGGAGTTCCCTCCTTTGGTGCGGTCGAGTGTGACCTGCGAGGATCCTCCCGCAGCGCTGGTCACGCTTCTGGGCAAACTGTCCATGCGAGCATATCCTGGATGTCCAGGGAGGAGTCCTTCCTTTGGTGCGGTCGAGTGTGACCTGTGAAGGTCCTCCCACAGCGTTGGTGGTGCAGCTGAGCGAAAATGATTTGCCGTCTTCCCCCGGCATTAAGTTTGTGTCCCACAAGGGAATGACACATGGCTGAATGATGTGTGTCAGGTGTGAGGGAATGGTTGCAGATGTGAGTGGTTTGGAGGCGAGCCTAGGGGGCTCTAGTGGCGGTTAGGCATTGGTTATTATGTTGGTTGGAGGAGGGGTTATGATTGATTGCGTCTGCCCCTCCAATTGTTGCTGGTGTTAGAGGAATTCCGTTAAAGGAATCCAGGGGCTCGATGCTTTTTGTCCGAACCCCCGGTCGGGGACTAGGGCCATGCAAGAGCCCTGGGAGCCTGAGGGGAGAGGGGAGGGTCAGACCACCCGGCTCCCTTTATCTCTTCAGAGGGTTTTCCCCTTACTGACGGTCGTCTGTTCTGTCCCCTGTGGGACAGATAGTCTTAACCAATGCCTAAGCAACCACTCACATTGTTTGTATTTTAATAAAGTTGTGGCCAAAATCATGCCAAAAACCAAAACTAACATTCTGACTGATGTGTGAATTATTTGAGGGGTGGTTTGGGGACCTCGACACACAACAACTTCATGGTGGGTACCAGCACAATTTTTTCTTACATAAAAAGAAAAAGAAAAAGCACTGCTCAGAATATTTATTTTCTTCCCATCTAAATTGTTCCCTAGTTTTGAAGGTTCAGCGTAATCTGGGCCAGTTCTCAGAGCAGCAATGATATGCTAGCAATGCACAGTTCTTCTGTGTGTGTTTTACTTTAAAATGTCTGCTCTTGATCAGACTGCTGCATATATACAGCTTTGCTGCAGCTTCCCCTTCACTCGCTGTGTTACATGTTACTGAGGTACACAAGTGCATGTGGGAACTGATGAAATCACAGTGCAAGAAAAGAAAGAAAGAAAGAAAGAACATAAGAGCCTTGATGCATCAGGCCAAAGGTCCATCTAGTTCAGCAATCTGTTCCCATAGCAGCCAGCTGCATGCCTATTGCAAGCCCACAAACAGGACCTGAGTGGAACAGTGCATGCCCCACTAGTGATTCCCAGTAAGTAGCATTCAGTGACATGCTTCCATCCACAGGGAGATAGGACATAGCCATTGTGACTAATAGCTAATTTACCCTCCATTAATTTGTCCAAACTTATTTTAAAGCCCTGCAAGTTGGGGGATGTCACTGCCTTCTGAGAGAGTAAGTTCCATCGTTTTAACTATGCAGTATGTAAATAAGTATTTTCTTTTGTCTTTCCTGAATTTTTCAGCATTCAGCTTCATTGGATGTCCTGGGTTCGACTATTTTGAGAGAGGGAGAAAAATGCCTCCTTGTCTACTTTCTACATAAAAGGTAAAGGGACCCCTGACCGTTAGGTCCAGTCACGGATGACTCTGGGGTTGCAGCGCTCATCTCGCTCTATAGGCCAAGGGAGCCGGCGTACAGCTTCCGGGTCATGTGGCCAGCATGACTAAGGTGCTTCTGGCGAAACCAGAGCAGCACATGGAAACACCGTTTACCTTTCCGCCGGAGCGGTACCTATTTATCTACTTTTACTTTGATGTTCTACATGCAACGCACAATTTTATGCACCTCTGTTGTGTCTCTTCTTAATTACCTTTATTTTTCCTAAACAGAAAAGCCCCTGATATTGTAACCTTTGCTCTTCAAAATTGCCTGGATGTGACTGCAGAACTGAACTAAGAGTCCACTGAAACTGTAATTTCATCATTGTGCATGAGCCCAATATATCCTTTCAAAGATTGATTCAATCTGCATGTGTGCCAGTAGGCAGGAACAAGTTACCTGTTTGGAAAAGTTTGCACAGCAAACGGCATATGTGCCAGTTCCAAAGCTGTTAGGTTGTACAAAATATTAAGAAAATAGGATAACAGGAGCTTAAAAAATTGGATCACTTGATATGGAATGACTCAGTAGGATTAGCAGTGGATATAAACCATTATTAGTATTTTAAAAATTCTTCAAGTTAGATTAGAAGGCAGGTAGAATGGAATACAGTAAAAAAAAAAATATGGCACAAGAACAGAGTACAATGGAATCTATCCATCCATCCCTAATACAAATCTAAACCACATGTGTATCCTTTTTAAAAAATACTTTTTATTCATTTTATAAGAAAAAGAACAGAACAAACATAAAAAAGACAAACAAAACATCAATATTTCTTATACAAATCATACTGTCTTAACATTTTAGGGCGACCTCCTCCGATCCCCCCCTTCTGAGCTCCATTTTCAATCCTTCTTTGGCAGTAACATAGTACTAAAAACTATATCCAGTTGTACAGATTCATAAGTCATTAACTTTTAAAACCATTTTTAAAACCATTTTAAACTAACTAAATCTTAATCTATATCTATGCCAAAAGCTTATAATTAACGTCCCTAGGAAATATGAAAATTTTTAAATATTACTATATTTTTTCAGATAAATTTTAAACTTCATCCAATCTTCTTCCACCATCTCTTCCTTCTGGTCGCGGAGTCTCCCGGTCAGCTCGGCTAGTTCCATATAGTTCATCATCTTCATTTGCCAATCATGAACAGTTGGTATCTCTTGAGTCTTCCAGTTCTTTGCAATCAGCATTCTCGCAGCAGTTGTGGCATACAGAAAGAAAACAATGTCCTTTTTGGGAATGTCTTCCCCTACTATTCCTAATAAAAAGGCTTCTGACTTCTTAATAAAAGTGTTCTTAAACACTTTTTTCAACTCATTATAAAACGTTTCCCAGAAGTCCTTAATCTTAGGGCACATCCACCACATATGGTAAAATGCTCCTTCTTTCTCTTTACATTTCCAACATTTATTATCGGATGTTAGGTACATTTTTGCTAATTTCACAGGAGTTAAATACCATCCATACATGCAGTAAATTTAAGTCCTTTTTTCCACAACCTCTCTCAGTCTTTCAGCATAATATTGTGCCCCACATCTTTAGCCCAGTCAATCACCACTGATTTCACTTGTTCATCTTTCGTGTGCCACTCCAATAAAAAGTTATACATCCTAGAAAGATTTTTAACCTTTGAGTCCAACAGTTCCGTTTCCAATCTGGATTTTTCTGTCTGAAAACCTGTATTTTTGCTATCATACTGTAACCAACCATTTAACTTGTCTTTTAAGTTGTTCATATGACTTTAACTTAAATTATTAACCTCTTCCAATAGCAGATCACTAAATTTCAACCATTTGGTTTCTATATTGGACCTTTTGAAGGCCTTAGCCTCTAATGGTGAAATCCATCTAGGTGTGTTTCTTTCTAAAAGATCTTTATATCTCATCCAGACATTAAACAGAGATTTTCTAATGATATGATTTTTGAATCCTCTGTGAGCCATAATCTTATAAACCACCTGTGTCAGGGGCGTAGCAAGGGGGGCCGGGGCCGGCCGCCCCAGGCAGCACCCCCTGGTGTGGGTGACACTCAGGCGCCCCCCCCCGTGCCTCCAAAGCCGCCCTGGGCTTTTCTTTTCTTTTTAGGCTATTTTCGGCGATGCCGGGGCAGAGCCGCAGGGGCGGCCAGCAAGGAGGGGTGTCACGCTTTTCGCTGACGTGACATCCCCCCTCGCTGGCCGCCCCTGCAGCTCCGCCCCAGCAGCGCCGAAAATAACCGCTTGGCTCCCTGGGCGGAGTCGCAGCATGGAGGGCCCTCCTGCCTGGCCCGCCCCTCTCCTCTATGCGGCGGCGCCGCAAGCCAGCCAGCGGCTTTTTTGGCGCTGAAAGGGGGGGGGAGGAAGACAAAGCAGGCGTTTTAAAATGCCTGCTTTATCTTCCTTTCCCCCCCTTCATCTCCGAAAAAGCCGCTGGGATCCCTGGGCGGAGCCGCGGTATGGAGGGGAGGGACGGGCCTGCCGTCCGTCTCCTCCTTTCCGCGGCGCCACAAGCTCTTTCCGCCGCGGCATGGAGGCGTCACTCCATGTGCATGCGCGTCGTGACCTGTGTATCCTATCCCTGTTGGGGTAAAAAAAAAAAAAAAAAAAGGTAAAGGGACCCCTGACCATTAAGTTCAGTCGCGAACGACTCTGGGGTTGCGGCGCTCATCTCGCTTTATTGGCCGAGGGAGCTGGCGTTTGTCTGCAGACAGTTTTTCTGGGTCATGTGGACAGCAATGGGATGTGTGTGTGTTTCTGGACATGATCTTCCCCACCTGGTGGGGGAGACTCCTTGTGGAATTTGTGCCCCCATTATGGGGCCGGCAGCAGGGCATTTCACCTCAGGTGCTGAAACACCTTGGGCTGTCCATGAGGAAGATGAACATAACTGATAGATCAGTGCCATGCTGCAAATAAGCCCAGATCATTCTGTTAACAAAATAGCAGCACCCATGCACTGAAGGGGGGAGGTATTAGCAGGCTTTGAAGAAACCCCAAAGCTGGCAGAAGTATCAAAAGAATATTTAGGGAGAAAAGTTAGGAAACACTTCCCCAATGATGACCGAACTTTATCAGAGCCCATGGAATACTAACTAGCAGATGGAAGAAGACAAGGTGAGAAATTGATGAGGAAGGGGGATGGAATGGAGTATTCTGAAAGAAGGCATGGCTGGCTGGTTGAGACCATTTTGTTGCAGGCCCACCTGTGTTTAATGAACAATGGCTCCCGGGGAAGTTGGCAAAATTAGTAAACGTGGTACTAGCTGGCTGTGGCCTTTCCACTTTTCCACATGAATCACTGCAGCTATCATTTGATTGTCTGGTGGAGCAAAGCCAGATAATTTCCTGATGTACAGAAGTCTTTTGTCTCCAGGGATGTTAATCTAGCACATTCCAGCAGAACAGGATTCTATGGGGACAGGAGAAATCACTGGGAGAAAATTACAGTGTTTATTCATTGGAAGGAAAGCATGTTTTTGTTGACTCAACCTTCATTAAAGGGCTCTTATTATTTCCACTGTGTGAGCTCCTGGCACCACATTTTCACTGGTACTGCTGATAGCCTGATGCCATCTGGAAATGGAAAGGGAGAATTGGAGATTTAAGGGCCAAATGAGACACTGCATGGATGGCACACCTATCAATCTCCTGTGTGTTTGGTTTAAAATGAAAAGAAGCCTCAGAAGCTGAAGGGAAGGGCTGCTTAACCATTTCATTTCCTGCCATTTTTCCTTTCACTGTCAATGTGCATGCACACACAAACACATTTTCCTATGTGCACAGGAAAAGATACAAGTAGAGAAAGAATAGGTTGAGGTGGGTGACCTCTGAGCATGCAAATGTCATATTGCAATGTGCTCTCTATGGCACTTCCCTTGAAGACACCCATGGCTGGTGCTCATTGTAGGGCTGCCATATGTACAGATTTCCCAGACATTAACAGGATATCAAAGGTGGAATTGACGTCCGGGGGAATTTCCGGAAGGTGGCACTTTGTCCTGGATCTTAGACAAGTCAATCAAAAAATCACCCCCCCCCCCTTTTTGGCATTTTTGTAAAACACGTTTGGGTTTTCCTGGTTTTTACTTTTTGAAATATGGCAACCCTAGCTCACTGGGACTGGTAGAGTAAAAGGCAGAGAGACTAACCAGTTGTGGGGCCACAGTCAATGAGAGGCAGAACTAAATAATTCTAGTTTTGTCCCCATCCTCCTCCCTGAATTTTACAGGCACAACAATGAAACTGAGGAGGAAGAAGGAAGATAATCCCCTTCTGGAGTGATTGTATGTAAGAAGGCAGGCAGGTGGGGTTGACTATGGGCACAGTAAGCTTGGTGGCCCATTTGCCTTAATGGACTGGCCACCACTGCTTGAAGACAATTTGGAAACTTCAGCTGCTCATAAATGCAATGGCCACATAACCATTTGGGGTTTCAGACCTTTTAACCTCACCCCGAAATAAATTCAGACATGACTCAAGTTTTGGTTTGGTTTTTGGCAGAATTTAGGCCACAACTTTATTGATTACAGCAAGCGATTGGTTGCATAGGCTCTGGTTCGACTAGCTCCCTGCTCCGCAGGTAGTGCTGACCCAGGGTTCCAGCATAGGTCAGCCAAGGGTGAACACCTGGGTAAGCGGAAAGCCGGGAGCAGACTATCTCCGCCACCCAAATGTCCCCCTGGACTCAGGCACAGGCACAACCCCCTCTCGGGTTGACCAAACCATCGAGTCCCTGGATTCATTTAATGGAATAACCTTCAAATAGGGATGGCAAGAGTGTTCTCCCATCCCTATCACCTGAATCAGAGCCTATCCGCAACCTTACAAGTTGTGATGGTTTGCTACGCGGCAGGCGAAACCCAAATGGCAACAGCCAATCAGCTCACCTCTTTAAGGGAGGACCTGATTTATTCCTGTTTTAAAGCAGCTGAATAGGTTGCCAGTTTTTTATCTGGGCCCAAATCAAGATGCTCAGATTAGTGTTTAAGCCCTGTACAGTTTAGGCCCGAAATATCTGAAAGACCACCTCCATCCCTAGAAGCCCTCTCAGTTGTTGGCAAAGGGGACCTGCTCAGTAGTTTCACCACCAAAAGAAGTGCTGTGGGGTTGCCAACCACCTGTTGCAGCACCTAAAGTGCGGAACTCCCTCTGCACAGATGTGTGTCTAGCATCTTTGTTGAACAGTTTTCACTACATGTGGAAGATGCATGTCATTGACCTGGCCTTTGACAGCAAAGGCATTTCATTTTGTGGGCCACACCTCTTTTGTTGAATTGATACTGTTCTGCTTTATTTGCAATGGTTTTATGCCTTTTAGATATGTCTGTTTTTATAATTATTATTGCATTACACGCACACGCGCGCACACACACACACCTCTGTATATTATGTTGCTGGAGCCTGCCCTAGGACCTTATAGACTTTATAATTTAATCTTATTCATTAAATCAATAAAGAGTTAAGCAGTCTCTTCCCAGTTGTTCCTTCTTTTTTCTCTGTTGCCCAGAGCGAAAGGCTAGCTCTAATGAATCTAAGTTACACAGGGTAGATTTAGGTTGAACATTAGGGGGAAATGCTTGATGGCAAGAGAAGTTAGGTAATAAAACCAGTTACCTGGAGTGGTGGTAGGCTATGCTTTGCTGAAGGTATTCAGACAGAGGCTTAGTAGTCATCCATTTGAGATGCTCTGTGATCTATGGGTTTCCTACATGGGGCAGAGGGGCAGACTAGATAGCCTTATAAGGACCCCAACTCTATGATATTTTAATTCCCTGCATTCAGTATAGGTAAACACTGTGTTTTTTCCCCATAAAGAAATGCTTATGGGTACTCTCATTTTCCTACTCATATTGAAATATTGAAGAAGAAGAAGAGTTTGGATTTGATATCCCGCTTTATCACTACCCTACTGCCCCTTAATGAGGTCAAACTTAGATTCACAAAATGTTTAGGGGTACGCGTACCCCCAGGAAAAAAGCATTGGGTAAACATATACATACAATGAACACTTTGAAGGCATACTTTATTTTGGTTGCAGAAGTTGTCTTTCAGAGGAATATCTCTTCCCCTTTGGTATGATGTTGCTGCTTCTGCTGCTGCTGATATTATTTACCGGTATATCCCACCACTCTAGGTGGCTTCCAGCAAAATATTAAAACAAAATAAACCACCCTCCTATCAGATGTCAAGGAGATAAAGAACTACACAACTTTTAGATGACACCTGAAGGCAGCCCTGTATCAGGAAATTGTTAATGTCTGATGTTTTACTATGTTTTTATATATGCTGTAAGCATATACAATTATTATTATTATTATTATTATTATTATTATTATTATGCTGCATTCTTTGGCTTCTGTGAGCTGGGTAGAGCATCTGAGCCAGAGGATGGTGACAAGGGTGGTGTCCTCCAGGTTGGAATGCCCCAAATAAGGTACTGATGGTTCTCCCCCATCAAGGAAGCTGTCTGAGCATCATCATCATCTGAGTCCTCCACTCTAAGGTCCTCAGGTCAGGGGCCATGGCAATTTTTCGTTAAATTCATGTTTTGATCTGTTTGGACTCCCAAGAATGATATCACAGTTCATAGAAACAGCGGCAGACCTACATTTTTGGGGCCCTGAAGCTTAACTGTTTTGGGGGGGCAGCTTTGCAATTAGCAGATATGTCTGGATAACCACTGTTATCTTCTTCAATGGGGGTTCTACCACAACAGATCACCACAAATCTGTGCTACTGAATCTCAAGCTTTGGGATTGTTGATATATATATATATATATATATATATATATATATATATATATATATATATATATATATATAAATCAATTTGAGTCATGCAACTCATATTGGGTCTACTAAAATTTTAAGCAATGTGGACTAAAGTCGCTTCTGGGGCCCCTCCAGGTTTGGGGGGTCCTGAAGCGTAAGCTTCATTAGTTTCATAGTAGATCTGCCCCTGCATATAAATGTACAACCTGTTGGGTAGTTAAATTCCAATCTACACGTTAGCTTTCCCTCTATTTCAGTTTAACAGAACTTGCATATTAAGATATTAAGAAGCTCCTTTCCCTTTTATACAGGTCAAAATATACATTCAGTCTGAAGCACAGAAAAAAATAAAAACAAGAAGAGGATCCTTCCCATACTCCCCCCTTTTAATATCTCTTATTCTATAAATCTCAGAGGTATCAATAAAATAATTCCATAAAGTCTGACCTGAAGCATCATAATGGTATCAATACAAGTAATAACTTATCCCATGCACATTTAATATTAAATACATAACATTCTAGTTGCTGTTTCATTTGTCATAAAATCCATAAATGCAGACCGTATTTCATTATAATCCCTTACCCTATTTTTTTCTCTTCTGTGCTATCAATTCATTTATCACTAACACAGCAACCTGCACAAACCACATATAAACTTCCAGGGTATTTATATTCTTCAGTCCTGTTCTCTTTATAACCAATGCGACTTGTGTAATGGAGGCTTATCACCAAGTGCCATTGGAGAATCCTGACATTGATTCCTCCAATGTTAATTGAAATAACCCTGATATAATCTGCAACCAACATCGAGCCACAACATATTATGGCCCAACATGTCCCTGTCAGGCCCAGTCCAGAACCAGAAATAGATAAGACCTCCTCCAAACAAAAGGACAGCACTATCCTCTGGCCATGGTATCATCCTCTCAGGGATCACAGGATTGTGCCCTAAATGATAGTTTATCAATTTATCAAATAAACAGAAACTCTGTGCAAGTAGAAAACTAGCACAGCCTGGACTAGACCTTGAGGTGCTTTTTTTTAACCTGCAGGAAGTTGTTGTTTACATGGAAGAACATTTATTAATGGTGTTCCCTGCATGTAACCCAAAGTAAGAGAGTCCCCTGTCTTGCCTAATTCTCCTGCATGTGTAGAGAAAGGAATAAAGGAGACATGAAATAGTCACTAGAAAAATCTCTCCAAGAGGGATAAATGATCAAATTCTCAGATACTTTATTTCATTTGTTGGCTATGGCTCAGCGCCAGACTTGCCAATGATTTCAGCTTAAAGCATAATTCTGAAGCAAATAAGGGGGTTCCTGCTCAAACAAGATGTATTTCAAGAGAAGCTTGTAGAATTTTTTCAAAAGTAGTGAGAATTCCATAAAGAGAAAATGCACTCTCTGTGTGCTCAGTGGTTCCTTCCTTTTTATTCCTTCCCATGTTCCAGATGTGTTTGGGGCTAGGAATCAACCACATAAATCCAAGTAGCACAATTAAAGGGTGGGTGGGTTGGTTGGTTGGTTGGTTGGTACTCTTGCACAACAAACCCACTGCCCTCCTGCAGAGAGAAAAAATATCTGAACTATTGTGATAAGGAAAATGCAAGGAAAATGCACTGGAAAGTGTAGGCAAACACTTATTTGACAAGAGACCATTTTAAATAAAAGGAAACCTTATACTCATGTAAAAACACGCTGACGGTCTGGATTGAGAAGGTGATTGGGCCGCATCTGGCCCCCAGGCCTTAGGTTGCCTACCCCTGATCTTGGCTGTGAGTCTTGGAAGACCCACTCCCTACCATGCAGACCTTTTTCCACGTGGCCTAGGAGGGTGGTTTCTGCAGTTGCTGTTGCTGAATGCCAGGTTGGCTTGGAGTATGATCACCCTCATCCATGATCTGATTCTGGACGAGGAGGCCAATCTAGTCTGTATCACTGAGACCTGATTGGGTGACTTTGGTAGAGGCTGCTGAAGTGGCTGCACTCATTTTGTACTTTTATGTTTTCACCATCATCATTATCATGGTAGAGTTGGTCTCATCCAGCTGTGCTCATCACAATCATCTCCCTGCAAACAAATGTGAATAAAATAATAATGTAAGATTTAAAAACTGTTAAAAACATCTAAGAAAATATAATGAAAGTTCTAAAACATATGTGATCAGATCATGTGTCCGAAAAGCTTTCCGCAGTTATCTAAAAACATATAGTGATGGAGCCTGCCTGATATCATAAAGAAGAGAGTTCCAAAGTACAGGTAATGCCACACTCCTTACAAGCGCAGTGTGGATATTGAGTGGCTCTTGCAGAACTGAGAGCTCTGAAGATCAAAGTCACTGTATTAGCACATATGTGGTAAAGCTACCTACCCTCCAAAGTACTGGGAGGGAAAATCGGAAAACAACTTCCACCCTCACATACCATCCTGCCACTGCCAGCTGCCCTCCCCCTGCAGCATCCTGCCACTGCCTGCCCTTACACCCCACTGTTGCCCACCACCACACATGCACATGGACATGCCACACACACATGTACTACCAGAAGTGGCACTGGAGGAATAGGAGAGCATGGCACCCAAAAAATGTGTCTCTCAGTTCTGCACTCTTTTGGTTCCTGGGCAAGTGCGGTGCTGGCTTCCTGCTCAAAACAGGGTGGTTGCGATCAAGTTAGTCTGGAAGCAACCTAAATAAACACAAATTTGGTTTTTCTGGTCCCCGTCCCCCCATTTAGAAAAACAACAACAACCAGTAACACATTTGCTGACTTCGCCATATTTCCAAGTTTTCAAACTGTCAGGCTTCCTCTCTTGCCCATGTTCTATCCTCATGTAGCTGGCTCCAGTCTCATCAATATCTACTTTTCACTCACATCCTTGACCTGACACATTATAGGCTGCACACAAAGGCATTTCTTTGTGTGTTGTCCAAAAACTAAGAGACATGTGCTGTCTTGTTGTTCTGCCATTACATCTTCATCAGGAGGGTTTCCCCTGTTGGCCTCTAGCTAATCAGAATATCCGGTTCAATCATTTGGGAAGGCTGGCCAGGAGCAAAGTTCATGCTGTTTGTTCCTTGTCTAGTGGCCTCCAACACTCCCTCTCTGGTATTTAATGGCGAAACATTTCATTATTAATTCCTTGACTCAGCTGGTTGGTGGCCTGGGGTGGGCAGTTTGCCTCTAGGCTCGGAGACAGCTTTCAACTTAGGTTTAAATCTTCTTTCTTTTATTCCTCCTCCCCCAAATGGACTGTATGCTTGTGAGGAGCAACATATATTCCAGGGTCAAACTGTTGCATAATGGAAGAGGCAGAGGAGGAGGAAGAGGGCAAAAAGAAGTCAGAAGAGATGCAAGGCACAAATATAGTGATTATAACAAGAGTATTCGGATTGTCTCTCCAACCCTGCCCCCCCCTCTACACCACACACATACACCGCCACCCACTGCAAAATGGTCCTAGTAGCAATTTGTGCTTGAGAATCTACAAAATGCCTCATTATTACCACTGGGATCAAATCCTGTCCACTCCAAATATGGAACATGAGCATTGATTAGAAATGTGAAGCCATTTTCAATTATCCAGAGACCAGCAGATTTAATTTAAAATAAAAACACACACACAATCATCCAGCCCAACAGTCCTGCCAAGACAGATCCTGGGTTTAAAAAAAAAAAAATCCAAAAAAAATCAGGCAACTCTTTTTTGCTCACCACCAATTTATTTAAATACCTAATAAGGTCATTGTTAAGGTCTCAGGAACAAGCTGAGGCTTTGATATCTGAACTGCCCAGATGGAGGCGTTTGGAGGCATGGGGGGCAGAGATAGAGAGAAACTAGGTCAAGTCTTCTGTCAGCATCTGGGATCTATAAAAAGTGCCAGTTTTGGCAGTCCACAACCCCACAAGCAGCTGCCTAGGACAGCAATCTTGCTATTGAATAATCTTCCTTGACTGCTACAACCATAGTAGTGATGGATCAATCAGTTTATTTCTGGTCCATGCCAGTTTCCCGTGAATTCATTCATAAGTTAGGGGAGAGGCAGTACCTTCTGGGGGCTTCTGGGGTATCTCCTTTTGAAATAGTTTGTCCACCTTTGTCCCCCAACCTGCACTCAACTCTAACCTGTGGCTCCTAGAAGCTGTCTGTATGCAACAACGGCCACACCCAGGAAATGACTTTGACAGGCCAGCTAAGCCAGGTGAGAGTAGCCAATGGGTCTCAAATCCTCAGTGGGTTAGGGGCTTCCCTTGTAAAGAAAGAGGCTCCAGCAGATTGAGCAGACAAGATCAATAGTTCAATAGTGGGTCCAATGGTCAAGATGGAGGTTTCTGCACATGATGTAGAGGGAAGTGACAGGCAAATGGGGCTTGTCAATCTGGGAAGTAACCTATCTAAAAGGAGGAAAACTCTGATCCAAAACCTCTGCTGCCTTGCGGGATGTCTTAAGCAGAAGAAAATGCTAAGGAATAAACCCTACACAAAGCTGAAATGGAGTCTCAAAGGCGGTTGGATGGCATCTTGTACACCTCCTACTGACAACTCCTGCAGCCAAGCTGGTTCCATATGTATTGCTTTCCTTTCCTTTGGACCACACCAGTGTGGTCAAGAGTGGGTCTTGTTATCTAGGCAGCCCAGGACTTCTATACATGCTGCCCAGGGTTGTATCACAGGGAGGTCACTTTGGTGCTACTAACACAGCAGCTTGACTTCACCCCCAGAAGTCCACTTCATTATCTCTTGAGACAGGTGGATGCCAACCTTTCCATTACAACCAGTCATAAATCTGTTCCATTCTGTTACTTCATCAAACTGACTTTTTAAGTAGTACAAAAATTTGCATTGTTTTTGAATATATTTTCTGAAAATACACCGTTTAAAATACATTTTAACCTAAATTCAGCCCCACCACCACCACCACTGCATATTACCAGTACTATTGAGGACATAAGAAAAGTTCACTGCAACAGCCCAAAGTACTGTCTAGTCCAGCATCTTGTAGCCAACCACTGTGGAACTAAGTATCTTTAACCCTTTTAAAACACATTTTGAACTTAATGGTCTGACCAAGTGTTGGGATTTTTCTTCACTTATTTCAAATGCAATAAGCCAACCTGGCTGCATTTGAGGGCTCTCCTGCTCAATTTGTGGGGCCATGGACTTTTGCTCAATGGTCCTACTCTGAAAGCATAAGGGGTTGCAAATGTGGTTTCCTCTAGATCATAGGTTCCCAAATTTATTTGACCTACTGCCCGCCTTTCAGGGGGGGGGAATACTCAGTGTCCCCTTGAAATTTACCTTCTTTAAGCAAACAAATAGGAAGATGCAGTCAAATAGGCAGGCAAGCAGCAATCTACTTCCTGGGCCTGGATGAAGCTAAAAAGGGTTCGCCCAAGCCTGGGAAAAACCCTCCCCTCCAGCACAACAGCTGGATCCAGGGGAGGTGTTGTCACTGTCCTGCAATGGCACCCAATCTGGCAGTAAGCATCATTACACAACAGAAGAAACATGTACGAAGAGTTTTTCAAAAAAGTATTCTCTTCTTTCTTTATGGTTCCACTGCCCCCTTATTTTTATTCAACGCCCCCAAATTGCACCTGAGGCTATTACCACTCCCTTGTATAATTCCAGCACCCCTCTCCGGGGGCAGTATTGCCCATTTTGGCAAACACTGTTCTAGATGTTGTTGGACTTCAATTCCCATCAGGCCCAGACAGCATAATCAATAGTCAGAGAGGGTGGTAGTTGTACTTCAAAATGGACACTGGTATAGAGTGAATGGTGCACAAACCCACCAACCTCAGTTTTCCCTTAACTATCCCTTCACCCGCCTTCTTTATTACTTAAAATCAGTCCAGAGGCTGATTTTAAAATCAGTCCAGAGGCGGAGGACCCTAAGATCCACAAATAATAACACGCTGGAGGTCCCAACCCATAAGATGGCTAGACTGGTCTCAACCAGGACCAGAGCCTTTTCAGTTTCGGCCCCAATTTGGTGGAACACACTGTCTCCAGAGACCAGGGCCCTGCGGGATTTGACAGTTTTCCGCAGGGCCTGCAAGACGGAGCTGTTCCGCCTAGCTTTTGAATCCGATTCAGCCTGACCCTTGTGCTATAATATAACATTGTATTATAAGATTCTCCCCTATGTGTTATAAATTCATGGGCTGTTGCATTAAGGCGGTTTTTTAAATTTTTTAAATCTTTTAATCTGTATTTTAATTAATTGTTTTTTTCTTTTATGTTTCATGTTTTATTGTGATTTTGGTGGTGTGAGCCGCCCTGAGCCCGGCTTTGCCGGGGAGGGCGTGGTACAAATAAAAACTATTATTATTATTATTATTATTATTATTATTATTATTATCTCACCGTCAGCTTTCTCCTCTTTAGTCTCAGCATTACCATTGAAAAACTCAGCAGGGAGGTGGAATGGAACAAAACCAGAATTAATTGGCTTTGCTCGTCATTGGCTCTCATGCCATCCACTGCTGGGGCTTCTTGCACTACTAGTCCCAATGGGCACCAACCAACACTGCAAGTCAGACCACTGGCTCATCTAGCTCAGCATTGTCTACACTGACTAGCTAGCAGTGGCTCCCCAGAATTTCAGGAAGTGGATTCTCCCAGCCCTAACTGGAGATGGTGGGGACTAAACCTGGGACCTTCTGCATGCAGAGCAGATGCTCTACCAGCAAAATGTTCTTGGGCAGGTGGATTTGTCCTATGGGCTGTACATCCATGCTTTTCTACTGCCTCCTGCTGATCATGACTATCTTTACATCTTCACTGGAAGCCCCAGCAAATGGTTTCCAGAGAATGCACTTTTGAAGAGTGGTTTTCCCTCCATCCTCATTCTGATTAACCTGGAACTTTAGAGTATCTATATACAAAGGGCCAGAGGACTCTCTCAGATGCTGCCACTAACCAGATCATTAAAAACAAACATGGCAATTATGTAAGCCATTTTTGAATCCAAGAGACTGAGGTGGGGTTTTAATTAAGGTAATTATGCTCAGCAGGAAAGGCAATTTGCAGAGACATTTAATGACTCAGTGCTGACATGCTACCTTTTACAAAAGGTGATTCTCACAGTGCTGGTTTCCAGAGACACCCGGGATCTGATCTGTGAGCCATCTCACTAGCCGGGCCCTTTCTTTACACTCTAGGCAGACTCCAACTAAGTTCTACTCAAAGCACACCCCTTGTAATTAATGGATTTGAGTTAGACATACCCATTCATTTCAATGGGCCTACTCTGGGTAGGGTTGCAATATTTCAAAAAGTAAAATCCAGGACACCCCAAAGTTTTTGAGCTTTCTTTTTGGGAAACCCCAAAGTTGAGCTTTTTTAAACATAGCTTTTCATAAATTCCACCTCAGGAGGGCTGACCCAATATTTAGATAGATAGATCTTATGCTACATAAGCCACCAACATCACCCAAACACTGAACATCACAGAATGCTGTTTCAGAAACACGACTGCTTTATTAAGAACTCTAATATCCATAAACCAATTTTGATAAGGAACATTTTGGAATCATCTATACCGGTAGTTTTTTTTATTCTTGTTTCTTGAAATGCACATGACCTTTTTTGGGGGGGAGGGGGCATATTAAGATATAGATATATAGACAAAATAGGAATACAAGGTCTCTGTTCCACCCCCACCCCCATATTTGTTACTGAGTTTTTATAAGAACTAGTGGATACAGAAAAAAGAAAAGCAAAAACTGTTGTTTTCTTAAATAAGATTAATTGTCACAATTGTCAGTAAAATATATATAGTATGAAGCTACATATGTGCATAAATGATAAAACATATCAAGAGGAAAAGGATGTGTGGTCTATAATTACAAAGGGTTCCATGGTCCAAATCAAAACAATTGCAAATTATTTATTTCAAAAAAGAATATAACAAGTAACCTTCAACACTTGTATAGTGTACCTGACACTTCTGATTGATACATGTAATACTAATAGTCCTTGCCACTTGAATGTCCTTCCTTCTGCATTTAGGATGTGCATTCAACCAAGATCCAAACCTCGGTCTTGGAGACTTTCAGACTGCCTCAGAATCCACAGTGCTGTGGTGGCTGGTGCTACTTGGGGCTGGTAGGGCAGAAAGCAGGGGGGGGGGCAAAGGTAGATTGCACCACAGCCAGTGACAGACACAGCCAATTCACTCCAGTTGTATATTCGCAGACCCTCCAAGTGTCCCTATTTTCCACAGACGTCCCAGATTTAGAGCAGCCACCTCGGTTTCTAATTTGATCCTGGAATGTCCCGCTTTTTCCTAAGACGTCCCTATTTTCATTGGAGAAATGCTGGAGGGTATGGAATTATTTGACTTCCAAGGCGTCTGAAGGCAATTTTGTATAGGGAAGTTTTCTTAATGTTTAATGTTGAATGATGTTTTTATATATGTTGGAAGCTGTCCAAAGTGGCTGGGGCAACACAGCCAGATGGGTGGGGTATAAATACTAAATTTATCATTACGGAATGGGATGTTCCTATTTTCATCGGAGAAATGTTGGAGAGTATGTTAATTCATCCTCTTCCCTGATTAATTCTACAAAGGCTACACTGAAACATCTCCCATTTGAATGGTTGGAAATAAGAAGGCAGGTAGATGGGGAAAACTGGGGTTCATGGGGCATCTGAGCTTGGTGGGACAGTTCCTCACTTGCTGTAATAGACCATTGTCCACCGACAGGGATTCAAGGTGGTCTGAAGCAAAGCAGCCTGCTTCCAATGCTTTGGAGGTTAGTGATTAAACAACAACAAACAACAACAACAACAACAGAAAACTCTTACTTGGATGTCATTCCTCCATAACATTCTCTGTGCCTTAGCTAAGATATTGTGAGCACCTCAAAATGTCTGTGCTTGGCTGATCCTTTGTTCCCTCTTTTAATATCGCTCTTTATGATTATGATGATACTCTAATGATAGTTGTTTATGTATGGCTGTTAACATCCCTGTGTCTTAATTGCTACTGGATGGCTCTGGGCCCATCACTGAGTTGATTTTTCTTTTACATGTTATTACAGATATTTATTTACATAGAGGGAAGAGAAATCCTTCCAACCACAACACTATTTCCAGGGACCCATGGAGAGGAAAAAGCATACTGTGCCCAATTCCCCCTTCTCCTGTCCTCAAAAGAGGGCATATCTATAGCATGTTTGTTCCAGAACAGTTCCTCCTCCTCCTCCTCCTCCTCCTCCTCCTCCTCCTCCACCTCCTCTTCTTCCTTTCAGGGTCATGGAAGGGGGAGAAGGGTAAAATTTAATTAGAATGGTACTGAAGAGGTTTCTGAATTTTCCTACCAATTAGCATTTCATTAAGGCAGTGAAATTGCATTTACCAGAGACAGGGGCACACATCCTTTGCAAAAGCTTCCTTATTTTAAGATCCTGCTGAGGCTTACACACACACACACACACACACACACACACATTCATTTGTTACTCATTGCTAAGACTTAGTTTGCTAGGCACAAGAAGTGTTGTTCTTGTTGTTACAAAAGCTTATATATAAAAACACACTTTTTCCTAACCACTAGGATTGCCTGATATACTGTAAGTGTATAAAGTGACAGTTCAAGGTTTCAGCCTCCTTCTTAGTCTCGAAGGATAGGACCCAAGTTTACTCTGGTTCCAGCCGGCTCCTATTGCTGGTGTTTGAAGCTAAGTACACATGATGTCAGTCACAATCCATGGGTATCCTATAGTTTTTAAATACACACTGCTGTTTTATGTGCTTTCCATCAAACCAGCTTCCACCCGATTTCAAAACAGAAGCAGTGGTTAAGCTGAGGTGTGTCCATTTCAAACAGCTGTTGCAGATGCATGCATGACAGCACATGCACACAACAACTTCAGTGAATTGAGCTTTGATGGTGGGAAGCAAATTGGGTCATGGGCATTGGTTGAAGACATACCCACTCCTTCTCTGGTCCGTACAGCAATTTAAGAATATTACTTGAAAAATAGAAGAGGGAAATGACCTCACCATGTTTCAAACTGCTAATGTGTACATAGTCAAATGTGTAGGGTATGAGGTTGTGGTGATTTTTGTTGTTCTTTGTTTGATGAGCTATTTTGCTATTATTTGCTATAATATTTCCGATAATTTTGCTATTAGCTCCAGCCCAGCAGTGTCTGGTGTCCACTGGGACCAGTAGGACAGAAGGCAGGGAGAACAACTGTAGGTGGAGCCAGAGCCAATGACAGCAGAGCCAACTGATTTTGCCCCACCTTCCTCCCCATTGAGTTTGACACTTCTTCCTGTCCCATGCCTAGAAAGCATGGGCCCAAGCAGTTTTCCACTTAACTTTCACTTTCTAGGCATGGGACTGAATTGTTTTCCCCATGCCTCACTCCTTTCCCAGGGAAAAACTGTTCTTAAGCTCTAAATCAGAACAAGCAGCAATCCACAGAAAACCTGATAGTCATTTGCTCTGACTGAGCACTAAAGAGCAGTTTTCCCTGAGGGAAAGCAGGACAAGAGGAAGTGTGGAGAAGCCCTTAGACTCAGAAGAAAGAATCTGACACACAGTGCTACCAAGTGCTTTTTTTTAATGGCGGAATGCAGCAGAATGCAGTACCACCACCATTTTTGCTAGGAAAAAAGCACAGGGCACACACACACACACACACACACACACACACGTCCAGGGCTGCCACTTGACTGCTGCCAAGTAGAAGTGAGGATGGTACTGGGGGGTGGGGGACAGCACAGGAGGCAGATTGTGGCATGCAAGGTTCCTGCAGAGCAGAGGTAGAATCAGCAGTAGCAAGTGAGCTTGGGGCTTCTCCTCTTCATGGCTACAATAAAATGAAGGGTCAGAGCCAGGGCAAATCAGAGGCTTCTGTGCTGCTGCAGCCCAAAACAAGAAAAGCAGAGTGCAGGAAGGACTCGGGAAAGTGCCCTGCTCCTTCTCTCACAGGCAATGCACACACCACTCCTTGACACAGCTGCTCACCCTGTACTCTGTCTCCCTTTCCTTGTGTGGCAGCTTGGGGACGGACACAGGATTGACAGAGAGAGCATGTGACAGAAGCAGTTCAGTGTGTGAGGGGCAGGGAGGGGCAGGAGTGTGCACATGCAGGTGGGCAGTGGGTTGAAGTTGTGTCCAGGAGCCACTGGTGGACTAACTGACTGGCCGCCTCACAGAGCAGAGTGAGAAGCTTGGCTGCCTGCCCAGTAGATGAGAGAGAGAGAGCAGGGGAGGGAAGGAGAGGAGAGGAAGGGGCTGGTGGGTGGGCAGGCCAGGGAGCATCAAGCAACTAACCTGCCCCCACTGCCCAGCCTTGACACCAGGCCACTACACTCCACCACACTGGTTCCTCCCCCTGCCTGCTGGTATCAGCACTTTTTTGTCTAGAAAAAAACCATGGGTGCTACCACACCCTGGACTGGTTGTAAGAAGGCAGACAGGAAGGAGCTGGCTGAGGGCAGACAGCTTAGTGGGGCAATGCCCTCCTTGCCCTTATGAACTAGCCCCCATGGCTCAACACTCTAAGCTACCAGGCACAGCCAAGTTCTGTCCTCTTGAGTCCCAAGTGCTACCACACTACACCAGGATCTACCTATGAAATCCAACCCTTAGCTCAGTAAAATATCAGGGTAATGATCAAGAATCGGGATGAGAGGCTATTTTGTCCTTGACTTAGAGCAGTGATGGGGAACCTGTGGCCCTCCACCTAGCAAGAGCCATAGCTCAGTTGTAGAGCATTTGGCCCACATTCAATCCCCAACATCTCCAGGTAGGACTGAGAGATACTCCTGGCTAAGACTCTGCAGAGCTACTTCCAGTCACAGTAGACAATAGCCTGACTCAGTGCTGTATTTCACTGCATATTGGTTGCCACCACATAATAGTTGCACCTCCTCTTTTTCAGAGTCTGAAAATTGTCCCAGAACATTCCCTGCATAATAATCACAGGGGTATTTTCACTGCGCATTCTCTTACCAGCCAAAGGCAACAGGAGTGGGCAGGCAGGCGAAGTAGCCATGAGTGAAGCACAAAAGACTTGGATCTCAACTTGCCTCTTTTCATGAGAGCTAAACTACACAGTGGATACATTAAGGCACAAAGCATTTCTTTTTAATTCTTACGGTACTGGTATTCTGATTCTGATTCCTTTGTGATCACGGTACGGGAAAATATAAAAACTATTCTGTGAGCTGCAAGCTGGAAGTGATTGCTTTCACTGAACAGCATGGAAATAGAGGTGTGAAGAGGCAGTTTTCAGTGAGTCAAAAATTGCTGCAAAACTTGTGGAAAGCAAATGACAAGCTAAAAAACACAAACCTTTCTAGACGTGTGCTTAGTGGTCCTAAAACTGGCAAGTTTCCACAAATTGATGAAGCAGTGTTTCGGTATGTGAATGAAATGAGAAACAGTGGGTGCAGTGTATTATATGAGATGTTGCAAATGAAGGCACAGGGGGTAGTGCACATACACAACATTCCCACAACTCAGTCTTATGCAAGTAGGGGCTGGGGTATGAGGTTTATGCAAAGACACAATTTGTCTGTGCAAAGGAGAACCACAATGTGTCAAAGGTTGCCACCAGTTTTCATTGACAAGCTTGAAAGCATTCATAGATTTGTCTTGCGCATGCAACAGGAAACTTCATACCCACTATCTCAAATTGGTAATGCTGATCAGACTGCAGTGTTTTTTGATATGCCTCGCAACAGCACCATTACACTGAAAGGATCCTCAAGTATATCTATGAGAACCAGTGGTAATGAGAAATTGTGATACATGGTAATGCTTGCTGATGGAAGGAAGTTACCAGCTTACATACCGGTAATTTTCAAGAGGAAAACAATGCCTAAGGGAATACAATTTCCCCTCGGAATTCATGTGCAAATGCAAGCAAAGGGGTGGATGGACCTAGAACTAATGGTTGACTGGACTGAAATTGTGTGGAAGAAAAGATTGGGTGCTTTACTGAAGCACCTGGCTCTGCTTGTTTTAGATAATTTCCGAAATCACATCATGACCAAAGTGAAGCAACTTTTCTGGAAATATGGGATGCAGCAGGTGGTCATTCCCAGTGGCCTAACATCTATATTGTAGCTGCTGGATGCATGTGTGAACAAATCCATTAAGGGGCACTTGTGCTGTTTCTACAATGAGTGGGTGGTAAGCAGTGATCACTAATTGACACCCGCTGGAAATATTAAGCGCCCGTCCTTGGATCTGATATGCACATGGGTAATTAAGAATTGGGACCTTATACCACTAGAAACAGTTGTCAAAAGCTTCGAAAAGATGGGGATTTCTAATTTACTAGATGGATCTGAAGATGACACACTGTGGCAGAGCAGCGTTGAAGGCAACACATCTGACATGAGTAGCCCTGAGTTCAGCACGTCAGATACTGGTAATAAAACCAAAGATAGCAGTGCAGAACCTTCAGACACATAAGATTAAATTTTGTAAGTCTGTACTTCGCAACACTGCAGTAAATTTTCTCCAGTGTTTTTTTTATTTCAACAAATCAATAACAACTAATGTGTTAACTTTATTTTTTGGACAGGAAAAATGTTCACTAAACTCTCAGAAAGAAAATATTTGCATTGAATTAGACTTTTCACCTTTTATCTTTACCTGTTCACAAGTACAGTACCCTATTCCGTGTATCCTCATCTTGTACTAAAAACAGATACTAGTGACAAATAATAAGCAACATAAACATAAGTACATAAACTTGTTTCCTTGCATAATGGTCCCACTTTCGTATTTCCATGTGTAATAGTCACACACCCCTTTTTGCAAAGGAAAAATCAGCACAAAAAATGTGACCATTACGCAGTGAAATACAGTATACGGAAGATCCAGTGATATTGGACTGCAATTCCCATAAGCCCTAGCCAGCATGACCAGTGACCAAGGATGATGGGATCTGTTGTCCAGTATGCTCTCCCCAGGGAGGTTCGACTGGTGCCTTCATTATACACCTTTAGGCGGCAGGTGAAAATTTTCCTCTTTAACCAGGCCTTTGGCTGATTAATATACTGTATGATACCCCTTTTAAATGTGTTTGGGGGAGGGGGAGGGGTAGCCCTGAGCATCTATTTTTTAGATGCCCGCTGTATGATAAGGCTCGCAGAGAAATCATCGCCCCCATTCTGGAGAACCTGGCCGACCTCCCAGAAAAGACCAAACTAAATGCCCTATTATTAGGAAAGGAGCAAAAGTTAACGCGGATGGTTGCCAGATTCTGTACACTGATCGGCAGGACCAGTTTTCTATCCCAGAACAAGCCTGCCAACGAAATAGCGAATTCGGTGTTGGACTGTGGGAAGTAGTTCCCCTGCTCGGATACAATACTGAAGATCTAGAGCAGTGCCTGGGAAAAGGCCAGTTGGACTCCCCCACCCCTGGAAATTTAGCCCCTTCAAACTTATAAGACTTTTATATCCACTCCGAGTTTTAACCCCCATAGCTCTGTAATGCATTCTTAGTTTTAACAGCTGGTGTATGACCGTAATAAAGCTTTGATTTTGATTGATACTGTATGATACCCCTTTTAAATGTGTTTGTGGGAGGGGGAGGGGTTACAGATTTCCGCTCTCTTGTATTCATCCGCCTGTTCCTCACAGCAAGCACAGCTAGGCTTGATCCTTGATCACCCAGATACTACCTTCTTCTTCCACTGCATCCCACCCTCATCTCATTAGGTCCTCTTCCTTGATCTACAAGGCACCATCCCTCGAAGGGATGTTTTACCACATGTGGTGGACCTGCCCAAGAATTAAAGCCTTCTTGGAAATGATATATAATGAAATGAAAAAAGTGTTGAAAAACACCTTTGTAAAGAAACCAGAGGCTTTTCTACTTGGAATTATTAATCAGGAGGTCCCCAAGGAAGATAAAACATTTTTTATGTATGCCACAACAGCAGCTAGGATTTTGATTGCAAGGACCTGGAAAACACAGGATGTGCCGACAATAGAAGATTGGCAGATGAAAATGATGGACTATATGGAACTCGCAGAAATGACCCGGAGAATACGCGACGAGAGAGAGGAGACGGCGGAACAAGATTGGAAGAAATTCAAAGTTTATCTAAAAAACCATTGTAAGATTCAAGCTTAAAAAAAAGTTGGAAGAAGGTCAGCTCACAGATTAGAACAAAGATGTTATGAATGAATAATGTAGTTATGAGATGACAATTATAAGAGAAAAAGATAGGTATAATATAGGTAAAAGGAAATAACGATGAGAAGAAATTACTAAAGATGATAGACAATGAAGCGCAGCGGGGGGGGGGGCGTGAGGAAGTCCCCACAAGATGTTCAGACAAGATGAAGGTTAACTAAGATATGTGTGTGTGTTTGTGTATTTGTGTAAGTGTATTTTGTTATATAGAATTATGTATTGTTTATGTTTTTATGATGTGTGGAAAACCTAATAAATATAATTTTTCAATATATATATATATATATATACAAGGCACCATCCCTCAGATCCTAGGCATTACCTCTTGCATCTCAAGGTCTGAACAGCAAGAATGTTGGAAAACCCATCTCCCCACATGAGAAATAAAAATAAGCATAGACAAGGTCATTGATCATCATACATTACAGAAAGGAACAAGTGTGTAGTTGGCAATGCTCAGTTTTACTCCTTATGTAGAACAGACTTCCACATTCCAATCAAGAGGGTAGAAACCCGAGGAATGCATGGGTTATGTACTGGGGCCAGGGGAGTATGGCCAGGGGTCATCACCTAAAGAAGATCTCAAGGGCCAGTTAGAGAAGCCTGGAAGGGCCATAATCCAGCACCTGGAGCTAAGGTTCCCCACCTGTACCTCAGAACCCTTTTGGGTTCAGCTCAAGCTAAACAGGGAAAGGACTCAGCAAGCTGCTTTTCCTTTGCCCATGCTGCTGCCAATAGCACTACTTCCTTCTTTTCAAGGTCACCATTGATCAGCCTCCAAAAGCTTTATGACAGTATACTTGGGTGGGTAGAAAGGGGACTTAATTGCTTTTAGGTCAGCAGCAGACCAAATTGCATTGACTGGTTTCCCATTCATACAGATGGTTCCAGCTACCCTTTATGGCTCTCTGATTCTCTGCTAAGGAAATACAAAGAGAGAAATGGAGATGCTGTGAGATCTCTTTGTTTCCTGGATTTTTGAAATTTGTAATGGTTGAGAGGAGATCCCTTTGATTCCTGGAAGTGGGAAATACATTCCCAAAGGTTACAAGAATAGATGAAGGCAGTTCTTAATGTGTGTTTGTTTGCTTGTGTATGCACATGTCCAAAATTCTCAACTGGATTTTTGGAGTTCTGCATTACTGGATCTTGTTTTTGTAATGAACCAGTGCATTCCTGCTATTTCTGCTATCCTGGGGCATGAGCGGGCGGGCGGGGCGGAGTTCTATTACCTACACAGCCAACATGGCACTGCTCTCACACAGGAGGAACCTCAAGACTGCAGAAATACAAAACACATTTTTGGGGTGGGAGGTTGGGATTCATAAGTGAAGAACACTTCTAAAAAACAACCCTTCTCAATGAAGACTAAGCATGTTCATTGGCCAAATAATGATGGCTCAGTGCCTTTGACAGTGTGTGTGCTTTTTTTGCAGGTGTATTTTGCAGCATGTCATTGGCACAATTATGGCAGAGCACCAGATTCAGCTGAGTACCAAATTCTGAACTGAATTGGGCTGACTTGGGGGATTCTGACCATTAGTTGAGTTGGGTCAAGATCACTGTAGGTTAGGTTGATCTGGAGCTACCTACCGAGTGACTGTGTATTCACAAAAGTAGCACTTGAAGTGTGTGGGTGCCTTGTCCATCTGACCTCCCATTCTTCCTACTAGCCTTCTCCTTATTTCTTCCCCTTGAAGCTGATAAGTGGGAGGATTCAATCCTGCATGGTGCCAGTCTATTCCTTCATGACCAGCTTCACTTTCTGCAGGGAAGCCACTAACAAAGAACAGAACCCCAAAGGATTGAACCTACTGGGGGCCTCGTTTCATCCAGTGGAGCTCTTCTTTTTCTCCCATATTCTTTAGTCTGAATAATCCAAGGAAGGGAGAAGGGGCCTATTCCTAACCATATTAACATGCTGGTGGGAAACAAACTCCTGCAAAGATATTCTCCTCCCAGTTCCTAGCTATTCAAATAAATTCTTCCCATGTTACTAAGACAGCCAGAGGCTGCTGTTGAACAGGTGCTCACTTGACCCCCAAATCACCTCCTCTTAATATATCACATCAGCCTCAAGGGTCTTCTGATGCAGCCAATGTGTCTTGCTGAATCCCTTCGAAAAAGAAAAAGAGAAAGATCCTTGCTCTCTGTGGAAGAACATGAAACGAGAAAATAGACCAGTGGTGTCAGGCAAAACTCTGATTCTTTGCATTGGGATTTACGCCTACAGCAACGGGAGTAGGGTGGGGTTCTTCCCAGCTGACTTGGAAAAGCATAATCGTCTCCCAGAATGTCCTGAACTGGGTAATGTTGGGTGCAAAAAATTGTCCTTCTCACCCTTCTGACCCCCTTGGCCTGGCTGAAAGTTCATGCCCTAACAGATAATGCCTCTTTGGTTTTGCAAATATGGAATAGGGTGTTTTCAGAGGGGGTGCCCTCCCCTCCCTGATTCAGATGGTGCCAACACCAGTGGGTCTTCGGAAAACATTTGTATTTGCCCAGGAATTTGGTTGATTTCTTTTCCTGGGTTCGGTTGATTTATAAGGAAGTAGTGAGTTTTCTACTCTCGCTGAACTGCTTTATGAATTGATTTATATTTACTCTTCTTGTATGTTAAAGCTATCATCATTATTTTAAGTTATTACTCTCACTTCACCCAAAGGTCCCAGGGTAGGTTGCAACAATTTAAAATGCAACATTAAAAACAGTTTTAAAAACCTACAATCACAAAAATATAATCTCAAAAAAATGGTGGGTCCTGTTTGAAACATTGAGGGAGTCCATGTTTTAAAAGTAACAAAAATAAATAAAAATAAAAATAATCCTGTTGGCTTTCTTGATATTTTGATCAATGTTGAGGAAACACGACAAAATCTTTAGGAAAGGAAGGATGACAGAGCAGAGGGCAGCTCAGTGGTTATGGCTGAGCATGCTCAATGAACATGGAATACCATTGGTCCACCTAGCTCTGAATTGTGTGCACAAACTGGAATGGAGCATTGTGGTGGAGGACATGGCTGTTTGTTTGTCTGTCTGAAACCCTAAAAAGAAGTGTTCTGCACTGCGACTGTTTGTCACAAGTGTTACACGTTGTCCCAGTCTGCGAAGCTTCAAAAAGCGACAATTCATTCAACACTGCTGAGGGGTGAAGATACTTGCCAAGAAAACTCTTTCCTTATGCATTTACCAGGGAATCCATGAGACCTGAATCCTGTTCACCCCCCCCCCCAATGATTCTGAGCTCCTCCTAATTGTGATCTTTGATCAATTCCCTAACGTCTTATGGATTCCTTCCTCTCTGTGGGATTATAGCTTGCAGTAAAGAAATGATAAACATCCATATTATTTATTTCCCTATCTAGTGTAGCCAATTAAGCATTAGTCAAATTCATCTGTAAATAGCCATGCTTGAAGAGAGGAAAGGGTTGTGGTAGTGGGGGAGACATGCCATCTGAAAGAAGAGGCATTTGACTCATGCTTGAAAAGAAAAAGGGTGAAGGTCAGTGAAGACGCATCACATTGTACTGATTAAAATGTTGACAGCCATTCATTTCATTTTATGAAATCGTCAATTGATCTGCTATTGCAGGCTCCAATCAATGCTCTGAAAATAAACGACGCAGAAAATCAGGCAGCCTGAGAATACTCTTGCAGAAGAGGAACAAGGTCTTCTGAGAAGCAATTAATTCCTCTGTGGGAAGAACAGAACCATTTTCAATGGGTTTTCTGTGATAGAGCTGTCATAGTAGTGAAAATAAAGAGAGGATCATCTGCTGCAGTTCCCTTGGATAGCATCCAATGCTTGTCCTACTCCAAGTAGACACACTGAAATTAATGGGCACAATTAACTTAGTTTCATTAATTTCAGCATTGCATTACATTATGGTTTACAGATGCAATTCAACTCTGCACAAAACTTATGGGAAAACAACTCCCTGTCAGAAAGCAGGGGTGTATGTGCTGAGATTACCAGATGCAAAAGAGCACAGGACTTCTATCAGCAGTCATGTGCATGGAGGGTTGCTCTCTGGACAGTGGTGTCACTGCTGCTTACCTGGTTGTGGTGGGGGCAGTGCGAGTGAGGTCAGAGCTGTGCAGATGCACCACTGCCAATCCAGCATCAGTTGCTGGTGCCCATTATGGCAAGTAGGGCAGAAGACAGGGAGGCAAATGACAGAGTCAACTTACTCAGTATTAATGAGAGTCAGTGTGGTATAATGGTTAGAATAGTGGACTATGAACTGGGAGATCCAGGGTTAAAACCCCCACTTAGTCATGAAGCTCATTGGTTGGCCTTGGGCCATTCACCAACTCTCAGCCAAACCCACCTTACAGGGTTCCTGTGAGAATGAATCTGGGGAGGAGGAAAACCATGTATACCACCTTGAGTTCCTTGTAGGAAAAGGTGGTATATAAATGCAACAAACCAACCAAGAAACCAGTCTTGCCCCTGTCCTCCTCCCTGCTGAATTCAAGCAGCCTCCCCCCTGCACTGGTTATAAGAAAGAAGGTAGGCATCTGAGGGCTGGTTGAGGACTGGCTGAGGTTGGTGGGGCAGTTCCCCCTTCACCCTAATGTACTAGCCTGCTAGAGTCATGAACATGGTCCCAGTCAAACCACCACTCTTCTTTGTGGGTACTGAGGGAGTGTGGGTACTGAGGGAGAGGCTCAGTCAGCTTTCTGATCAGGGGCTGCTAACTTTTTGGGACCTGTGGGCTCATTTACAAACTGGAGAAACTATTGTTGGCACACAACCACACACACAATCCCCACTCCAGAAAGTTTGAGCCAAATTGAGGGTAGCATCTTCCCGAGGAGTGCAGCTGGAAAGATAAGAGTTTACCTTTCCTCATCATCTGTGGTCTCCAGAATAAGCACCCACCGCAAGATGCACCCCTCACTGCCTTGCTTCATGAATGCCTTTAGTCTTCTTGCCTGGCTGTATTGTATCCTTGAACTGTGAACTCAGCCCCTTGCTTGCCTAGAAGAAGGATGGGGTGGGTGAGTATGTGTAGAAAGCAGACCACAGTGGTAAGATTTACGGTACTTCCATTGCTCTGCACACATTTGTCTCTGCCCCACCCTCCACCATGAATACAAAGATTTGCCAGTTGCAGTTTTATATGCTTATTTATTACATTTCTATACTGCCCTTCACTCAAGGATCACAGGGCAGCTTTACACTATAAAAACACAAAAATGCATACTATAGTTACAACAACAACAAAAACCCAAACACATTAAAATGCCAAAGATTGTTTAATTAGCCAAAGGCCAGAGAGAAAGGGAATGCTTTTGCCTGGTGCCTAAAGAAATATAACAAGGGCACCAGGTGAACCTCCTTGGGGAGAGCATTCCACAAGTGGGCAGCCACCACAGAAAAGGCCTGTTCTCTGGGCCTCTCACAGAGAGGCACATGAAGGAGGGCCTCAGATGATGATCACAAGGTCTGAGTTGTTTCGTATGGGGAGAGGCAGTCCTTGAGGTATTGCAGTCCTGAGCCATTCGGGGCTTTATAGGTCAAAACCAGCAACCAAGAGGGGCAAGGGTTCAGGGCACAAGAGGTCACCCTGACCAATCCAAGCACCTTGTTCACGTCCTCAAGCCTTACTAACTGAGATTCATCCAAAACAACACATGGCACAATGAAGATACAATGGTGGTAGCAGTATATGCCTTCCTTGGGTCTTCACTACCACTTGGTAGGCTTGACAATCAGCCCTCACCACCATTTGATTGCATTTGACTGAAGTTTTCCTCCACTTTCAGCTCCCATCTTGTTTCCTCACCATAAGCTCTGAAGTATAGGGGTGACTGATAGGACAACCACAATTTTCCCTCTACCCTGAATCACTGCTATTGGAGCTCCCTCAACTCCTCTCCTCCCGTACACATCTCCCCACCACCACCAATAAAAGCAAACCACAAACAATTAAAACAATTGAAGCAGTGTTGGCTCTATCTCTGCTTTGTGGCTAGTAGTGCAGCCAGGAGATGTAGATGCATAGGCTGTAGGTGCATAGGTCACAAGACTACTACTGCTCTCAGCTGCTGGGGCTAGCTTGTCTGATGGTGATAGGCTCAGCTAGCAGGAAAGAGAAGGTAGCTGTAGATGGTGAGAGGATTGAAGTCTCTCTTATTACCCTCCCCACCTCCCCACCTCTGTTCACCTTCTTGCCACAAACAGCAGCCTCTTGGTTCCTGGACCAGTTTCTAATTTTTCCAAACTGAAATTCAGCAACTTGCAAAATCCTTATTAAAACCATTCAGCATTTTGATGCAAATCTCTTCTAATACATACATTTTTATATGCAGTTTTGACTAAAGGATGCATTCTTGAAATCAGGTTTTCTTAATATAATTCATTTTACATTCTTTCCACTAATATCTTCATTTTCATGCAAACATAGTATGTGCATTTTCTGTAAACACTGTTTAGCTAGTGAACAGCATTGCGAAATTTAGATTTAGATTTAAATGCAAAATTAATCAAATTCACCCTACATCTCACTGGCATATGCCCATCAAAGCTTGCCCAGAAGGGAATGTGGCCCTCAAAGTGAAAAAGATCGCCTGCCTCTGCATTTCATAGCCCTCAGAAACATTTTGTATGGTTATGGTCCCACATTAAGATTTCAAAAGCTCTCTGGTTCCCAAATGTGTCTGTCTGAGGATGATGCTGTCAAATTCCTAGACAGTTCTCTGCCATGGATGGTGCTATGGGTGAGTGTCAGGCAGGTAAAATTGAACTATGAAACAAGGATGTATATGCACATGGTGGTGTCTTCACGTGAATGGCAGCATGGTGAGCTAAGAGTAAATACTTGGAAGACAGATGTGTTTCTCCCTTTACCCCGAAACATTGGCAAAAAAATAGAAACTAAAAACCCCAAAACCTTCTGAATGTCAAGTTCATCCCATATAAAAAGAGTTCACCTGTTGTTTGCCAAAAACCTTTCTTCCCTAAATGTACTATTACAACTTCAAGAGCTCAGTCATCATTCGGAGAAGTGGGGAAGAGTTTCTGGTTCTTCACTATAACGGTTCTTTATTTACTAATGCTTTCACACGGCCTTTAATTCCCTCCATACTTGACTGAAGTTTTATATATATTGATTAACACATTCAAATCCCACTTTTATTTCCTGCAGTGTAAGACTCCAAAGCACAACCAATTCAATTATATCAAAAGATGGACAAATTGTCAATTTCTAGCCACTTTTGCGTGTACTTGCTCTGTTCTGTCCCATTTCTGCAGATGTCTGTAGTGCAGCTTTTTAAACTTCATACAAAAATTCACATTTAAGTAGTATTTAAATATGCATTTTCTCTCAAAATATGCAGTATAAAAAGAACTGAATCAGCAAATACAAGAAATGCAAAAGATATATAAGATCCTATTAGTACATTACTTTGGAGATATTTTGTACAGAACTTCAGTGATGGCCAAATGTTTTCCATTATTTTGTGCGATTTAGCATGTTTTATGCTTGTTCTGGACTCCTACCAGAGGAAAGGAAGGATAAAATCACAGGCTTGTATCCAATGGTAGTCCCACTCAGAGTGGACCCATTGAAAGAGAAAGACATGACTATCTTAGATTAATCAATTTCAATGAGTCTTAGTTGGATGCAATCCATAGTATCTTTATCCCAAGTACAACTGCCACTACCACTAATACTTCTAGTATCCTAATTACTACTACTACCACCTCCACTACTACCCTAATACCCTAAGTAAGAGGTTTTCAATGTTTTCAGTCCATGGCTCCCTTGACCAACTACATTCTTTCTGTGGCTCCCCTGTGGGAAAATGTGGTCCAAGCCTCAGAAGCCCAGTTATGTCACCCTTTGCCTGCAGAGCTGGCAGTCTCTCACCCTTTTCTGAACACCCTTTTCCTCCCTTGTGGAGTGTTCCCTCAGCCACCTCTCCCCTCTCCTTGGGAGTCCTCTGGGCAGCTGCTGCTGCCACCCCTGGTCTCTGAGCTGCCCCCTACCCCAAAGAGAGGTGATTCCTCATGCTGCCCCACAGGGGCCCGGGAAGAGAATGCTCATAGCCTTAGCAGCCCAATAGAGACTGGCCAAAGGTGAACATGAGACCAACATCTCACTCACCTTGGGAGGCAGCAGTTGCCACAGAGGACGCCACCAGGCCTCCATGGCAAAAAAGCTCCCCTTTGCTGCCAGGTACTCAGTTCCCAGGCGAGCCTTGCAGACAGCAAGCACAAGAAAGGCCAGCACAGCAGCTGCCTGCCTGGCCTCCCGCTTGTCTGTCCATTCCCAACAGCAAGGGCTGGTGGACTGGCTGGCTGGGCTCCTTCACCTGCTTGCTTGCTTGCTTGCTTGCTTACTCCAAGGCCACCTAAGCTCCTGGCAACCAGCATCCCCTGGCCAGACCCAGAGGCACCATTCACCTGGGGAGCTTGTAGCCAGGGCTGCTACAACAAACAGCTGCCCAAGCCTTTGGGAGGCAGAGACATGAGAGGGCATCAGAGGAGGGAGGGAAGGAAAAGGGGACAGAGGCCAGTGTTGCCCACAGCACCCCTGACCATTCTTCAAGGCACCCCAGGGTGCCATGGCACACTGGTTGAAAACCACTGCCCTAAGCAACAACAACAACAACAACACACTAATACTAATAATCCTTATACAGCTCAGGACCAGGTTACCTGAGAGACACCCTTATCCCTTGTATACTGTAGGAGAGTGTCTTCTTAAAGACCCTAAAGTGTCAGAAACCCAATTGACAGTAACGTGGATCAGGGCCTTCAGTGTGGTTGCCCCTGCAACCCTGTTGAGATATGGCAGGCCCCAACTATTTTTATTTTCTGGAAACAGATGATGTTTTTGTTCCAGCAAGCTTTTGGATGAAAGGGTCTTTGCCTTAGGTGTTTGTTTTGCATATTTGTGTTTGTTTTCCTCTTTTTAAAAACTATCTTTTGTTGTATTGATGGAGTGTTTGTAAATTGCCTTGAAACTAACATGAAAGACGATTCGTAGATTAAAATAACAGCAACAACCAATCATATCAAAGCTAAAATAATTTCAGCAGAAGAGCAAGCAATATCAACCAAGCCAAGCAGGAAGAACACCATTTTCTTCTTTTTTCTACGCTAAAAGTTACATTATGTATTGTTGTGTTTTAATATTGCAAACCACCCTGTGATCCTCAGATGAAGGGCAGTATAGAAATGTAATATAATAATAAATAACAATAATTCCTAGACATCTTAATGTTAGCATATGGGATCGAATGATTTTCTGATTGTAAGGAGCTTCAAAGTCTGAGTGCCATAACGGAAAGGGACTTCTTCTATACACTAATGGTGTGCAGTTACCACAAGATCCAGTTGTGGTGATTCTCTAGTGGCTATAAGAAGCCTGTTTCAGATTGACTCTGTGTCATTCCAGTTCAATTTGTTATTCAGGTCTATTAAATATAAAGCTCCGTTTCATCCCCATTGACTACAGTGGAGGATATAAAAATGACAAGTTTTCTCATTTTCAGATAAGCAGGGGGTGGGCAACCTCAGGTCTGAAGGCCAAATGTAGCCATTCACATACCAGTCAATTTTCCCACTTTCAGTGGGACATCCCAGATTTACAGAAGCTGCTGCAGCCTTGTTGCTTTGCTCATATTTGCCCGTGGCTCTTTTCATCACTGTGTTGTGGCCCTCAGAAAGTTTCCTAGAATGTAATGTGGCCTTCAGGGAGGAAAACAGTCCCTTCTCCTAACATAAGCAGGTGAAATTTCAGGGAAAAGGTGCTCCTCTGGATTAGATTACTGCATTTTAGACAAATCTATCTGGGAATCTTTGTCCAGGGAATCTTTAACTTTTTTTTTTTTTTAAAGAAATAAAAATCCTCACATTGCAGGCATGGTTTCCCCTTCTGAAGAAATGAATCCTGACTTTGTAATGTGTGGGGGTGCCCTGAAGCACCCAATCCACTTCATTATTCAGGGCATGCCCATACTGTATACCCACCAACCACAGCCCTATCAACTGTAGGACATTGCGCTGGGCCTCCCAGACAATCTGAGTAAGAAGGCAGGGTCATCTGGGAATAAACAGCCTTTAAGATATCCTAATGTCGAGCTATTTAGGGCTTTAGGTGTTTGTCTTTGTTCATGAAAGCATTACACCATTAACTGCTTATAGGGCAAAAGGAATTGAGATCTGCTTTTTAACAGTGTGATTGATTCCCAAACCCCTGAAGTAAATTATAAAAAGAGCAACTTAGAGCATGGGCCGAGAGTTCACCCTAACAAGTGACACATGAACAGTCCTTAAAGGTATGGAACTGGGGAGCTAGGAGTTTCTAGTCTGGGCAGGATCAGATCATGTCAACAGCGGTTTTAGAAATTAAGCAGTGTTCTCCAGTCACCTCCAACACCTTCAGTCCTGCCGCAAGCCTGTTAAGAAAGGTTAACGTTCCTTTAGAAGATAGATGGTTATGCATTCATACATTCCCCGAAGAGGTAAGTAATACTGGAAGAGCTGACATCATAAGAATTGAAGACTCAAGGAGATGCAAGGAATGCTTTTGTCAGTAGTTCAAAGAGCTGCTGGGGAGATGTTTATCCACAGCCATGAAGACTACACTATGCAGCCATTTATCAAATGGCCCAGCCCTCCCACTTGCAGGCAAGATCTAACAAGACTACCGCCCTGCAGCACCATGAGTCTGCCTTCTCTTAACTCTGCTCCCAAACAGCACACAGAGAATGTACCAAGTTGAGGTCAGCCAAGGGCCTCCAAGTATTTCACCTGAGCTAAGTTTTGCTCTCTATGTATGGCATATCAGCAATCTGATAAAAAATATCCCTGTTGAATGCACACACAATCGGGATGGACACACACTTGAGGTGGTTCCACCTGGGTTCCACCATAGCCAGTAACCTCTCCATTGATGCTGAACTGGACAAACATATTGGCAAGGCAGCAATGGCAATAGCTCACCTCTCCAAACGGTATGGGAGAATCAAAATTAAAAAATTCCTTCCAGTAGCACCTTAGAGATCAACTAAGTTTGGTATTGGTATGAGCTTTCGTGTGCATGCACACTTCTTCAGATACGGTATGGGAGAATGTGATGTTAATGACCGATACCAAGTTGAAGGTCTACCAGGTCTGTCTGTTCAGCACAATGCTTTATGGTACTGAGTCGTGGACAACTTACAACCGCCAGAAACAATGCCTCAGTATCTACCACATGCTCTGCGTCAGGAAGATTTTGGGCATCACATGGCAGGACAAAGTCTCAAACAAAAATGCACTTTCCCAAACCCACATTCCCAGCATGTTCACACTCCTGTCTCAGCGATGTCTACGCTGGGTTGGTAATGTCCACAGAAATGAAGGTGGCACGATCCCCAAGGACATGCTATATGAGGAGCTGACTTTAGGCATTAGGCTAAGATTACCAGACGTCCCTGTTTCCTGGGGACAGTCCCCGGATTTACAGCTTTCTCAGCATTCACATGTGTGTAGCGAACAATAAGTGTCCCTGGATTTGTTGGAAAAAAATCTGATAACCTTACATTAGGCCTGTTGACAGACCAACTCTGTGTTACAAAGATGTTTGCAAACATGACATGAAGGCTGGCAACATCAACCCCATGTTGTGGGAATCCCTTGAAGACAACTGCAGTTCCTGGAGACAATCAGTCAGGTTGTGTATCTATAGCAGTGACCAGAGGAGGAATGACTGCTGTGAGGAGCGCAGAGAAAAGAAATGCCATGGTGCATCTGTAGCAGCACAACTGGACTCCTTCATCTGCCCCAGCTGCAACAAAATGTGTCTCTCTCACATTGATCTTTATATCCACAGCAGGCACTGTAACCTTTCAACAGTTCGGCTTTGCCCTCAAAGGTGCGCTCCTCCATTGTGTCCTGATGCCAGCTAGCAAACTTTGTAAAATGTGGTGAAATGTCGGCTGGACAAGGTTCCTATTAGTTGGATTTGTAGCTGTTTGACTGACTGAACCCAAAGAGTGCTTATTAATGGTTCCTTACCATCCTGGAAAAAAGTGACGAATGGGGTGACTTGAATGAAGGAATTGAGGGGATGAACCACCCTGAGACCTGTGGGTACAGGGCAGCATAAATAAATAAAATAAATGTTCATCAAATTTTCAGATGACACCAAACCACATGCCACAGAAGACAGAATTAGGACAGGCCTGTGCCCAAACTAACAAAATGAATTTCAATTGGGATAAATGTAAGGTTCTGCACTGTAAGAAAAACACTGGGATCTAATTTGAATAGTAGAGTGTTTGGTATCTGGAGGGTGGGGCTTGCGTGTTCTGCTCTGGAATCAGCCCCTCCCTTCAGTGTCTGTTCAGTTAAGAGTGTCAATTAAAAGGAACCAACTGCCTTTTCTTGTTTCTTGCCTCAGACTTGCCTCATGTTGATTTCTCTCATTAAGATATTTTCTTTATTTTTAAAGCTTAGTTTACATTTATGTGAGCCACTTATTTTTCTCAAAGAAAAAGAAACTCTGCTTAGGAAACGTATGGAATGTTCTAAACTGGGTGAGTGAGGGGATATTCCCAATTTGCCAGGAGGATTGGTTTTGTTAATCACCCCACCCCCCACAACAATAGGGTTATGGGCCCAGTCTGAAAAGACAGAAAAATTATGACCACGTATATAAAAGCTGTGAAAGCCCTAGAGCCTGCTGTGCCTGTTCTCACTTCAAGTAACTATCCTTTATGGAAATTTCAAATGGAGAAATTTCAAATGGATAATGAGCTGGTGAAGAAGGATTTGTGGGAAACAATTGAAAAATCTGCCGCAGAAGAAGAGGCAGAAAAAGTAAAGTGGGAAAAGCAGGACAGAAAGGCAAGGATAGTAATTTCAACTCATGTGAGTGACAGTGACTTACACCACATAAGCAATTTTAAGACTGCCAAAGAGTTGTGGCGAGATCTGAAAAAGTTGTATGAGAGGAACACTCTGAATGAGAGACTGTATCTATCAAGAAAGCTGTTTAGTTTTAAATTGAAAGAATATGGAGATTTAGAAAAGCATCAAACTCAAGTGACAGAGTTGATGGATCATTTAAATACTATAGGCAAGAAATTTGAAGAAGAGGAAAAAGTGATTTTTAATTCTGTCAGGTCTGCCTGAAAGTTACAAAGGAGCTTGTGGTGGACTTCAGGAGAAAGAAGGACGATGTCCAACCATGGAATCTGTGTGGAGAGGGTAACAATGTTCAGATTTCTGGGCATTGCATTACAGGAGGATCTGTCCTGGAGTGTCAACATAAGGGGGCTTGTGAAGAAGGCGCAGCAGAGACTGTACTTCCTGAGAGTTCTAAGGAAAAACCATCTTCCACAAAAGCTGCTGCTTGCCTTCTATCACTGTGCCATTGAGAGCGTGCTCATTTATGGCTTATGTGTGTGGTACGGAAGCTGTACTACCAAGGACAGGATGGGGTTGTGCAGAGTTGTTAAGGCAGCAGAGAGCATTGTTGGCTGCTCGCTCTCCACCTTAGAGCAGATTTATGCCATGAGGTGCCACAGAAAGGCACTGGACATAGTAAAAGATCCATCGCATCCTGGTCACCGTCTCTTTGAGCTCTTGCCATCGGGACGGAGATACAGGATGATGTCGACAAGAACAAGCCGTCTTAGGAACAGCTTCTTCTCCAGAGCGATCTCGGCCTTGAATGGGAAGCCTGGACTTTGAAGTCATCTAATCTTACCTGTTATGTTTTATCATTGTATGGATTTAATCAGTGTGTATGGTTTTAATCAGTGTTTTTGTAGTTGTTTTGTTTTTGCGTGGAGTGCCCTATCTGGGTGGATGGAGCAGCCAAGTAATTTCGTTGTTCCCGAAGGGGACAATGACAATAAAATATATTCTATTCTATTCTATTCTATTCTATTCTATTCTATTCTATTCTATTCTATTCTTTGATACATGCACTAGACTAGAGACTAAAGGTAAACTTGATATAAAAATATGTTGTATCAAGACTTAAAGAGGAGGCTGCTAGGAGAGCAGAAAAGGCAGCAGAGGATGAAACACAAGTATTTGCTGTATTTTTCAATTTCAATTTCAATTTCAACACCTTTATTGGCATATATAGAACAACAACATCTTTGTGTTACATACAGTAAAAGAAAAAAAAAATCCACAGCCTATTTTATAGACCAAGATCTCCCGGATTGGACTTCGAAGATTCTGGACAGAAACTGTACCAGAGCTCTGGTGGATGATGGAGAAACGTCTCTCAGAAGAAACTGCACCTTACGATGATTATTAGATAGGGCCTCAAACCATGGAGGGAACGTTATAAGGTCAGATCATATTTGCTGTACAAAAGACTGATAAGTAGAATTTTAAAAATAAAACTGTTTTTGAGGGCGCAAACAAAAGAGACAAAACTATGCTTCTCTTGTGGGAAAATAGAACATTTTGCAAATTGGCATTAATAAAGAAAAGTTCCAGGGTGGCAACAAAGCAAACTAAAAAAATATTTTTTGCAGTTCATCAGAACTATCTAGCAATCTCAAGTTATAGAAAAACTGATACTATTAACAGTAACTCTAGTTGGTTAATTGATTCAGCAGCTTCAATGCACATGACGTGTGATGCTATTTTTTTCAGTTAAATGAAAACTCATCAGAGACAGTTACAGTTGCAAATGGCACAAAACTTCTGTGCAAGGAAAAAGAGCAGGTTAACTCAAGTGTGTTGCGGGCAGAAAAACCATTTCTATTGAAGTGAGAGATGTAGTTTACTTGCCAGAATTAACAGACAGTTTGCTGAGTGTGTCATCTCTGACCAAACATGGTTTTAATGTAAATTGTAATCGCAACAGAAGTGCAAATACCTAAGATGGAATCTTGTATGCACAAGGTTTTGAAAATAATGGAGTATTTGTGCTAGATACAGGTCAAGAAAGAGGTAATATGGTCAAGAAGAATTCAAGTGCAACCTGTATCTATCTGTGGAACAAAAGGTTTGGACATAGAGACTACAGCAGGTGTCAGCAAATTTTTTGGGGAGGGGGCCCGTTGACCGTCTCCCAGATTGTGTGGCAGGCTGGACCGTGTGTGTGTGTGCATGCGCACACACACATGCACGGGAGGAGGCTTTTCTCGCCCGCCCTCCCCCCAGCGAGTGGCAGAGGCAGCTGGACCAGCGGCAAGAAAGGGCTGGCTGGCTTCGGAGAGGCACTGCCCTCCACTCTGCCAACCATGGCTCATGCCTGCGCCTGCGAACGGCAGAGGTGGGTGGCAGTGGAGGTGGGATGAGCGGCCCGAAAGCAGCCCTTTTGGGCCACTGCTCCCACTGCCACCGCCAGCCTCTCGCAAGGGCAGGGATCGGAGCCGTGGTTGGGAGAGGCGCTGCGCTGTGCGTCTCCCAACCGTGGCTCCTATGCCTGCCCTTGCGAGCGGCGGTAGGACCAGCAGCAAGAAAGGGCTGCTTTCAGCCCCGGAGAGGTGCTGCCCAAAATGGCACCCAGCCAGCTCAGCCCAACCACCTTCCTCTTCTACGCAGGGTGGGGAGAAGCCAGGAGGAGGGAGGGAGGAGGGGGGAAATGGCACCCCAAAAAATGGCAGGGGAAAAAATTACCGGGGGGGGAACTACAGTATCAGAATTTATCCATGGACCATCCGCGGGCTGGATCCTGAGGGCAATTGGGTCAGATCCGGCCCGCAGGCCATACTTTGGCGACCCCTGGACTACAGGATTATAGAAGACCTGCCAAAGAAAGGTTTGGTGAGAGGAATGGAAATTGAACCTTGTAAAGTTGACCTGAAGGACTCAGGTGGCGCTGTGGGTTAAACCACAGAGCCTAGGGCTTGCTGATCAGAAGGTCGGCGGTTCGAATCCCTGTGACGGGATGAGCTCCTGTTGCTCGGTCCCAGCTCCTGCCCACCTAGCAGTTCGAAAGCACATCAAAGTGCAAGTAGATAAATAGGAACCGCTCTGGCGGGAAGGTAAATGGAGTTTCCATGTGCTGCTCTGGTTCGCCAGAAGTGGCTTTGTCATGCTGGCCACATTACCTGGAAGCTTTACGCCGGCTCTTGGCCAATAAAGAAAGATGAGCACTGCAACCCCAGAGTCGGACACGACTGGACCTAATGGTCAGGGGTCCCTTTACCTTTACCTTTTAAAGTTGACCTGAATAGTGAAATATATGAAAGTTGTTTTTGTTTTGGGAAGAGAACAAGACCTTCTGTCCTCAAGCAAAGCCAGAAAAGTTCAACAGATCCTTTGCAACTTATTCATGATGATATACTGGTATGTGGTCCAATTCAACCATGGGAAAAATAAGTATATATGAACGTTTATTGACAATTATTCCAGATACTGCACAACTTATCTTTTAAAGGAAAAATCAGAAACTGCAGAGAAATTGAAGGTGTTTGTTGCAAGTGTTAAAAATCAGCTTGGGAGAAAGCCACAAGCAATACTTTCAGACAAAAGTGTTGAGTACAAGTCACACCACATCAAATCTTCTCTAGATGAAAATGGTATTAAACATTTCCACTCTACCCCATTTACTCCAGAACAAAATGGAATACCAGAGATAAAGAATTGCTCTCTGATGGAGATGGTCAAATATCTGTTGAAGGAGTCCAATTTATAATTTGAATATCGGGGTGAGGCAGTGATGCCAGCAACGTATTTGCAGAACAGACTGCCAACAAAGCTACAAATAAAACAGTATTTGAACTTTGGTTTGGAAGAGTATCGAACATCAGTCACATTAGAGTCCTTGGATCAAAAGTTTTTGCATATATGCCAGCACAAAGATGTACCAAACTTAGCACCAGGACTGAGTTGGGAATATTTGTTGGCTTTGAGAAGGGGTGCAAAGGTTACAGAATTCTTAATCCAAAAACAGGAGAAGTGAAAGTGAAAAATGTAGTGTATTTTAGAGAAGGAGAGCAATCTTGTGCTGTTTTAAAGAGGAACAGACTATTGCTGATTTGGTAACTGAAGAGATTCCAGTAAAACTGATCTCAGAAGTTGAAAGAATAGACAAAACTAGTCCAAGTACAGAGAATTTACCAGGAGATGGGGAAACAGAGTCAGGACAAGGAACTGTGCGTGATGACATGGATGAACAATTAGAACCATTAATCAGACACTCAACCTGAATTAACAAAGGTGTTCCAGCAGAGCAACTATTATATAGTGCAAGAGCAGTGTCTAATTGTGAACCTTACACATGGAAAGAAATTGACAAACTTCCTACAGAAGAAGCTAACATGTGGATAGAGGCAGCCAAGGAAGAATTTGAAGTGTTGAATAAAAACAACACTTGCACTCTTACTAAATTGCCAAAGGGGTGGCGCTGTGGGTTAAACCACAGAGCCTAGGGCTTGCTGATCAGAAGGTTGGCGGTTCGAATCCCTGCGACGGGGTGAGCTCCCGTTGCTCGGTCCCAGCTCCTGCCCACCTAGCAGTTCGAAAGCATGTCAAAGTGCAAGTAGATCAATAGGTACCGCTCTTGCGGGAAGGGAAACGGCGTTTCCGTGTGCTGCTTTGGTTCGCCAGAAGCGGCTTTGTCATGCTGGCCACATGACCCAGAAGCTATACACCGGCTCTCGGCCAATAAAGCGCGATGAGCGCCGCAACCCCAGAGTCGGACACGACTGGACCTAATGGTCAGGGGTCCCTTTACCTTTACCCTAAAAGAGCTATAGGGTGCAAATGGGTGTTTAAGAAAAAGTTAAATGAGGATGAAAATGTGCAAAGGTATAAAGCAAGGCTAGTAGCAAAAGGATATACACAAAAATATGGTGAAGGTTATGACAAGGCTATAACCTTTATGTATTGTATTATATTATATTATATTATATTATATTATATTATATTATATTATATTATATTATATTATATTATATTATATTATATTATATTAGATATTTATTTAATTATATAGTTAAATATAGCACAATTAGAATTTTACTCAGTGTTGCAGCATCTAAGCAAATTTATGTTGAAGTTTGGATGTAAAGTCTGCTTTCTTAAAAGGGGAAATTGAAGAGGAATTTTTTTTAAATTCCATAACCTTTATTGGCATATCAAATTCAAACACTTAAAAACAGGGTTATTAGAAAGTAAAACAATCTTTTCCAAATACTTAAGAACAGGGTTATTCAAATACTTGAGGACAGAGTTATTATTAAAAAGAGTAAAACAATCACATCATAGACTTCTTGAAGCCACAGATTCAGAACATAAATACAGCTTTAAAAATGGCCTTCAATTAATAAGCTTCCTAATAAAAAACACATCTTCATTAATTCTATATTTATCACAATATATTAATTTTCACTAGGCGGCCCCTGAATGCCTCCGCAGTGGCCCTTTCTCTCTGAAAAAACCCGGCATAAAAACTCAGCCACCTCTAGAGTGACTCTGTCATTGTTGTCCGACAGTAATCCCTGAATTGTGGGCGATGCAGCGATAGGTGCGTCCTCCTGCATAGCACTCAGCAAGCGCCTTCTCGCGTTAATACCATAGTTGCAGGAGAAGAAAATGTGGTCCAGCGTATCTAGTTCCTCCTTCCCACATTTACATAAACGCTCGGCTTTTGGGAGACCTAAATATCTTCCTTCAGTCATCTTGGAGGGAAACACATTGAATCTAGCCAGCATGAAGAGCCTGCACCCTTCCTGACTCCTCAGGTTGGCCATATATCCCCCTTTAAAGTCTCTACACATGGGGAGGTTCAGATATAAAGGGGAGCAGGTACTGCGCCCCGCCACCTCGACTAAGTGGAGAATCCTTTCCCTTATAAGAGTCTTTCTAACACTTTTCCATACATCTTTGAGGTCAGAGTTTTCAAAGTCCTCTATCTTTATTCCTATTGAGTTTAACTTTCTCCGGCAAATCAGAGAGAGGGTATTACTAGTATTATCACTTAGAAGATCGTATAGGAGAGTGTTAGGAGATAGGGCTCTATTATGGAGGAAGATCCAGTATTTCAAAGTCCTCAACCAAGCTCTTGTTGCCAAAGGGAGTATTCCCAGCTCGCAGCATATTGACTCATATTTTACGGAATTTGGGAGTCCAAATAATGATCTCAGGAGAGATGCATGGAATTTATCCAGCTTCTTAAGGTCCCCTGAGATCCAAAGAGGAGCTCCATATAGAAGTTGCTGGCAGAGTTTCATATCAATTACTAGCAATGCTGCTGGGATATATCTATTACCTTCGGGGGAGAAAAAATATGATTTAATCTGCTGGGCTGTCCCTTTGGCCTTTGCTATTGCCACAGAGATGTGTGCATTCCAATTCATGTTGTTTTTAAATAGAATCCCCAGATAATTGATCTGTTTCACTTCCTGTATTTGCTGTTCATTAATTATATAGTTTTTTGGGTTTCCTCTCTTTTTAAACTGCATGATTTTAGTCTTCTCATAATTGATTTTTAAACTATTAGAGATGCAGTAATTTGCGAGGCTCTTAAGTAATTTTTTTAAACCCAACGAAGAAAGTGAGATAATTACTGTGTCATCAGCATAGAGCAATATAAAGGCTGGAATATTGTTTAGATGGGGAATATGAGAGGTTACATTCTGGAGAGAGGTTGGTAAATCCGATAGAAATAAGTTAAATAGGGTGGGGGCAAGGAGACATCCTTGCCTTACTCCTCGGTTGTTCAAGATTGGGCCAGCAAGTCTGCCATCATTTGCAACTTTGACATATATTTGATTGTTAAGATGTAAGTTTTGAATCAGGACAAGTAGATTCCGGTCTATGCCGAGGTGTTTGAAGAGGAATTGTATAAGATTCAGCCAGAAAGGTTTAAAAAAAATGAAGGGCTAGTTTGTAAACTACAGAAGGGAATATATGGTTTAAAACAGACTGCGAGTGCATGGAATGAGAAGTTAACTAATCTGTTTTTAAAACAAGGTTTTTAGCAAGTAAAGTAGATCCATGTCTCTATGCAAGGCAACAAAATGGGAACACTTTTTTTTCTGCTTGTATATGTTGATGATATAATTTTGATCACTGAGAACAAACAAGATTGTACATAAATTGTTGAGTGTTTAAATAAGAAGGTTTTAAGAATTTGCATGCTAAATTAAAATTGATTAATTCAAGTTAGGCAAAGTGAGAAGGGGATTGTAAGAAAACACTGGGGCCTAATTTGAACAGCAGAGTGTTTGGTATCTGGTGGGTGGGACTTGTGTGTTCTGCTCCGGAATAAGCCCCTCCCTTCAGGGTGTGTTCAGTTAAGAGTGTCAGTTAAGAGGGACCAACTGCCTCTTCCTTGTCTCTTGCCTCAGACTTACCTCATGTATTTATGGTAGTTTCTCTCATTATGTTATTTTGTTATTACAGTTTTCTTTATTATTAAAGCTTAGTTTGCATTTACCTGAGCCACTTATTTTTCTCAAAGAAAAAGAAACCCTGCTGAGGAAAGGTGTGGAATGTCCTAAACTGGGTGAGTGAGGGGATATTTCCAATTTGCCAGGAGGATTGGTTTTGTTAATCACTCCCACCTCCACAACAACTGGGTTATGGGCCCAGTCTGGCAGGAAAAAAAATATGGCCACATATATAAAAGATGTGAAAGCCCTAGACCACAAGCTTAACATGAGCCAACAATGTGATGCAGCAGCAAAAAAAGCTAATGTTATTCTTGGCTGCATCAACGGAAGTATAGTGCCCAGATTAAGGGAAGTAATGTTGTTGTTTAGTTGTTTAGTCATGTCCGACTCTTCGTGACCCCATGGACCAGAGCACGCCAGGCACTCCTGTCTTCCACTGCCTCCTGCAGTTTCGTCAGACTCATGTTGGTAGCTTTGAGAACACTGTCCAACCATCTCATCCTCTACCGTTCTATTCTCCTTGTGCCCTCCACCTTTCCCAACATCCGGGAAGTAATAATACCACTCTATTCTCTATTCTCACTTAGACCACACCTGGAACACTGTGTCCAATTCTGGATACTACAGTTTAAGAAGGATATTGACAAGCTGAAACATGTTCAGAGGAAGTCAACCAAGATGAGCAGGGTTGAGGGCGTAGGATATGTTTAGCCTGGATAAGAAGAGCCTGAGAGGAGGTATGGTAGCCATCTTCAAATATCTCAAGGGCTGTCACGTGGAAGATGGAGCAATTTTGTTTTCTCCTCCTCCGAAGGGTAGGGCCCAAACCAATGGATCAAAGTTACAAGAAAGGAGAATCCAACTAAGCATCAGGAAGAACTTTCTGACAGCAGAGCTGTCGAGAGCCAGTGTGGTGTAGTGGTTAAGAGCGGTAGTCTCGTAATCTGGGGAACCGGGTTCGCGTCTCCGCTCCTCCACATGCAGCTGCTGGGTGACCTTGGGCTAGTCACACTTCTTTTTAAAAAAATCTTTATTAAATCTTCATTCATAATAAACAATAACATACAATACATTACACTTAACACACCAAACAACCACAAACAACCACAAACTACACACAAAAACTCTTACAATTATTCCAAAATGAAAAAAGAAAAGGGCTAGTCACACTTCTTTGAAGTCTCTCAGCCCCACTCACCTCACAGAGTGTTTGTTGTGGGGGAGGAAGGGAAAGGAGAATGTTAGCCGCTTTGAGACTCCTACAGATAGTGAAAAAGCAGGATATCAAATCCAAACTCCTCCTCCTCCTCCTCCTCCTCCTCCTCCTCCTCTTCTTCTTCTTCTTCTTCTTCTTCTTCTGTTCTACAGTGGAACAGTCTCCCTTGGAAGGTGGTGGACTCTCTTTCATTGGAGGTTTTAAACAGATTTTGGATTCTATTATTCTAAAGTGTGCAATCTATTTCTTAACTGCATTCTTATCTTCTCATAAGTCCCAGGAACTTATAAGAACCACAAAATCATAGAATTGTAGAGTTAGAAGATACCCCAAGGGTCTAATCCAACCCCTTGTAATGCAGGAATCTCAAGTAAAGCATCCAAGACAGATGACTATCCAACCTCTGCTTTAAAATCTCCAATAGAGTAAGCCACCTTCCAAAGGAGTCCATTCCACTGCTGAAAAGCTCTTACCACCAGAAAGTTCTTCCTGAGAATTAGATCAGTTCACTTTAAAATACAGACTGAACAAAATTCTGTTTATTCCTGATCACAAATCCAACTTGGTTTCTTTACTAAGGGTCCTGCAACACAATAATTCTGCAGAGTTTGTCTCTACAGTGTATATTCTTCAACTGTTTTTGGCATTTCAGTGATGGGAGAGTCTTCATGAGGGAAATTATAAAATCTAACTCCAACCTTGTGTGAAATTTTAACAACAGCATGGAAGCTTTGTTATATAGAGTGAGTCTGAACCATTGGTCTATGTAACCAAGTACTGTATATCAGAGGTGGGAAACCTTTTTCAGCCTGGGGTCCACTTTCCCTTCTGGGCAACCTTCCAAGGGCCACATGTTAGTTGTGGACACATTCGGAGCCAAAAGTGGTACCTTTGGCTACAGTATACTAGTTTCTATACACATTAACACACACACAACTTTCTACTTTCCCTCTAGGCATGTGAGACACATTACCAAGAAGTTTTGTGTGTGTGCAATGCATACACTCTTCCATTGAGCTCTGGGCCTTTGCAGACTGATCTCCACTAAACAACTAGATGAGTCTCATTTTTATAAGTAGGTTATTATTTAGGACAATTATTGCTGCTGATGCATAATTTTGTTTACAGTCCAAGGGCTGTATGCAATGCAGCACTAAGCTAAAGTTATTTTGCAGTATGCTTGTTTCTCTGGAGGAATGTTTGCAGCACTTTAAGATTGTTGTGCAAGGGAAAGCTATGATTCATGCATTGCAGGGGGTGGACTAGATCACCCCTGGGGTCCCTTACGACCCTATGTTTCCATGATTCTATGATTTTATGAAAGCATATGCAACTTTGTTGCCCAATACATTGTGTAATCTGTTCTGCAATGAGTGCAACCTTAAAACCTACCCAGCCTCTTGCACAAGAACCCTTGTGCTAGCAGACAGAGAACATTAGATACAGCTGAAAGCTTATTATCCTTTGTTGTTACTTGGTCCTCCCTTCTGGTTTTATTTCATAGATTTTTTTTCTGCTCACTGTCCAGCCCTGATCCTTACCTCTAATTGGAAGAATTGGCTATGCATGGCAACTAACTAGACAGCCTCTTTCTAGTGTTCCATCTCTTATAAGGGGTTGGAAGCAAAATTGTCTTCGCCTCCCATACGAGTCAAACTGGGAAGAGCAAATCCAACATATAAATACAATTTATCTAGTCAGAGCTATCATTAGAGGTGTTCACAGATTACAGAGGCACCAACTTGAATAAAATATGTTGCGGGGGGGGGGGGCAGATAAGCCCCTCTCCCGCTCCTAGCTTGCATTCTCTGTCTCTTTCTCTCCCCACTCCAATTAAAAGGGCTGCAAAAACTATATCAGAGGCTCTTGCCCAATCCCAGCACTCTTGCCACCCAGCAAACTTTTACAGTTTGTTTACAGGGCTTGCTGGGAAATTCTGAGTGTAGAAAAGAAAGAAAGGCAGCAATGCCCATCAACTTTTGGGAGACAGCCCCCTCAAGTATTTTATTGGGGGTGCGAAGGGAGGTGGGCTCCTAGGACCTGGTGCCTATGACAGATTACATGCATAATCTAAGTATCCTACACAAATAGGTGAGCTGGCATACCGTAGTTAATCACCTGGAACATTCAACATGTGTACATTCTGTGTACCTATTTACACAATGGTTGAGCTGTACATATCAACAAGTGTATACTCTTTCCCACAAACACTTTTGCATGGGCAGAGACATCTTATATCTGTGTTCAGTGTCACATATAAGCAAGCCTTTTAGTGTTGGAGAGGTGGCAACTGATTCAGACCTGGTAGGATCTGAAACAAAACAAAAAAGGCATAGAGATTTTGCCTACCTTTTGTTGCAAAGCTTGACTTTTCATTCTCCAAATCTCATCAGGATTCACATTTCTAATACACACACTCTTGCTTTTTAAATTAGTATGATAGTTCTTTTATCCCTCCATTTCTATTCACTGAAAGATAAAGATGAATAGAGATCCTTCGGTGTACAGATCCCTACCTCTGCAGCTGCCTGGTGAAATGAATATCCAGTGTAAGACTAAACCTTTTTCAAAAGACTAAACACAGTACAATTGAGTTTTCACCAGTGCGACGGATGCCTCTCCCCGCAGCCGAGGAAGGGATTTAAGCCTCCTTGAGAAAGACAGAGGCTCATTAAAAGGAGTTATAACAAATCAGTTATCAGACATTTAAAGAATAACCCTTTTCAAATAAACCTGTTAAATAAATCCACAGTAAAGATAATTAGGTCAGCGTTATAGCAGCACAATGCATGCTTATCCACCCAGGAAGCTTTAATGGTGGCATAAGCCTGTTAAAGGCAGAACACTAAGTGTACACAATAAGCCAGGTCTTTAAAAGAAGTCATCATCATACCATTTCCTTCTGACAAACCTGGCCAGGCAATGACCATTTGAAGCTACAAAGAGTCTGTTTCTGCCAACCCCAGCCTGACGCCCTACATATGTTGTGAGACTGTCACCCCCATCATTCCTGACCATTGGCTGTGCTGGCTAGGACTGATGGGAGGTGGACATCTGGAAGGCACTGGGGTTGGGTAAGGCTGCCTCTTAGTTTTAGTGGAAATGCTACACTGAGAAACCCTGTAGTCATCAGGCAATTGATTTTGTGGCATGCAATTTGTTTAGTTATAATTTTGTATAATGGGCAAAGTAATTTTAGGTTCAGTTCTACTGATATGATTCATCGCCAAATTGTTGCTGTTATGACTTTGTGGTTTATATGATGTGTTATTTTGGGTTATTGCTTGTCTTTTGGTTGTTGGCTGCCCTGAACTCCAGACTGGAGAAGGGAAGGATATAAGAATGACTGAATAAATAAATTCCCAACTATCCAATAAAAGTCTCTCTCTCTCTCTCTCTCTCTCTCTCTCTCTCTCTCTCTCTCTCTCTCTCTCTCTCTCTCCCTCCCTCCCTCCCTCCCTCCCTCTGCCCTCCATCTCCCCCCCCCATACACAGTGCTGGCTAGTGCCCTGGGGCCTGGGAATACAGAAGATTGGGAGATCAGCTATAGGTGGAGTCAGAGCTGATGGCAAACAGAGCCAACTAAGTCTTCCTTCCTACTGCAATGTGCAAGTGCAGCACTGAATTTAAGGAGCAAAAAGTTGACAGACAGTGACACCCTCCAGACTGGTTGTAAGTACGGAGGTAGATAGGTGGATTCTGGCTGAAAGCACACTGAGGTTGGTGCTTCATTCACCCTAATGAATCCTCCTCCTCCTCCTTTCTATCTAACTACCTTTCCTCTATTCATCTATATTTCTACATTCCTGCAAGTATTACACGTATACTGAAGTTATCTCTGCAATTGCAGAAAGGGTATATGCCTCTTCTGTTGTTTGTAAGTCTGAAGGGGCTAAAACCAAAAAGGGGGCTAAAACCAAAAAGGGGGCTAAAACCAAAAAGGGGGCTAAAACCAAATTTATAAATCAGGGATAGGAAACTTGTAGCACTGCAAATGATATCAGACTCCAACTCCCACCAGCCCCAGACAGAATGGCTAATAGCCAGGGATGATGGAAGTTGCAATAAGATCTGGAGGATCTAGGTTTCATATCTTTTTAAATAAATAAATAAATGTAATACCTTAAATAACAGTTTAAGGCCCATGCCTTAATTGTCTGAAAACTGGATGGTTGCAATTTTCCCCTTTCTCTTTTGCAGTGTTTCTTTTTTAATCAGTCTGTGTGCATTGGAAACATGGAAGATAGAAGAAATAAACTGAAGTTGCTGAAGGTGATGATTGAAGCTTTGGTGGTGCCTGATGTACAAGATGACTTTAGTACAGGGATAGGGAACATTTTTCAGACTGAGGGCTACAGTTCCTTCTGGGCAACCTTCTGAGGGATAAATGCCAGTGGTAGGTGGGGCCAAAGGCAAAAATGGGTGGTGCAAAAGATGCAAATTTTACCTTTGTATAGGAAAGTTGTTTCTATACACAGCCACACACCCCTCTCTGTCCTCTATCTCGCCACTGAGGTGCATCATGTACCAACATTGCTAGTGTTTCACTAAGGTATTTGGGAGGGGGTCATGTATACAGCACACTTCAAACCATGTATACTCCAAAGTACATCCTATTTAATTCAGTGGGGCTTCCTAAGTGGCCTAATCATCTGAAACTGTGTTAACTGAATAATCTCTTTGCCTGTTTTCATGAAGAGTGTTTATTGATGGTTTTAAGTTTTACTTGTTTTATTTATATGCTATTTTAGAATTGTTTTCAGCTTTTATTTTAATGCTGCATGTATGCCCACTCTGGAGCTGCATAGTGAAGGACTGCTTATAAATACTCCAAATAAATAATATAAAAAAGCAATTTATTTATAATATTATATATTATTTATTCTTTTCAGATTCATACATTTCACTAATTTTACAATCACTTTAACATTTCAAAACTTGACTTCCTTCCCCCTCTTTCTGCGATTCTTTAAATTTATTTTTAATATCTTCTGCATATCCAAATTAACTTAATTTGCTCATTTAATTATCTATTGTAAATATATACTCTTATAGAACTGCAGGTCATTACAATAATCCTGCTAATGTTTTTATCGGTATCTGTTTACAATTTATCTGTAAATATTCAATAAACCATTTCCATTCTTTTATAAAAAGTTTGTTATCTTGATTTCTTATTATTCCGGTAAGTTTTGCCATTTCTGCATATCCCATAAGTATTTGTATCCATTCTTCCTTTGCTGGGACTTCTGCTTCTTTCAATTTTTGTTTTTTAAAAAATTATATTTATTGGGTTTTTAACAAACAGTATAAGAAACATAATACAAAATACATGCCTTTACACAAAACCATCCAACATTATTAAAAGAATATCAATATAATTGTTAAAACTGAGTTAAAACACATTTCACGCTAGCCCCGCAGAGTAAACAAAACAAGTCCAGGAAAACCAGCCCGCAGTGCAGGAAAGAAGATACGACAGCAGATCAGGAGAGTAATGGAGGGGCCTTCACTGCGTCTTCTAGGAACCTCTCCCTGGTTTTCATGGCCCTCGCCACAAAAACCGCTACCGCGTGGGAAATCCATGGGTCTGCGCCCACCAGCAGGAACCTTACTCGATCCTCCGGGTTGACTATTGAGTTAGGTATAAATTTTTCAATCACATCTCTGAAGGCCGAGTACATGGGACAATACAACAAGTAGTGTGTGAGATCTTCTATGATTCGTATGTGGCAAGGGCATACACGGTGCTCTATCGGTATTTGAGCAAATCTGCCTGACAAATAGGCCGTAGGGATAGTTTGAAAACGGGCCATGGTGAGAGCTCTCCTTAGGGTAGGATCGGTGATGTTCGCCAAGTAGTTGGCGCAAACTTTAACTGTTTTCAGCCGGGGAAACCAATGGGAGGACCTTGCGTTTTTTATTTTTATACCATCTGACAAGGCGTCTCTATCCAGAATCCATTTCCGGACTTTGTCCGGACTCCACAGTTTGAGAGTATCAAACTCTGGCAGGGTGTATCTAACCAGGATATCAGATAGGTTTTGACGCCAGGTGGTGATCTTTTGAAGTGATGTGAAGGCTTGTTTAGCCAATAAGGTGTTTGGGGTGTTTCCAGGTTGATGTAGAAACGCAAGAATCTTAAGTGGGCCCTGGCAGACACAGAAGGTAGTCCTACCTCTATTCTTAAGAAGGTTGCCGGTGTTCCTTGAGGAAGGCCTAAGATCCTCTTGAGATAGTAATTTTGTAAGATTTCAAGCCTTTCCAGCAGCCTCGGGTTCCACCCCCAGAGTTCGACCCCATATAACATCTGGGGAATAGCTTTCCCAACAAAAGCTTTTATTGCCGGGATCACCAATTGGCCTCCCCGGGCATAAAAGAAGCTGAGCAGAGCACCGATTGTCCTTTGTGTTAAAAGGGTTACAGCCTTAAAGTGGGCTAGCCAACTGGATGTAGCCTGAAATATAACACCCAGATATTTAAAAGTATAACACTGTTCAATTTCATGTTCATCTAATGACCATCTAAAGATATAGAGCTCTATTAAATACCACAATTTTTGTTTTGTCGTGGTTTATCTTTAGAGAGTTATGAGAGCAGTAGGCTGCGATCCCCTCCAGCATGCTTCGTAGGTCTCTTCGGGTGAGTGCCATTATAGCCATCTCATCGGTATAAAGCAATATATTCAGATGTTTCCCTTCAAGGGCTGGAGCCGATGTCTTATATTTTGACATTTAAAAAAAATACAGAATACAAACTACATAGAAACAAACAACTGTCATAATTTCCCCTTCATTATGTCCAATCATATTGGGGTGACTTCCTCTCGCCCCCCCATTGCGTTTCATTGTCAATCATCTTTAGTAATTTCTTGACATATTAAAAAATTATTTACCATAATCACTTATATTCTTTTCTTATGAATGTCTTAACATATAATCATAATCTTCATACTTAAACCTAATTTTCAAATCTGTAAGCTATCCTTTCTTCCAGCTTTTGCCACTCTTTAAATCTTACAATGGTTTTTTAAAGATACTTTAAATTTTTCCCAGTCTTTTTCCACCGCTTCCTCCCTCTGGTCTCGGAGTTTCCCGGTCATTTCGGCGAGTTCCATATAGTCCATCATTTTCATCTGCCAGTCTTCTATCATAGGTAATTCCTGTGTCTTCCAGTGTCTTGCAATTAAAATCCTAGCAGCTGTTGTGGCATACATAAAAAATATTTGGTCTTTCTTGGGGACCTCTTGGTTCACTATACCAAGTAAAAAAGGCTCTGGTTTTTTAACAAATGTGTTTTTCAACACTTTTTTCATTTCATTATAAATCATTTCCCAGAAGACTTTTATTCTTGGGCAAGTCCACCACATATGATAAAACATCCCTTCCACCTGTTTACATTTCCAACATTTATTATCCTGCAAATGATAGATTTTAGCAAGTTTGACTGGGGTCAGATACCATCTATATATCATTTTCATAATATTCTCTCTAAGCAAATTACATGCTGTAAATTTAATTCCTTTTTTCCATAACCTCTGCTTCTTTCAATTTTTGGGCGAGTAACATTATTGCCACTGTAGTAGCATACATGAATAAGTTTCTATACAGTTTAGGTAGTTCTGTCCTTATAATTCCCAAAAGTAGAAATACATTCTCATGACATCAAGCTGTGGCCGGGCCAGAATCAGGAACACGAGCTGATTGCTTGCGCGTAATCAAGATGGGAGAGAAATTTGAATCAGTTCACATTTAAAAGTGAATCAACCTAATTTGTACTTTCCAAAACACAGCAATATTTCAAAATCCACATTGCTCTGAATTTTGGAATGCAGTTCTCCAGTTGAGTAATGTGGGCCAAAATGTATATGCTAGGGTGACATGTGCAAAATTGTGTCCCAAAAATGTGTATATTATGATAAATTCATACTAAAATGTTGGTGATTTTTCATAAGGACTTTTTACTGTTTCTTAAAATGCAAACCCATATGGAAAAGTGGATAATTGAGCTTAAGCTTGGAAAAAATGAGAAATGGAGAGAAATGAAAATTGACACATGTATCCATCCTTAGTGTTACACCACCAACATTATAATTTAGAGCTGGGATCTCATACAAGAACATTGGAAGATTCCTGCTGGATCAGACCAAAGGGCTATGTAGTCCAGCATCTTGTATCTCACAGTAGATAAATAGGTATTCCAATAAGAAGCTCATGAAAACTACATGAGGGCACTAACACTCTCCTATTCCTGATACTAAGCAACTAGTATTCAGATGTATACTGTGTCTGATACTGGAGGTAATATACAACAGCCCTCCTCACCTGGAGCCCTCACCTGGAGTCATTGGCCATGTTGGAGGGAGCTGTACTCCAAAAAACCTGAAGGGCATTAGGTTGGAGAAGGCTGATATATGTCAATATCCTCCACAAATTTGTTTAGTTCACTTTTAAAGCCAAGTTGGCAACCATCATCACATCTTGCAACAGCAAATCCCCTAGTTTAACTATGGAAATAGTTAAACTATGGAAATCCCCTAGTTTAACTTAGGGAAATGCTGGGTGTGATCCCATGGCCAGTAATACTAAAAGGGAAGGGAGTTCATGATGGATGGGAGTTTGTTAAAAGGGAGATATTAAAAGCACAACTTCAAGCAGTACCAATGAGACGAAAACATGGAAGGTGCCTAAAGAAGCCAGGGTGGCTATCTAAAGAACTTTTAACTGAGTTAAGATTTAAAAGGGATATGTACAAGAAATGGAAAAAGGGGGAAACCACCAGAGAGGAATTCAAACAAATAGCCAGCACATGTAGAGACAAAGTCAGAAAAGCTAAAGCACAGAATGAACTCAGGCTTGCTAGAGAGGTTAAAAGCAATAAAAAGGGTTTTTATGGGTATGTCCGTAGCAAAAGGAAGAACAAGGAAGCAGTGGGGTCACTTAGAGGAGAAGAAGGTGAAATGTGAACAGGGGACGCAGAAAGGGCAGAACTCCTCAATACCTTCTTTGCCTCAGTCTTCTCCAAAAAAGAAAACAATGCCCGACCTGAAGAATATGGAGCAGATGATTCAGCAGGGGAAACACAGCCCAGAATAAGTAAGGAGGTAGTACAAGAACACTTGGCTAGTTTAGATGTATTCAAGTCTCCAGGGCCAGATGAACTACATCCCAGAGTATTAAAAGAACTGGCAGAGGTGATTTCAGAACCACTGGCAGTAATCTTTGAGAATTCCTGGAAAACAGGTGAAGTCCCAGCAGACTGGAGGAGGGCAAATGTTGTCCCTATTTTCAAAAAGGGGAAAAGAGAGGACCCAAACAATTACCGCCCAGTCAGCCTGACATCAATACCAGGAAAGATTCTAGAGCAGATCATTAAGCAAATGGTCTGTGAGCACCTAGAAAGGAACGCTGTGATCACTAAAAGTCAGCATGGGTTTCTGAAAAATAAGTCATGTCAGACTAATCTGATCTCATTTTTTGACAGAATTACAAGCCTGGTAGACGAAGGGAACACTGTGGATGTAGCCTATCTTGATTTCAGCAAGGCCTTTGACAAGGTGCCCCATGATATTCTTGTAAAGAAGCTGGTAAAATGCGGGCTAGACAATGCTACCATTCAGTGGATTTGTAACTGGCTGACTGACCGAACCCAAAGGGTGCTCATCAATGGCTCCTCTTCATCCTGGAGGGAAGTGACTAGTGGGGTGCCACAGGGTTCTGTCTTGGGCCCAGTCTTATTCAACATCTTTATCAATGACTTGGATGATGGGCTTGAGGGCATCCTGATCAAGTTTGCAGATGACACCAAATTGGGAGGGGTGGCTAATACCCCAGAGGACAGGATCACACTTCAAAATGACCTTAACAGATTAGAGAACTGGGCCAAGGCAAACAGGATGAATTTTAACAGGGAGAAATGTAAAGTACTACACTTGGGCAAAAAAAATGAAAGGCACAAATACAGGATGGGTGACACCTGGCTTGAGAGCAGTACAAGTGAAAAGGCTCTAGGAGTCTTGGTAGACCACAAACTTGACATGAGTCAACAGTGTGATGCAGCAGCTAAAAAAGCCAATGCAATTCTGGGCTGCATCAATAGGAGTATAGCATCTAGATCAAGGGAAGTAATAGTACCACTGTATTCCGCTCTGGTCAGACCTCACCTGGAATACTGTGTCCAGTTCTGGGCACCACAGTTCAAGAAGGATATGGACAAGCTGGAACGTGTCCAGAGGAGGGCAACCAAAATGGTCAAAGGCCTGGAAACGATGCCTTATGAGGAACGGCTTAGGGAGCTGGGTATGTTTAGCCTGGAGAAGAGAAGGTTAAGGGGTGATATGATAGCAATGTTCAAATATATAAAAGGATGTCATATAGAGGAGGGAGAAAGGTTGTTTTCTGCTGCTCCAGAGAAGCGGACACGGAGCAATGGATTCAAACTACAAGAAAGAAGATTCCACCTAAACATTAGGAAGAATTTCTTGACAGTAAGAGCTGTTCGACAGTGGAATTTGCTGCCAAGGAGTGTGGTGGAGTCTCCTTCTTTGGAGGTCTTTAAGCAGAGGCTTGACAGCCACCTGTCAGGAATGCTTGGATGGTGTTTCCTGCTTGGCAGGGGGTTGGACTGGATGGCCCTTGTGGTCTCTTCCAACTGTATGATTCTATGTGCTGGGTGAATAAGTCCTTATTTATTTTCAGCTTCATTTGACAATGTCAGGTTCTAATAAGGGCTGTGCACTGCTCCCCCTATGAGCTGGAACACACACACACACACACACACACACACACACACACACACACACACACACTTCAGCCCTGAATCGATATGAGGGGCAATTAAATTAAACATATTGGATGTGTAAAAATATGGCCCCAAGGGGATGGGGGAAGGTGTTTAGGAAGTGGTGCCCTGCAGGAATCCTCCACTTACTACCGGTAGCTGAGGAAGGCAACTGCAAAGTAAATTCTCGTGTGCACTCCCTGCCCCAAAGCATTAATAACTTTTCCAATGCACTGGAATGGCTAGATTGAAATGAGCCTTCTGGAGCTGTCTGTGGTGCTGCAATGCATCTGTGCAAAGCTTTCAGCCACAATAGCTTTTATTACATTGTTTTGGTAAAGCAGGGAACAAGCTCTTGAGTTGCACAGAGGTACATCATATGCCCATTGAGTGACTTACCTGGGTTATAGTTAACCCTGCTTCAGCCTTCAGAACTGGTTTACAGTACTGATATGTTTTTAAGTGTTCTCACCATCCTACTCTTAAAAAAGCTCAAACTTGGAGAAAACCTTCTTAGGATCTAAAATGAGGAAAATGCAAGAGGTGGGATAGTGAATTAAAAATAACTGATGTGCACAGTTCATGCATTATTTGAAACATTTATATCCCGCCTTTCCATCCTGCAGGGATCTGCAAAGCAGCTAATGAAAGCATATGGCGAGTAATCAAAACAGAATAAAACAACAGCAAAACATTCATTAAGACAATAAGCAATAAACAATAAAAGCCACAAATAACATAACAAAACCACAAGAGGCAGCAAAACAGGCAGCAGAAGCATCCAAATTGGGATTAGAGGATTCCACCCCTTCCAATCATTTCTTCTTCCTCTCATTCCCTCTGCATCTGTGTTCACTCCTCCTGATTTCAGGTTTAAGTAGAATAATTTCTAACATTCACTGCAGAATTGGAGCATACACAACCAGAGCTCAGAGTCAAGCTGTGGAGTTTGCTATGGCATTCAGTTCTGTCAATACAGTTGAATTTCCCACAAATCCGGACATTATTTATGAAGCACTGTGAAAAAGCAATGCTAACAGAATTCTACATATGATTGATTTTACACAATTGATTTTAATATGTGAACTGCCCAGAGGACACAGCTGATTGGGTGGTATAAAAATGTTTAAATAAATAAATAAATAAATAAATGCATAAATAAATAAACTGCTCTTGATTGTATAGGGATTCTTCTTTATGGAATGTTTTAACTACACAAAACCCTAACCACAACTTTGCACGCCAGTGTACCCATGCATCAGCAAGACACTTGAAGATTCATTTTCTACAGTGTTTTATCAACCAGCACATGTGCATTGCTAGCGTGTTCATGCGTGTGGGGTGGGGGGTGACACAAATGAATGGAAGGAGTCACAATGTGTACATTGATCCATATAAAATATGTTCCATAAAAAATTAATGGAACAACTGAGGAATTTCAATGCTTCCGTTCCACATTGCAAGTGCTACTGAGTTATTTCGAACTCCAAATTTCAGTGAGAAGTTCAGATGAATAAAATTTTGGAAACAATATTTAGAGAATCTTCCTAATGGTAAAAACTGTTTGGATGTGGAACAGCCTGCCTCAAGAGATAACATACCAGTATGCTCCTTTACTGGAAGTGTTTAAGCATAGGCTGGATAGCTATATGTCATTATGAATTGCAGGTCTAGCACTTAAGTATGAGGCTGGGCTAGGTGACCTCTTTTGTGTAAAAACTATTTGAGTTATGCCTCAATTCCTGGAAACAAAAAGAGCTTACATGTATAATGCACCATTGTTCCATCATAGAACCCAAGGCAATGTTCATCCAGTTCCCAGAAGTCACCCATCCAACCAATGATCAGACCCAGATCTTCTTAGCTTCAACAAGTTGATTACACACCCATGATATCAATCTTGCAAAATCATGGGCAGAATGCTTCTGAATACTAGTTGCTGAGGAACAACAGTGGGAGAGTCTCTGTCTCCTGAGAAATCTCTATGTGGGACAAGAAGCTACAGTTAGAACTGGATATGGAATAACTGATTGGTTCAAAATTGGGAAAGGAGTACGACAAGGCTGTATATTGTCTCCCTGCTTATTTAACTTATATGCAGAATTCATCATGTGAAAGGCTGGACTGGATGAATCCCAAGCCGGAATTAAGATTGCCGGAAGAAATATCAACAACCTCAGATATGCTGATGACACAACATTGATGGCAGAAAGTGAGGAGGAAGTAAAGAACCTTTTAATGAGGGTGAAAGAGGAGAGCGCAAAATATGGTCTAAAGCTCAACATCAAAAAACTAAGATCATGGCCACTGGTCCCATCACCTCCTGGCAAATAGAAGGGGAAGAAATGGAGACAGTGAGTGATTTTACTTTCTTGGGTTCCATGATCACTGCAGATGGTGACAGCAGTCACGAAATTAAAAGACGCCTGCTTCTTGGGAGAAAAGCAATGACAAACCTAGGCAGCAGAGACATCACCTTGCCGACAAAGGTCCATATAGTTAAAGCTATGCTTTTCCCAGTAGTTATGTATGGAAGTGAGAGCTGGACCATAAAGAAGGCTGATCGCCGAAGAATTGATGCTTTTGAATTATGCTGCTGGAGGAGACTCTTGAGAGTCCCATGGACTGCAAGAAGATCAAACCTATCCATTCTTAAAGAAATCAGCTCTGAGTGCTCACTGGAAGGACAGATCCTGAAGCTGAGGCTCCAGTACTTTGGTCACCTCATGAGAAGAGAAGACTCCCTGGAAAAGACCCTGATGTTGGGAAAGATTGAGGGCACAAGGAGAAGGGGACGACAGAGGATGAGATGGTTGGACAGTGTTCTTGAAGCTACTAACATGAGTTTGGCCAAACTGCGAGAGGCAGTGAAGGATAGGCGTGTCTGGCGTGCTGTGGTCCATGGGGTCACGAAGAGTCGGACATGACTAAACAACTGAACAACAACAACAACTGTTGTGCTCATGTTCTGTTTGTGGTCTTCCAACAGGCATTTTGCTAGCCACTGTAGGAAACAGAATGCTGCGTATGCCTTTGGTTCAATCCAGCAGGGCCTGTTTTATATTCTTAATCACAACTCCTACATGGCTCTTTCAGGGGTCGTTGGACTAAAAAATGATATATAAATAAACCCCACCACACCTCTACCCTACCCTTCCCTGGCATTTTGTCTGCTTCCAGAAATGGAACATCATGATTCCAGAAGGAGGAGAAGGAGGATGTATTCTAGGTAATGACAGTGCTTCACATTCATTTGTCTAGTTGTAATCCTTACAAATCTCTAAGGTAAATCAGTATTATTAACCCTCCATATTTCAGAGGGAAAACTGAGACTGAAAAGGGGGGCTGGCTTAAAGCCACATAGTGAGTCTGCGGCAGAAATCCTGGTAATGAACTTAAATTGTAAGTAGGTAGATTTGGTTGTTTTTCTGTTACTTTGATACATTTTACTGCTGTACTATAATTATATGTGCTTGGCTTGTCTAGTTTTATGTTTTACAACCCCCACTTTTGTTTCAACCAGATAACCCTTTATAGGGTTACTTGGCAGTAAAATAAATAAATGCTTCTTGGTGGTTAAGGCAGTTCAACATGGGAACCAAGTACCTAGAGAAATTGTGGGCTGTCTGTCACTGGAGCTGGGCAGCCACTTGTATGGTGAGGCTCTTGCCCTGGGTTTCCTTCATTGTGCAGAAGGTTGATAGCCTTACAGGGCCCGCTCCAGCTCAATTATTCTATTATTTTTATTCTCAATCAGTCACTCACATTTCCTTTTCTGCCATTGGATATGCCTTTAACTAACCTCCCCATCCATGCAGAAAACATAACACTTCGCATCTTTCTTCCTGAGTCAAACTAAGCCTCAATGAGGAAAGTGTCATCCCTGAAGGAACAAAGGAACACAGAAAGCTGACTTATCACCTAGCCAACAATGACTGGCAGCAGCTTTCAATGGCTACTAAACCTGATGGCTATGAAACCGCAGGAGGAAAGAGTGCTGTTGTGCTCAGCTTCTGCTCATGGGCTTCTCGTGGTCATCTGGTTGGCCATGGTGAGAACAGGATGCTGGACTAGAGGGGCCATTGGCTCAATCCAGCAGGCTTTTCTTATGTTCTCTCTGGGGGGGTTCAGGCACAGTCTTCCCCAGCCCTAACTGCAGATGCCAGGGATTGAATTTGGGACCTTCTGCATGCAAAGCAGATGCTATCCCACTGAGCTATGGCCCTTCCCCTTAAATAAGACTGCAACAAGGGGGGTAGAAGAATCCTCACTGAGGCTGATAGGAAGAGAACCCAGTGGATGGTCAGGTTGCTTGGAGATAGCTACCGGTAGGACGTGTGTGTGTGTGTGTGTGAGAGAGAGAGAGAGAGAGAGAGAGAGAGAGAGAGATCGATCTGGATGGATGGCTTGTTGGAGGGAATTTATGAGCAGAGAACAGGGTGGCTGGACTTTAGGGGAGGGAGACAAAGACTGTACACAAAGGGAGGGAGAAAGAGGACCTAGGAATGGAACAGGGGCAAGAGGCAGACAAGCTGAGAGGAGCGAGAGAGAGGGAATAGAACAGAAAGCCAAACTGCATAGAAATGGGAACTATAGAAACAGAACGGAAAACGAAGAGAGAGAAACAGACGACCCCCCCCCCCCAATTCCCTGTGGTCCAGCAGTTTTCTCTAATTAGTCGCTTCGCCTTCGCCCGCCCAAATCTAATCCAACGATTCGCGTCCACGGACACACCAGCGACTCTTGAAGCCCACTCCCCAATAGGCTCTAAACCTTCCCTTCCTTCTCTCTCTCCCCACCCCCACCCCATGCCACATCTCAAGGGGTGGGTCCCCCTATATCTCACAGGCCAGCACCCCTGTCTTCTTTTTATGCCCTCCCCCACATCCCTGTTTCAAAACGCAGCCCCCGCTCCCACGTCCCAATGATAGAGGGAGTGAGAGACTTCTTAGGATCAACCCCCTTCCAGGCTCTCGGCCCCGCCCTCCTCCCTCCCTCTACCCATTCATTTTCTTCAGCCGGGCCGAGAGCTCCGCCCCTGATGGCAACGAGGCCCCGCCTTTTCCTCCAGCCTTTGCTCATTTCGGTCGCCTCCCTCCCTCCCTCCCTCCCTCCCACCTTCTCTCTCTGTGCTGCTTTTTGCGCCTTCGTTTCGCCCCCGGTGGCTGCAAACTGATCCATCAGAGGAAGGCAGGGAGGGGATTAAGGATAATAATAATCATACAGAAAGAAATAAAGGAAAGAGGACTGGAGAAGGATAGGTAAAAGAAGGGGGGGAGAGAGAAGGAATAACATCCGGATTTTCTTTTTCATCTATTCCCCGCACCTCTTCCTTTTTGCATCTCTGCCTTTTAATGCCTGGGATCCGGGGCGAGGAGAGGGATTCTCTGTCTGAGCATGAAAAGGACTGCTAAAGCCCCAGTCTTCCTACGCCTGCAGCATCAGCGGAGAATCGCCCACTATGCGCTCTGGATCCAGAAGGGCTCGCACCACAAGTTCCTGCCGAGCCGAATGAGAAACCAGATCTCCGCCAGAGAGGGGCACTAACATCCGGTAAGGGGAAAAAGGCATTTTACTATTATTATTTTGACTCTGCTCAGCCAGACAGCCACACATACAGCCGCAACATCGGCCAGCTCGTTCTCGTGGGGCCGCCCTCTAGAACTCCCGCAGGCATTCCTCGTTATCTATCCTCTCTATCTTGGTGGGAAACCGGACTAAAATGGTCTGATCCAGCAGCAGCGCTCTTCTTCTATGGCTGGCAGACTTCTCTTCCGAATTCTCTCTCACACTCCTTAACAACGCTACCCCCCCCCCCCCGCCAAAAAAATCCTTCCATCGCTCCAATCTTTCCCCGGATTTCATCTTGCCTCACTCATTCAGCCAAAATCTGAGGGATTCAGTTCCCATACACGTCGCTTTGCAGTTTCGTATCCTCCTACTTAGTAAGCAAATGGTTAAATGGTGGATGTACAAAATCGCGCAGAAACCCTGGGCTTGCGTGTGCCGGACCGCAACACAACACACACAAGACCTGTACGTGTGTGTTCAGGTGCCTAATCGCTCACAGACTGTATGCAGTGCAATGCCCAGACAGGATCTGTGGTGTGTCCGTGTGTCCGTGTATGTGTAAAACTCTTTCAGCCTCTACACACACCATTGTAGAATTATTTCTGCTGGGCTGTCATGATTTGTCATGATCTCGGGTCACAATTTTTGAAGGAAACTTCCCGGCAAGGAGGGAAAGGCTAGTGTGCGTGTTTGGTGGACGTGTGTGTGTGTGTATGTGTGTGTGTGTGTGTGTGTGTGTGTGTGTTCGTACAGCTGTTTCATGCAGTGCAATCACACATTATGCTCAGGCTGAAGTAGCATCTCACCAAACGGCATGGAAAGAGAGGGCTTGCAAAATCTCGGCGCCCCCACTGCAACCCAGCCGCCATCCCCCCGTGATGTCTATGCCAAGATATATTGATCAGGACAGAGTCTAATAGAGTCCTGGAAGGGGCGGGGGGAGTCCCCAAGGAGACAATGTCCTCTTTGCTTAATAGACTGCTGTGTTTGGTTTGCAGAGTGACAATCCAAGCTTTGAATTCCAGGCTATGGGGGGTTACTTCCTCACCCTGCCCCACTGGTATGTGGGGAGACTAGGTAGTAATTGTGTTAAAATTACATGTGGGGTAAATGGTCTGTCTGTCTAGCTGTGCACTGTGTTCGGGAAGCCTGGATGCTGGACTAGCTGGATGTTGGAGTCTGATTCAGTGGGTCTCTTCTTATCTATGTATCTATCCATTGGAACAGCAGGGTGTCATGTATGCATAGGAAAGGATTCTCTAAGGGGAGCGCTCCAGGATGGGAGGGGGCACCTTAGGAAGTGGAAGCAAGCTGAAAGCTAAACTTCAGCTTTGCCAGTCTTTTAAATATTTATACAGCATGGATGGAGACTGTGCCATTCCTCCATTCTCTGGAGGGTCATAGAATATATATTCGGGGGTTTAATGAGAAGGTTGTCCATCATGGTAGTGGTGGTGTGGTGAAGTATGTACACACACACACACACACACACACATACACACACACACACACCCTCTCTCTCTCTCTCTCTTTGTGGAGAGAGGCTCAGTGCTACTTCTGATGCATAACTCGATTATAAAGATTCCCTACCCCCAAATCACAGGTGTAGAGAAAAGGGTGGGGGATGGAGCGTGTCCCACCCAGAGGAGAGAAATCTTTTCTTAATAGGAGTTAAGCTGGTCTGAGAAGAGTTACAGAGAGGTAGGCTGATGGTGCAAAGGAAGAAGAGATTAGCAAGAACTCTGGAGGGTTGCAGGGAGTGTTATTTCTGGGTAGATTCAAGCATCCTTCCCACTGTTGATGGTCCTATACACCAATTTACCATGCCTGCTTCCCTCTCTCCCACAGGACTATCTTTTATACACATGCACACATGCATGCACTGATACTAATGAGTGTTTGTGTGTGTGTGTGTGTGTGTGTGTGTGTGCGCGCACACACACACACACACACACACAGGCAGTACATTTATTCACAGAGGTCATCTTCTTTTGGTCTCACACAACACATGAATTGGTGCTTGTCTCCCTTTCATAACACATGGCTGATGTCTCTCTCTGTCTTGCACAGGCACACATCACTGGTGGCCTACTCTGGCATGCACGGACACACACACACACAAAATTGTTTGTATTACGTACACACACTTTACCATCAACATCTTTTCTTTTATATGCACACAGATACACTTGCCACTTGGTCACATAGATTTTGCCTGCTATTCACAAGCATGCTAAGGTATTGCAGACAGCTTCTCTCTGTATTTCAAATGTGCATGGGCGTGCACACACACACACACACACACACACACACACACACACACAGAGACCCACACAGACTTTATTACTTTGCATTATGGTTGCTTGCACACAAAGTTTCACCATTTCCCCCTTCCATTTCGTTTAATCTCACTGTAAACATGTGGTACAATGACAATAATTTCTAATTCTAATTTCCAGAAACTGTCCAAAGATAGCTCTTCTCTTCTCTGCTCTCCTCTCCCATAAAATACCTATTTTATACTGATGCACATGTATCCAGTGCTTTATTTCTGTGGGGACGCAGGGGTACACATACCCCTAAACATTTTTTTGAATCTTTGTACTTTTATCCATTTACTGTATTTATTTCCTCCAATTTGAACTATAAAATGGTGATTTTCTTGAGTGAAAATAAGAGTATCCCTAAACGTGTTTTTTTAAGAAAAAAAAGCACTGCATGTATCCCCACCCAGTTTCCTTCCATGCACAGACAGCCCCAGTTGCACACAACTTGCATGCACCCTTAGGCTTCATTCTGCACTCAGTTGCACACAAGTTTCCCTTCTCATCTCTTGTACACCCAAAACTTCCACATTGTGTGGTTGCACATACAAATAACAATGGCCAAACAAGAGATCTGTCTTCATTTCCCCCCACACCGTGCATGCAAACAAGAACACATGCAGCAGACACATACACACAATTCTTTGGGAGGGTGTGACATTCTCCCTCTCCTGATTGGGTATCCCTTACTCTCAGCCCCGAACTGATATGCACAGTCATTCATCCACATACACAGACATCATTGCCAGGGACTTTGTGGCAAGCTCTGCCTCTCTTGTCTGTACAGATCAAATCTTAAGAAGTGACTAGATATGCTTTCACCTCTCACATCCCTTACTACTAGCAGGATGCACTGTCCGTGTTTTCCTCCAGCCATTGATGGGGGGTGGGGTTATCCATCACTAGAACTCCTTAATCATTCAGCAGAAAATGCTTTGCACACATTTTCCCTCATCTTCCTTTTACTGCACTTTTCATGTCCTCAGGACTCTGCAGTTCCTTCATTTTGAAAAAAGGCAAGAAAACAGGATCCTGCAAAAGAGGGAAGGGTGCTTATCTCTCGGGTAAGCTGGGATACACAGGATTGGTATATGTAACCATGGAAAATCACTGAGGGAGTGTTGTAAGGGTGGTGGATGAAAAAGGATCTTGTGTATGGTCCTGTGAGCCTAGCAAGTGAGTGTTGGAGTGTGTGAGGAAGCCTGTGAGACAGCTGTGTTTGCACTTTTGAAAATGTGTGCAACAGAGCATGGCTGCCTGCCAGTGTGCTCCATGCTCACGAGACACATGGGATTGGACCTTCATTTTAACTGGTTCCAGAAATAGGGTAGGATGCATGTCCAGAAGTATTGAGGCATCTGCATGAAGGGGGGGGGTTGAAGGAGGGGTATTGCTGCGAGAACATGTGTGTGAGTAAGAGGCTGCAACGTGAGTGCATCTGTGAGGGTGATGGAGGTTGTGCAAGAAGATCAGCTCTAATACATTCATGTTCATGTGTTTGGGGTATGAAAAAAGGCAATGCTTTTTTCTAGGGCAGCATCTGGGAGTAAAGGCAACAATGGTGGGTGAACATTGAGCATGTGCATTTGTGGGTGTTGATACCACTGCTTATAGAAGGGAACCAGTGAGGGATATAAGGGGTTGGTGTGTACGAGTGGCACCATGGATGGGTTTGCAATATGAATGATACACATTCTCCGGAAAATGCCCAAGTCTCCCTAGTGAGATCAGAACCAACACTTCCTTGCTTGCATAGCTCAACCCTCACTGGCAGCAAGACAATTGTACTAAATTAAAATGCTCCCAAGTTTATCCCACTTCTCTTTCCAAGGCCTAGTTAAGAGACTGTATAATCCCCTTAAGGCAACATTTAATAGGGCCAGACAACTGCCCTGATGAAATGTCTTATTTTGCAGTGATTGCTGCAGGGAGAAAAAGCTGGTCCCTCAAGAGAGGACTGCTGAGAATGGTCTTTGCTTTGACTCCCCCGCCCTTGGGGTCCCACTGTATATCCTACCCCCTTCCTTCCCCAACCATTCCATATTTAAGAACTTGGAAATATTTGTGGCATCAGCTAATACAAAGTCAGGTTCTCTTTTTTTGATAAGCACATTTGCAGGTGTTTAGGATTAACATTAGGGGGTGAGCTGGGAAGGTGGGAAAACTGTCATAATAATTAAGCTGAATTAGGGAACCATCTCTGCCTGTGAAATAGTGTGTGTTATGTGTGTGCATGATTGAGTGAGTTAGTGAGTGTGTGGGGGGGGGAGACTCATGTCTGAATGTTGCTTTTTAACATGTATCTCAAAATCTGTTCTGCTGTCAGACTCTGTGTGGGTTGTTTAGGTATGTCACGATGCAAAACAAGAGGGGGTGTTTGTGTAGTGGGAGGGAAATATCAGGGAATGACAGAATAATCTTAAAATGTCTTGATAAAGCGGGGACAAGGATGGAGATAGGGGTAAATTGGAAGAAGAGAGGATGCAGTAATGACAAATAAAAGAACATTTGAATCTTGATATGTTAAGGTTGTCAGGGGGAAGGGCATGAATATGTTTCAAATTGGTTGATTTTACACATGGGAACCTTTGATGAAACGCAAGTGTATTTAAGCACCTTTCAGGCAACACAACCAAATCACCCTTGTCTGTTCTCCTTGTCTCTAGAAAAACTCATCCCATAAAGACACTGTGTCTCCCAGAAGGGGGAGCTCTGACACCATTTCTGGGGCCCTCCTATAGATTTGCGGATGCCAGCTGTACACCAGAGCAATTTAAATTCCTATTTGGTTTAGGTCTGCGGAACACACACACACACACACACACACACACACACACACACAGAGAGAGAGAGAGAGAGAGAGACAGACAGACAGACAGACAGACAGACAGACAGACAGACAAACAGGTAATGGCTAAAGCACCCTTACATAAACTAGGGTTGCCATATATTTTCATTAGGATTCTCTAAGAAACGCCCAACAATTTTGCCCCCTCCCCCCCAAAAAGCTCAACAACTTTTGTGCCCAGATTTTCACTTTTTGAAATATGGCAACCTTACCCAAACCACTTTTACTAGCCATAACCACTCTGACATAGAAGAACCCTGTTGTATCAAAAGGATGGTCACTAGTCCAGCATCCTGTTCCCCACACCAGCCAATTAGATGCCTTCAGGAAAAAATAAAAACTAACAGGCAGGGCATGTGGGGGGAAACCACTTCCTCCAACTGTTTTTCCTGCAGTAGCAGATGTTTTGAGGTAGACTGCCTCTGAAGCTGAAGGTTCCACTTAGTCTTCAGGGGGATAGCCATCAGTAGACCTTATCCTCCATGGATTTGCCCAAGACTCCCCCTTTTAATGAAGTCTAATTTTGCAGCTGAAACCATATCTTGTAGCAGTGAATTCCATAAGCAAACTAGACATTGTGTGAACAAGGACTTTAAAAAAAAGAACAGAAGAGGAAGCTTTATTTGTGTGGTAGTATAGACTTAGTGATGGTCTGTGTGAAGCTTTTTCCTCCCCAAAGCTGCCTAGCTGAGGTGCCAGGCTTTGGGAAGGAGGTATGAAGGTTCCAGCAGTGTCCCATAGCCCTTGGGCCTCCTTCCCCAGCACCTCAGAGTCCTTATGCCGCCTTCGTTTGGGAATATAGAATCGGCAGCATCCCATAGCCCTTGTGCCTCCTTCCCATATGCTGGGCCCTCCTTCCCAAAGGGTTTGGGAAGGCAGTGAGAGAGCTCTTGCGCCTTGTTCACAATGCCTGTCACCTCATTTACCTGGCCCTTGTGCCCCCCCCCATAAATACAGTGCTCTCTGTAGTGTTCCACAGCCAAGATGGCCCTGAAAGTGTCCCAATGCACTCTCAATTACTCCCCAAAGCCCAGACTCTGGCAACATCCCATAATCCTCCCGCCTCCTTCTCCAAACCCTGCACCTTGGAACTCTCCCCCTTCCTTCCCAAATTGTGGCATGTCCTAGAGCCCTTGTGTCTCCTTCCCAAAGGACAGTGCCTCAGTTACTAGGTTTTAGGAAGCCAGTGAGATGGCTCCAGCAGCAGATACAGACTTTGGCAACATATTACCCTGAGTGAGGACAAAAATAATCCCCTAAAGATTAGGCTGTTGGCAATGATGTCCAGCACCTCAAAGCCGCTGTGCCTCATTTCTGAAGTCTAGCACCTCAGTTATCCGGCTCTTGTGCCTCCCTCCCAGTATTTCTTATTTTCACAATAATTCCTTGCTCTGCCCTAAAGACACGCTGTCAGCTGCAAAGCTTGGCACCCCAAAGCCCCACCACCTCCTTCCCAAAACTCAGAGCTTTAATTCCATCCCAGAACCCCTTAACCTCCTTCCCAAAGCCTGTGTCTCTAGTGCCCTGCTTTGGGAAGAGAGTGAAATGGCTCTGGCAGTGTCCCAGAGCCCTCTTGCCTCCTTCCCCAAGCCTGGTGCCTCAGTTACATCCCAGAGCCCTCCTTCCCGAAGCAGGCTTCAAAGCCCTTGCAGCTCCTGCCCAAAGTCCAGCGCCTCAAGATAATATCTGGTGCCATCCCTAAATGTTTCTTATTTTCACAATAATTCCTTGCATCACCCCAAAGTCCACAGCGAGCCTGCGCCTCAAAGCTCACACACCTCCTTGCCAAAATGTGGTGCCTCAGTTACCCAGCCCTTGCACCTCTTTCACAAAGCCTGGCACCTACTTCAAAATCCCAGCACCTCAGTTTACTGGGCTGAGGGAAGGCAATGAGATGGCTCTGGCAGCAGGAGTGAACTTTGGCAATATGGCACCATAATCAAGGACAAAAATTTTCACCACCCTATAGACTGCACTGTGCAATGAAGCCTGGCACCTCAAAACCCTACAGCCTCCTTCCCAAAGCCCTCTGCCTCGGCCTAGCATCTCCTTACCCCCAAAATATTTCTTATTTTCACAATAATTCCTTGCACCACCCTAAAGATGGCACTGCTGGCAGCGAAGCATGCCTCCTTCCCAAAGCCCAGTGCCTCAGAACCCTGTGCCTTCTTCCCAAAGCCTGGCACGTCAGTTACATCCCAGAGCTCTTACACATCCTTCTCCAAGCCTATCACCTCAATTACCCAGCTTTGGGAAGGCACTGATATGGCTCTGACAGCATCCAAGAGCCCTTGCGCCTCCTTCTCCAAACCTGGCGCCTTGCTTACTGGGCTTTGGGAAGATGGCTCCTGAAAGTGGTGTGGTGTGAGGGCTTTGGGATGCAATCAGAGCCCTTCCACTCCCTCGCCAAAGCCTGGTAAGTGAGGCAAACCCTCTGGGTGCACAGGTGGAGGAAAGTAAATAAATTGAAAGTGGAGAACTGTAGTTTTCCCTGGATCTTTGTTTATTTATTTATTTCCCCTCCCACATAAGGTCGCAATCGCCTGCCTCTAATCTCTCTCTCTCTCTTTTTAATTGAAAAAAGCAAATCCTCTTTGTCACTATTAAATACAATGTTCAAATCAGGATGAGGAAGAGTTAGGGTTGAGAGTGCTGATGAAACCCACAATCCCCACCTGTTATTTCCACTAAATTGAGTTAAATTATCTTCTCCCTGTGCTCTTCTAAAAATAGCAGCTGGGGGACATGCTAAAAGAGGGGTGAGAAAATTCTAGCCCTGGAAGGGGGTGCAATATGGCCCTCCAGGCGTAGCTTTCTGGTCCTCAACTCTCTCAGGCCACACCCATCACTGGACCCTGATGAAATGTGGCCTTGAACTCTGATAATGCCTTTTACGTGTTTAGATGGAGGTTATGAGCATTTTCTCACTTGGTTTCCATAATGAAATGTGCTAAGCATGCATCATGTGTCTTAGGTGGGTATATCAGACTGGAGAGAAGTGTCCTATTTTACCTCACCTTTGGCATACCATAAGTGCTGACATAGAAGAGTACTCTGTGATCACAGTGACAAACAGGATGTTCATGGGAAGCCGACAAACACGACTTGAGCACAACAGCAGTTTCTTCACCTGCAATTCCTAGCAACTAATGTTGCTGCAGTGAAAGTGCAGCATAGCTGCCATGGGCAGTAGTCATCAATACCATTGTTCTCCTGGAATGTTTCTAACCCTCTTTTAAAATCATATGAGCTGGTGGCTACTACCACATTAGGCAGAATGAAGCAGTTGCATCAGGCAGCTGAATTCAGGCATTGCCTGAAAACAGGAATTGCTCCAGACATTTTGTTGCCTGAGGAAAAGGACAAGATGGTGCCACTCTCACAATCCCATGTCAGAAGCCAGGCAACTGAATCTTCCTTCAACACTGGTGATGGGGCAGTGTCCTGAAGGTGGCAGGCACAGGGCAGGCTGCTACCTCCCCTAAACATCTGTATTTATTTATTTATTTATTTATTTATTTGCTTTTACATCATTCCACCTTTGCTCCCATGGCTCTCCCCCTCTCCATGCCATGAGGTAATTCAGGGTGAGAGATGGTGTCTAGGCCCCCAAGGTCACCCAGAGAGCTTCATGGCTGATTGGAGATTTGAACCCCTGTTCCGCAGGCCCCAATGACTTAACCACTTCTCCACGCTGGCAGTCATCTTACTCTGTCTAACAATAGGGCCAGCCCTGTGTGCAACAACAGCAAACTGTCAGTTGTTTAATTGATTATTGTTGTGGTTTACTCCCAGGGAAGGCACTTGTCTCAGATACTGTGCACTAGGGATGGGAAATTCGATTTAGTTTGTGTTTCAAGCAACCCCCCGGAATCTGTACTTTCCAAAGCAATATGCAGACTGAAACACAGCAAATCTGTTGAAACTTGCACTTTCCCAAATTGTGCTCCAGCCAATTAATATGTACAAGAATGCATATATGAGGGTAAAAGTGTGAATGAAAAAAGATCAATATATTTGTGAAAATAATATGCAAAAATGTATTATATTAGGAAAAGCTGCTTCACTAAGCAGTGTATTAGGAGAAATTCACTAAAATGCTCACCAGCTTTTATGAGGCTTTTTATTATTATTCATTTACTGCAAACCAATGTAGAAAAGGGGGCAACAGAATGAATTTAAGATTGCGAAAATGAGAGATTGAAAGGTTTGCCCATTCCTACCATGACCCTTTGGGTGGGGACTGGGAAGATTGAGTGGGGAGGGAAATATAATTTCCTGTTTCATCTCAGGCAGTGAAATATCTTAGACCAGCCCTCAGCACCCTCCCCCACAAATGTCGGTTTGGCACAGCTTCATTTGCCTTTTCAGTGCCAGCTTAAAACTGTTTTAATGGATGTTTTCCTGCCCCTGTTGTGCATTTAATGGATGTTTTCTTGCTCCTGTTGGTTGCCTGTTGCTGCCTGTCTTAATTGTGAGAGTCAGCTTTTGTATTGCCTTTTCAGAAAATTGTTTTGGATTTCTGCGTTCATGTTATATTCCATATTGCAAGCCGTGCAAATTGAACTACAAAATGTGGCTGGCTGGGGAAACCATTTACTTGCCTGCTAAGAGGATAGTATTTCATGGCAGCTATTCATGGCTTCCCATGCACTTGATCTGGAAGCTGCAATTTGTGCAGAATGCTGCAGCATGATTGCTGATGGGAGTGAGGTCTTGTCTGCACCTGTGCTCTGAGGTCTGCAGTGTTTGCCAATTTGCTACCAGGCCAAGTTCAAGGTGTTACTACTAGAATATGTTTTTACTTGTTGAGCACAAGAGTGGAGGAAATGGCTGAAGCACTTGGCACCCCATTTCCCCCCTAAAAGCTTAGCTCCTTTCCTTTGATCACCATACTGTTTGTCCATCGTATTGTACAGTGGTACCTCGGGTTAAGAACTTAATTCGTTCTGGAGGTCCGTTCTTAACCTGAAACTGTTCTTAACCTGAGGTACCACTTTAGCTAATGGGGCCTCCCGCTGCCGCTGTGCCGCCACTGCGTGATTTCTGTTCTCATCCTGAAGCAAAGTTCTTAACTCGAGGTACTACCGTGTTTCCCCTATTTTAAGACACCGTCTTATATTTTTTCCCCCTCAAGAAAACGCACTATGGCTTATTTTGAGGGGATGTCTTATTTTTATTACGTAAGCCCAGCCCCGCGTTTTCCTTGGCGCCCTCCAGAACTGCGCCTATCACTATGGCTTATTTTCAGGGTACGGCTTATATTTCGCAAATGCGAAAAAATCCTGCTATGGCTTATTTTATGACTATGCCTTAAAATAGGGGAAACAGGGTACTTCCGGGTTAACAGAGTCTGTAACCTGAAGTGTCTGTAACCCAAGGTACCACTGTACCAGTATTTCTTTTTGCCATTATGCCTTTAGAAGACATCTGAAGGCATTCCTGTATAGGGAAGTTTTTAAGTGTTTAATGTTTTATTATGTTTTTATATATGTTGGAAGCTGCCCAGAGTCGCCGGGGCAACCCAGTCAGATAGGTGGGATATAAATAATAAAATTATTATTGTTGTTGTTTGAGGGTATGGGGTGTGTCTCCCCGATGCATGCGCACTGTGGAAGGCAAGGGGGCTTTGCATCCTCTTTTTTGCTCTTCAAAATATGGCAACCCTACTTTTAAGCTTGATATTACATATTTATTTCTAATTCACATTTCATTCCTTATATTTGATTTACATTTTTTTTAATTTTTATATTTTTCCTTCCCCATTATCCATCATCTGTCGATTGATCAATTCCTGCTCATATATTTACATAACAATAACATATTCCCTTAAAGAACAAAAGAGATTATGCATCCTGTTGCCTATCTGCTTTACATCATTACTTATAATTTTATATTAATTTTTCTTTCTTTTCATCTTGCGTGTGCTGCCGCCTGTGTCTATCTTCTCCTCCATCCTTCACCTTTTGGTAGTTGCCCATCTTCACTTTCCCAATCTACACTCCTCACAGCCAGTGTCCATTTCCTATCCAGTTCCATATTTTGCAACTCATGTTGTCTCCACAGCATTTGCACTCTATTATCCATTGTAAGATTATTTCTCAAGGACAGCCATCTGGCATTAACTCGAAGCAAGAAGGGCTCTCTTTACACAGTACAACACACATCATCGCAGAAACTGGCCCACAAAGACCATTGGGGAGGAAGACTATTATTCCTTGAAAACTTTAAAATACTAGCAAGATCCCCTCCCCTCCACCATTGCTTCACCAGTTTCCCAATCAACTATATTTCCAAACATAGTTCCAAGTCTCTCTTACTTTTGAAAATGCAATCATCTCCAACAACTCAAACCTGTGGTCTTTATTTCCAATTTCTCCTTTTCCTTTTTTTCTCCTCAGTCTGGGTGAGGGTGGGTAATATCCCTTGATAGTGAGTGTGTGTGCTCACCCTCCCACCCACCCAACACAACACAGCACAACACATAAACACACACACAGTGTCCCTTTCACATACCCCTTTCCAACACAATTCCAAATTTATTGCAGTCAGTTCCAATATTCCAAACTAAATTATATCTTCATTCTGGAGGGGTGTGTGTAATCATCCCTTGACACAAAGAAAAATAAAATAAAAGTCTCTTTCCCTCCTCCTTCACTTCACAAGCTTTGCACACACAATTTCCTCATAACTCATTCTATATTTAGTCTCTTTTACTTAAATACAGCCAGTTATATCAAGCTAAGGTTAGTTTAAACTCTAGGGTCCTCTTTTGTAACCATTTATTCCACTAAGGCTGGAGGGCAACAACAAAAACAAGGAACCTTAAAAACATAGAGAGCTACCCTTCTCCTCTTCCAATTCTCTATGGCAGGAATCAACTTCATCACCAACCTTGGTTCCAGCAGCCAAATTTGTCAGCAGCTTGTTCTCCAGACCTTCTCCACATCTTTAACTTAGTTCCAATTAGCCACATTGAGAAGGGAATCTGCACATGCCATGACAGATACGGAGGCTGGCTCACTGGCAGAGAGCTTGAAAACCCAGTGCCATTCTTTTCCAGCCCGTTTGGAGCCTTCTTGCTTCAGCAGCAGCAGGATCGGAATCCACGGTAACCAAGGGGGTTTCAAGTCGCCCTGAATTGTCTCAGGGAGTTTTTAGGGGACATCTCAGCCACAGCTGCACCCCCCCCATCAGAACCTTTCCCGATTACGGGAAAGCAGCCTCCATGGCTGGAAACAGAAACAAAATTCAGACTTTTCTTCTTTTTCTTTAAGAGGGAACGGCTTATTTCCATCCCAAAAATAAATAAATCAAAATGGCACATAGAAGTCTTAACATTAGAACAAAGAAGCAATTCAGTTGGAAATGATGGGGTCTTTTCTTTGTTTTGTAGTGTTCATCTTCCAGCCAATTAAGTTCTCTGGGTGGCTTTTAACAATAAGCCGGGGCAGGGAACTTTTTCTCTTTTCTCAGCTCAAGGGCTGTGCTTATTGGGGGGAAGGCTTTTGGGTGCCACACACCAGGGGAAATCAGGGTCAAATGCAAAAGCGGTTGGAATAATGGGACTGGCTTTTATTTTTGTAACTAATATACTGTATACGGCTGTTGTAAAGGCAACATGGATCAAGTTTTGGGGAAATACATTGGTACCTTGGGTTAATAACTTAATTTGTTCTGGAGGTCCATTCTTAACCAGAAACTGTACCTAACCTGAGGTACCACTTTAGCTAATGGGGCCTCCTGCTGCCATTGCGCCGCCGCCACGTGATTTCTGTTCTCATCCTGAAGCAAAGTTCTTAACCCGAGGTACTATTTCTGGGTTAGCGGAGTCTGTAACCTGAAGCATCTGTAACCCAAGGTACCACTGTAACTTGAACAATCAGGAATAACTTTAATTGTTTATAATGATTTTTAAGGCAAGTTATATATTTTCTCCATTCCTTATTTAATTTTTGGTCTTCCTGGTTTCTAATTCTTCCGGTCTTTTTTGCCATCTCACCATAATTCATCAGTTTAATCTGCTATTCTTCTCTGACAGGTACTATGTCTTCTTTCCATCGCTGGGCAAGTAACATCCGGGCAGCAGCAGTCCCATACATAAATGGTCTCATCTGGTCCATTGGTATTTCAGCACCTAAAATCCCTAAAAGGAAAGGTTCAGGTTTTTTTAAAAAAAGAAAAGGTTATTTTAAACATTTTCCCCCCAGTTCATTATATATCATTTCCCAGAATTCTTTTATGTGATAAAAGGTGCCTTCTTTTTCCTTACATTTCCAGCATGTATTTGATCTTGTTTTGTACATTTTAGCTAATTTACTAGGAGTTAAATACCACCGATACATCATTGTCATATACTTTTCTTTCAAAGTATAATATGCTGTGAACTTTAAATCCCAGTTCCATAGCCTCTCCCATGCTGAAAGTTGTATATTATATCCAAAGTCCCTGGCCCAGTGTATCATAACTGATTTGACGTGTTCATCTTTTGTATGCCATTCTAATATTAATTTATACATTTTAGAAAGCAATTAAGTCTTATTTTCTAACAACACTTTTTCAAAATTAGAGGTTTAATTAGAAAAGCCTTTCTTTTTGTCCATCTTAAATATGTCATTAAGCTGATGGTATTGTAACCAATCAGTTAATAGTCCTCTTATATCTTCAAACCTCTTTAATTTTAATTCATGTTCTACTTACATTAATAATTCTTTATAAGTTGTCCAATCATTTCTCATGTTTAATTTTTTTAAAGATATTGGGGAAAGCCACCATGGTGTTTTTTGTTCTAATAATTTTTTTATATTTTCCCCATACTTCATGAACCACTTTTCTTACTACATGGTTTAGGAAAGGTCTATGTACTTTAACTTTATTGTACCACAAATATGTATGCCAGCCTTCAAGATCTAAAACATTAGTATTTTTTAATGATATTATCATGGCCTTCAAGATCTAAAACATTAGTATTTTTTATAATATTCATTCCTTTAGCCAGCATAGGCAGGACACCTCATAATATATACTTAAATCCGGCAGGGAGAATCCACCTCTTTCTTTAGAGTCTATCAGCAATTAATATTTTATTCTTGGCTTCTTCCCCTGCCAGAGAAATCTGGTAATGTCTTTTTGCCATTCTTCGAAGTGTCCTGCCTTGCTGACCAAAGGTATTGCTTGAAATAAAAATAACATTATTGGCAGCACATTCATTTTAATTACCGATATCCTTCCCAATAATGATAAGTTTATCCTTCCCCACACCTCCAGATTTTTTCTTTATTTCTCTCCAAGCTGTTATATAGTTATCTTTTAAAATATTTATATTCTTAGCTGTTATACACACTCCTAGATATTTAATTTTTTTCTCTCTCAATCATTAATCCTGTTAATAATTGTAATTCTTTTTTATATTGGTAATCAATCACATTATTCACCAGCACTTTTGTTTTGCTTTTATTTATTTTAAAGCCTTCTACTTATCCAAATTTAGAAATCAGTTTCAGGACTCTTGGTATTCCAACCATAGGGTCTTCCGCAGTTACCACAAGGTCGTCTGCAAATGCCTTAAGTGTATATGCTTTGTACCCTACTGTTTTCCCTTTTATTTCTTCATCAGATTTTAAAGTTCTAGCCAGGGTCTCTCACACTAAAATAAACAATAATGGTCACAGGGGACACCCCTGTCAAAATGACTAACTTTTTTTTCTCCTTTTCACACAGGTGGAAATTTGCTGGCAAACCAGTATAAAACCATTAAACTCTGCCTTCTCTTCCAACAGGTTATACACCATGCATTTTGCGGCCTGAGGTCATACCCACACCATACACTTAAAGCACTCATACTATTTTAACAACATGACCCCCACAATCTTGATAAATGCTTGTTAAGGATGCTGGGACTTGCAGCTCCCTGAGAGGTAAACTGTGGTGTAGTGAAGCAACGAAATCATATCTATAATCCTTGGTTCGGAACTGCAGTGTATTGTGGGAGAGTTGTAACATCTCAAATGTCTCTTTAATTGGGGGAATGTTGGTTTATGGGTTATCGCCTCCTGCTAGTGGAATGGGGAGTAAACCTCACCTGATTTATATGTAAGAAAGAGGAATATAACTTCAGCTGTGTCAAGGGCTATCATCCCTGCCTTGGGAACTTAAAGGGAGGAGTCTTTGTCTGATTACTTTGAAATGCAATTAAAACTGCAGCTGCATGGTTCCCTGACACCTAAAAGATGAATGGCTTTCACTTACTGACTGGCCAGTACGTAATTGGATCTTTAAGCTGAGTGGCCCAATTATGGAACCCCACGAGGGACAGAATTGTATATAATCATATTGTTTTGTCATGGGAATTCCTCTTAGCCGTCTGGGCTACTAGTCACTACTGTGAACTCTGCCTCCTAACTTTGATACCGTGTCCTTGCCAATGAGGAGAGGGACTTTTTCTCTTTTAAGTTCTGAGTCGTGAGTATAAGGAATAGCTAATGATATTAAATACCTTTTTTATTTTGTATTCTTGTAACCTGAGGCTTGAGAATTGTATGATTATGATTTAGTTTAAAGTTCTTTTAATAAATCTCTGAAAGGACGTTTTGTCTATGTTTTGCTTCCTCTTGACTGACAAAGCTAAACTGGTGCTTTCTGCTTGGACACCCTACTAGTTGAATTTCTGCCCGTGACTACGTAGTAGACGGGAGCTGTGCAGTCTGGAACGGTCAGGGCTTGCCCCTTTTCCCCTGAACCCAGGACTGACAGCTGGACCTAAAAGGGGTGGTGGCAGCTTTACTGAGGTTTTGTGGGGGATTTTGTGTGCAAACCCCCTTACCCCGCTTTGGGAGTGTGGCTGGTGAGTCGCGCCCCCATTACTACATGTGGTTCCCAGGATTCTTAGTGAAATGCATGAATGTTAAAGTGGTATAAATGTGCTTTTAACATATAGTTTGGAAGGTGACCTGCTTCTCATAAGAACTGAATCCTACTTGTGAGGTTCTTTAAACAAAAATGCCAGAGAAAAATAGTAACTTTAGGGAAAGAAGCATTGAATAATTTATATGGGGTATTATTACCTCATTGTTGGGATGTGTGGAGAGAGAAAGTACCAGTTTATCATCCAGAAGGTACCACCTTCAATTCTTGTAAACTGTAGCATCTGGAAGCATCCAGAACCTGGAGCCACCTGCATTCAAAACAGGTGTTCTACCATTGTTATTAACCCTCCCTATAACATGGAAGATAAAACAATTGTACAAATCAATAGGTCAAAATCTTAACATATCTCTACCTCCCCCCCCCAGCTTTTCTTTTTCATTTTCCCACTTTGCAAATGTCTCTCTTCTTTCTCATTCAGAATAGCAGACAATCTTCCAAGATTAATGCAAACATCATTAAGCACTCCTACAGGGAGGGATGTTATTCTGGACACATTTGTGGCTTCAATATGAATGAATGAATGTTGGGGCAAAAGATGGGGAATGATGTCTACCTCTGAATATCCAGGGTTAATATTACTTTTGCCTGTTTTGTTCCTTTTCAAGTGATCCCAGACAATCAGGGATTACATACAGGATGGGATGCTATGACAGAGCTATGTAGCCAATCAGATTTTATTCTTGTTTTTGATGTTGGCGAATGAAGCCCATTTAGAATGTTGATAGCGCTTCCTGTATTGGTCACATGGGTGATTCTGTCCAATCCAGGATACTAGGGAGGGACTACACCTCAGTATCAGGGTATTTTCTTTGCATACAAATCTCTGGCATCTGCCATTAAAATTATCTGGTAACAGGTGCTGCTGGATAAAGTGAGCTAGATGGTCAAATAGTCTGACATCATGCAAGACAGCTTCCTATGTAGAGAATAAGCAAATCTTTACCTGTGATATTTTCTTTAGACAAGGAGAGAGAGAAATGTAAAGGTAAAATGGCACCACTATCTTGCACACAATAATTGCATCTCCATGTCTTGTGATAAACTTTCCACTTTCTTGTTCAGCCCCCTTGAGATGATCCCTTTGATTGTTCCTTCCCCACTTGCCTTGATTGGTTTCTTACTTGTCTTGATTGCCTTGCTGGGCATTCCATGATCTGAACATTTCTCTTCCTACATTTCTGTGTTTTGTTCATTCAGTCTCTGTGTGTGCGTGTAGCTTGTTTAGCCATTTATAAAAGCCCATTCAAAGTTCAAGAGAAGAAAGTTTCTAGATCTTTAGAAGCTAGTTTGGTTGTGGCTTCTGTATCACTTCCTAGTTCACATGTTATGCTAATGCCATCCAATGTTTGTCCTGTGGTTTACAGCTCATGTGTGGTTTACCAGCAAGGTAGAATTCTACCCGAATTGGCTTGCAAGTGGTAAGAGAAATAACCATCTTGGATCCAGTTTCCTACCCTGAAAGAGATGGCTATGTTTGGCAAAGGAAGACCCTTGACCAGCCTGTCCCTGCTCTAATACTGTCACTGTTTAGGGTGACTGAGCAGCAAGAAATGTGGCACTTATTGGTTACTGAAAGCATTAAAAAGAAAAAAGAATAGAGAGAGAAGTTGTAATTACATTATACTAATATACCATTGAGTTGCTCTACAAACACAAATTAAATAAGTAAAAAAAAACACGATAGGAGGAAAAATATGTGTTGTTTAGCCTGGAGGGAGGAATATAGATAGGGGCGGGGGATTGCGATGAGAGAGGCATAATTCTTTGAGGGCAGGATGGAAGGGAGCCAAGCACTTTGCAAATGAGAACACCAAAAAGCCTTTTCAAAAAGAAGCCACTACGAAGGAGCTGGTGTCCCGCAGGATTATGAGCTGTGGGAGGTCATAAAAGCACCACGAAAGTAAAGACCATAAAGGCTTCAGTGATTCCATGTCAGTTAATTCCACTTTGCATTCTCTAAGGGGAATGGTTGCTATGTGTTGCACTGAAGAATGTAAGAGGATCCCCTTCTGGGAGCTCCTGGGACCCAGTTGCTGATGGAAGTCGTCTCTCTCTCTCTCTCTCTCTCTCTCTCTCTCTCTCTCTCTCTTTCCTCTAATATACTGAATAGCATCTTAGACATGGGTCAGCAAACTAAGGCCCGCGGGCTGGATCAGGCCAAATTGCCTTCTACATCCAGCCCAGGGATGGTCCGGGAATCCAGGCAGCCGACATAGCGCACAAGAGAGATGTTTTTTGCAACTCAGCCAGGCTTGGGGGTCAAAAGTGAGGTGGACAGCTGCTCGAGACAAGCCCCTTCTTCATCCATCGTGTGCATGCACAGCAATCTTTTCTTCCAGTGTGGGCGGTGAGGAAGAGGGAAAAGGAGCCACAGTTTGGATTTCCACCATGGAGCTGCTGGCGACTAACCTCAGGCAGGGCAGTTGCAGAGGCAGGGGCTTGGAGGCACCTCGGGAGTGACGCCCGCCGGTGTCTGTGGCAGTGGTGCTCCCCGCCAAAGGAAGCGTGGAGTGCCTGGGCGGCTGCACTCTAAAGCAGTTCTGCACTCTCAACTCAACTCAGTTTATTACAGGAAAAGCCAGCAATATAATACAGTACAGTATAATTCCAAACCAGCGATCCGAATATCGCTACAAGGCGTCAAAATCCTAAGGATTAGTTCTGCGCTCTGCTGGGGAGGCCGCTCTTTAGCTACATTGTGCGAGCCATGGAAAGGTAAATAGCCGCCGCCACCTCGTCTTCCCTCACATGGGGAAAAGAACGTTTTTGCATGAGCAGTGCCGGCCTGACAGCGTCGCCAATGGCTTTCCCCTTCACCCACACATGCACACACACTCTCCAGGGCTGACAGGAATGGCGCGCTTACCTCAGCCTCCCACCCCCATCCCGCCTTATGAGAGAAATAATAACAGTCAATGCGTAAAATGCAAAGGAAGCAGCATGGGTGTATGAGGGAACAAAAAAAATCACATTTGGGCAACGTTTGGGTTGGTGCCAATAAGGGTTTTTGCCAAAAATGTGGGTCATAATCATGACAACATATAGTCTGGCCCCCACAAGGTCTGAGGGACAGTGGACTGGCCCCTTGTTGGAAAAGTTTGCTGACCCCTGATCTTAGAGGTGGCTGCTTCAGATTTTAGCTTGGGGTAGCTAACGTGGTGCCTTCCAGACATTCTTGGACTACAACTCCCATCAGCCCCAGATAGCATAGCCAGTGGTCAGGAGTGCTGGGAGCTGCAGTTTTACAACATCTGGAGGTGGCACCATTCGATTATCCACCCCTTTTGGGGTATTTTTCTTTGGACCATGGCTCCCATCCAATAGCAGAGGACCATGACAGCATTCGCCATCCCCCCTCAACGGGTACAAATTGCCAGCAAGGAAGCATAAGGATAGGACTGGGAACTCCTTCCGTAAGTGAAACTGAACAGTGGGAGTTTCATGACAGGCAAAAGGAAGTGCTTCTTCACAAGGCATGCATTTTAATTATGGAATTCTCTTCCAGAATAGGTAGTGATGTTCATCAACTTATGAAGCTTTAAAAGAGCATTAGACCAATCCATGAAGGAGAAGGCTATCAATGGCTACTACCCCCACAGAGGCCATATACCTCTGAAGTTGCTAGGAATCACAAATTGGGAGAGTTTTGTTCCACTCAGGTGCTGCTTGAAGGTTTCCCAGTAGTATCTGGTTGACTACTGTGAGAACAGGATGCTAGACTATGATGGGCCCTTGGCCTGATCCAGAAGAGCTCTTCTTATGTTCTTATGAGTGCAGTGGTTGCTGGGGGAAAATAGGAGGTGCATGAGTTGCCTCCTTGATGCCTTTGAGGAGCTGTAGCCTGGTTACTCCAGCAACACAGCTGCCTCACTGCAAGGTTCTGAGTGTCTCATAAGGCATAGTAAGCTTGCCACACTTTAACTGAGGACACGAGGGAAGTGGCAGGAGAGAATGAGTATTGTAATCTGGTTTGTCTGCATAGAGTCAAGACAGAGGAAAAAGAAAAGGCTTCCCCTTCCACATCAGAAGTAGAAGGTGACAGAAGGGTGAAGGTAAAAAGTTAAAGGACCCTTCGACAGTTAAGTCCAGTCAAAGGTGACTATGGGGTGTTGTGCTCATCTCGCTTCAGGCCAAGGGAGCCGGCGTTTGTCCACAGACAGCTTTCTAGGTCATGTGGCCTGCATGACTAAACCACTTCTGGTGCAATGGGACACTGTGATGAGTGCCAGAGCACACGGGAAGGCTGTTTACCTTCCCACAGCAGGGGTACCTATTTATATACTTGCAGTAGTGTGCTTTCAAACTGCAAGGTTGGCAGAAGCTGGGACAGAGCAACGGGAGCTCACCACCATCAAGCAGATTCGAACCGCCGACCTTCCGATCGGCTAGCCCAAGGGGCTCAGTGGTTTAGACTACAGCACCACCTGCGTCCCCCGCTGGCAGAAGGACACCCATGCCAGCCCAACATGACCACACCCCACAATCCCAACAGAGGGAAGTAGGGTGCTAGCTCTGCCCTCTGTAGATTATTTGGACAATGACACAATGTAGCCCAACTCATAACTTACCTCACCATGTTCAATTTTGCCCAACCTAGCTCAATTCCTGGATATTGGAAATGTGGTCAAATTCAGCCCAACTACAGACAGTCATTGTCCTTGCACAATCCTTTGTTGTTCCAGATTGTTTCCTTCACATTCCTTTGAAGCTTCTCTGAATGTGAAGAAAGGTATTTTATCTGGCTGGCACATTCTTTTTACATTTCCGACCACCATCTGCACTATATTCTTACCATTGTTCTCAAATCAAGTTCTTACTACTGTGGCTTCAGCAAGCAATGCACAGCAAGAAAGGACATTCTCCTTTCAAGTATCAATGCATCTGCCTTTCACAAGGTTATCAAGTATGGGCTTTTTCTCAATACCTAGACACATGCTTGAGTCTTTTTAGAATAATAGAACCTTTGAGCTGGAAGGCAGCCCAGAGGTCATCTAATCCAACCCCCCACAGAGCAGAAATCACAGATAAAAATCTAATCCAACCTCTGTTTAAAAACCTATAATGTCTACCACTTGCTCAGTGTTCTTCCATGGAATTTCATTAGCATTTGTTAGGCTCTTAAACCAAGCAGTTTTTGTTTGTTTGTTTTTTTGCTATTTCTCCGAACATAGGAAGCTGCTTTCTACTGAGAAATTCCAACACCTCTAAATAAATAGATTAGCTAATGTCTTATATTTGCTATGGATAACTTTTTGGTGGCTGCTGCTGTTCTTCCCTCTACTGCACATACAGTACTCTATATACAGACAACATATCTGCATTGTGTATCTGCTTGGTCTCAGTTCACTTGTATGTGTTCTCTGGAGCTATTCATACTGAAGGCACTCCAGCTATTCACATGCAGGAACAGTGAAGTAAAGATTGCATGGGCTGAAGGATGCTGATGAATGAATTGTCTTAATTTACAGCAAAACTGCACAAATCTGCTGGAAAACCCTGATGCTGAAAGTACAATCAGAGGGGTCCCCCAAAAGTATAATACAGTGTGGGGAAACTTGGTAGTAGCACTACTGTGTGGGTGGAACACAGAATTGCTTTGGATTGCTCTGGGCAAGATAAAGTGACTAACAAATTTAATAAATAAACTGATGGTCTTTCCTTGCTTTTATTTATCTAGTTCAGTATTGTCTACACATTGATTGCCAGTGGCTCTCCTGGGTTTCAGGCAGGGGATACTTCTAGCCCTACCTGGAGATGCTGAGATTGAGCATGGCCCGTTCTTCGTGCGAGGCAGGTGCATTGACCCTGAGCTATGACCCTTCCCCTTACTGTAGCCTTTCAGTAAATGGGATCAGGTTGTTTCAGGCCATTTTCTGGGATTCTCCATCACTGACTCTTCATTAGTTAACCATTGTGAGACCTCTGTTTCACAGGCTTTGTTTGTTTGTATAAAGTTGTTTGTTCTTTTTTAAAAAAACAAAAAACAAAACCCTGCCCTTCTAGTGCTTATGGACACTTGGAAGAATTACCCGGTAATGCCAACTGTAGCGCTAGGCATACCAGCATACAAAGCCTAAAATGACTTTGAACCTATGTACATAAAAGAACACTTTCTACAGTATCAACCATCTCAGGCCCTAAAATTGACAAGTTTCATCGGGTCTCTAAATGTCAGGTTTATAAAAAGCAGGTTTCTGATGGGAAACTACCAGTTGTATCAGGCCCTATGGCCAGCTGGTTTCTAAACTAGTTGAACATCAGGTTTCTAGACTAATTAGGTTCTCTGTTGGCGATGTTGCCACTGGGTGATACCTGGTTTGCACTGGCCTTCTTGGTGGTGGCTCCCTGTTTATGGAATTCTCTCCTTGGCCAGGTGTGTCTGACCCTCTCTTTATTAACTTGCTGGATGAATTTTAAAACATTCCTGGTTCCCCAGACACTGGATAGCTAATTTATTCTGTTCCCAGCAACTTTGGAATTATTAGCTGTGAGAATATGTGACTTTTAAAATATTATTGGGTGATTTAGTTCAGTACAGTCTATGCTGACTGACAGCAGCTCTCCAGGTTTTGAGGCAGAGGGCAGCCCTTGCCCTGCCTGAAAATGTCGGACCTGTGACCTTTTGCATGCAAAGTAGATTATTGCCACAAAAGGCTCATCCACACTTCTGCTTGTCTCACGCCTAGAAAGCACGAGCCCAGCCAGTTTCCCCCCTGCCCTGTTTTTTTTATTCCCAAGGGAAAACCTGCTCTTTAGCTCTAAGTTAAGGCAAATGTCAATCTGGGAAAAACCTGAATTGCTGTTTAATAAGACTGACTGCCAATAACAGTTTTCCCTGGGGGAAAGCAGTAGGAGAAGAGGAATTGCGGATAAGCTCTAAGTTACACCCCTTCTGAACCATAAAGTACAGTAACATTCCAAATATATACAATATAATAAAAACAGAAATGGGCACAGCAGATAAAATAGAAGCATCAAATGAAACAAACAAAAATCTGCCTAAACAAAAAGGTTTTTTGTCTGTTCTTCATCAGTAACTTGTATTCAGAATCAGAAGGGTCCATTTCACCTTCGTGAGTAGCATCAGTAGATAGATCCTATCCCTCATAACCTTGACAGACATAACTCTTACTCAGTGGCCCAGCACATCTTCTGACAGTGGATTTCATATTCTGCTTGTCTGTGGTGTACAGAAATGGGAGGGCAACTTGGCATCATGGGCAAATGATTCAAGTGTGGCCATAGAGACACCCCACCCCCACCCCCGTTCTAACTCTCAAATGCAAATTGTAAGTGTAGTGTCTCTAATTGCAAAGGTCTTCCCAAAGATTGCCCACAAGCAGGCAATAACCTTCCCTTCCTTCTGTGCTTTACCAGTAGCATGCATTCAGGGGTACACTGTCCCTGAATATGGAGGCTCCATTTAGACATGAATTTGTATTTTAAAGCCACCTTACTTAGTGCCCATTGTCATGTCTTGTGGCAGTGCATTCCACAAGTCAGGGTTCACCAATCTTTTTAAGGGTTCACATTTGGATTTTTCGGCCCCTCTGCCTCCACCACCAGAGTCATGGAAGGAGAGAGTGTGCACTCACATGCTTCACTCTTCCAAGCCATTTGAATAAAGCTCAGATCCAGCAGAGTTAATATGAGGCTTGAAAAACACGTAGAGCTGAAGAGGGAAGTGGGAAAGAGTGTCATTCTTCCAACTTTCTCCTCCAGCCCTGTGTACTACTCAAGGGAGGGAAAAAATGTAACAGTCCTCACCGCTTCATGACCCAGGAGGGCAGTGAGTGGAGGTGTCTCAGAGGACGGGCAGGCATTGCGGGAAAGACCTCAAGGGCCCCATAGGCACCACACTGCAACCCCTTCCGTAAGTTAGTTCTGTGTTGTTTGAAGAAGTCCTCTCTTTTCTTTTCTCTTGGTCTCTCCTGAATCTGCTGCCAACTCCCTCAGTTCTACCTGCCTTTCCCTCCAGATGGCAAAACACCAGTAAGATTCTCCACCCCCCCCCTTCTAATGAAGCCAAAAGATTAACAAAAACAAGGAGGCACTACTGAGGTTCACTGGAGGGGTCGGAAGAGACGGGAGTGCAAATGAGTTCCTAGTCATCATTTTGGCACAGCCATGCTTTTAGATCCAGATAAAGACAGTGTCTGCAATGGTTAGCAAAAAACAAAACAAAACCCAACAAACAAACAAACAAACAAACAAAAACCAGTCAAACAGATAGTTAAGGGTAGAGAACTATAAAGGCTAAGCGAACATTGAGTTTCAGCTCTGAACAGATGGAAGAGGATAAAAGGGAAACAGCTGTAGAGAAGGTGGGAGCTTCAGAGATGGAATAATCAGACAGTGAGAGAAGCAAGAAAGGGGAAGGAAGAGAGGATGTCTGCCTGGGCCTGGGGTGGGGGAAGAGGCACTGTCAGGTATGAACACCACCTCCTTTGACAAGACAGACATAAATACAGAGATAAGAATGAGTGACTCCAATGCTTATAGGATATGGGACCAGGGAAGGAAATGTGGTAGGCATGTGGGAATCTGCAATAAGGGGCAGTACATGTGTGAATTGCTAGAATTATACAGAGGAGGGGGTTGCTGGAGGGCAGGTGTGAAAGAATGATCCTTTTCCACATCTCTAATTCATTTGTAGAGAGAAACAGATAAGGAAAGGACACACACACACACACACACACACACACACACACACACACACACACACACACACAGAGTGAGAGAGAGAGAGAGAGAGAGAGAGAGAGAGAGAGAGAGAGAGAGAGAGATCATTATGCAGTGCACCCTTTGGTGTGATTTTCTTCTGATAGTGGAGAGAAGAGGAAGGAAAACTGAGGAGCAGTCACATAGTTTACTTTGGTTTCACACACCAGTTTACACCTTACTAAGAGCTGGTTCAGGGGTCCTTAGTATAACTGTTATTTTGGCCACTGAAAGTGGGGAAGAGCAATCAACAGTCTGATGTATGTCCATCTCAGTGTAATATTTCACAAACGGAAGTAGAGTGTGTTTGGAACATCCCAATTCTACTACCAAGGGTCAGTACTATAGTAAACCCACACCTACAATTTCCCACAGAACACAACCTGCCCTCCGCTGCTTAAAAAGCCAAGATGGTAACTATCTTTTTTTTTTTTTTTAAATATATGTGTTAGCTGGGGGTTATTTGGGGACGGGGAGAGAAAAGAGAACTATCCTACAAGACCAACCAATCAAGCCCTGTATGCTGCTGAATTCTTCCGCTCCCCCATGTTCATTGTAACATGGGAAACACATGAGTCTTAAGCTGTTGATGGGAGTTTGAAAAGGAATATACTTCCCATGGCACTGTGGGAGTTGTCCCAGAGCATTGAGGGAATTGCACCTCATTTTCAGTTAAATGTAAGACAAAAGAATGGGTATTTCTTGACAGCTCCTTGTCTGATGTCTTGAATGTGGACATGCCCGATTCTCCAGAGAGTTTAATTCATCTGGATGGGTCTTCTGTGTTAGGGCATCTCCAGCAAAATCAGAAGCAACTGTGCATATTCAACGAGACGGATTGCAGATGCCCACGGCAAAGCAGTCCTAGCATGCTGGCAGGGAATACTCTGCCATCTGGCTTGTTGTGCAGTGCTTACTGAGGAATTAACACCTAAGTCCAAGACTGGAGTTACCTGCTCACTTTCAACAGGAAAAGTTGTTGCTTGGGCAGAGAATTGATAAGCAGGAAAAAGATGCAGGAAAAGATAAATGAGGAGTGAGGAGGGTACATGCAGCCGCCCCCTGGGCAGTATTGTCTGTCCCTTGTGACCCTCCCTTAAGGTCATGCCCCCATCCCAAGCTACACCCCCTCTGGCCCTGCTCCACACCCTCCTTGAGTACTTCAGCCATGGTAAGATGTACGTATTACTGAACTGTGATAATGCCTTTTATTTGCCTGGATGGAAGCTTGTGTGTGTGTAAAGCTCTGATTTTCTGTAATGTAGCTTATTGTGTGAAGGGGAGAACCCTACCCACTTTCTACCTTCTACCACATCCACCACTAGCATATGCCGCCCCCTGAAGTTTGCCAATAAGGAAATGTGGCTCCTTGGGCTGAGGAAGGTTTCCCACCCCATAGCTAATGGGGTTGTAATGAAGACCTCTTAGTCCATCTTGCTGCTACACTCTTCCTTCCACTTTTGATGGTGATGAATAATCTTTCTTATCAAGAATGGATGGTGCTGAAATATGTACACTTTTTTTTTTCATGCCAGCATTACGGATCACCTGTATAAAAACAATGTTTCTCCCAGGTGTATTCCCAAGCTGGATAACTTTATGGCTGTTCAACGTTGCCTTAATCCAATATTTAGACAAATACCTGTGTTCACTAGGAGTTCCTAGGAATGAACTTAAGGGCGAACATTTTCTGCAAGAAAGTAGGAATGGGTGTGTGATCAAACTCTCTCCAGTTCAACCTTTCACACCAGTGCACTGGTGTTTTCAGCCATTATCAGCTGCATGGAAGGGCCATAGCTCAGTGGTATAGCATCTGCTTTGTATGCAGAAAATCTCAGGTTCAGTCCCTAACATCTCCAGGTAGGGGTGAGAATATCTCCTCTGAAACCCTAGAGACACATACCAACGACCACCATCTGAGTATTACCATTTCTATTTCCATATGAGCCCCTGACCACCTCCATTGCATGAAGGTGCTGAATACTAGAGGAACATACAGAAGTCAGGAACCTTCTGCATGCAAAGCATCTGTTGTATGGTCATTCCTTACTGTAATGTTATGTTCATGACAGTAGCCCATTTCTTTCACATTTAGAAACTGGACCATGAAAACCATTCTTTGATGTTTCACAGAGGAAAATAGGGTCACTGTTATGATCTTTGAACTTCTCATTTTTTTCCATTCCAAAGCTCATTGTCTGAAATCTCTCCCCAACTCTCTTTCACCCACGCACCCACCCACCCACCCTGCTGGAGACTGTTCTGTGTGGTATGTTCACTTTCTCTGCAAGACCTGTCCTGATTTGGCTTCTAAAGCAAGAAGTCCCCCCACCCCCCGCACCACTCTCTATCCATGTAAATAGGTAGGAATCTGTGTGCTGGCATTTTGTGTCCCAGGTCATCTCCACACATACACCACTCCTTCATTCTTTGGCATGCATACATGGAGAGCTTGTGGTATGGTGTTCACTCGTTTGCAGAAAGGAATGGAGAAGATAAGAAACAACAGCTTGGAAATAACTCCTGCTGTTTCTTACCTGTTTTCAAGAACTGCAATAGAAATGAGACCTCTGGGATAGGAACCTCTGGGTGTCCTGCTCACCAGGGGGCTGGAGGCGCTCAGCTCTGATGAGCAGGCAAGAGGATTTGGGAATGGCTACACATGTGTAACAGAGACTTGGTTGGACAAGGCAGATGGGCCTGTTCTTGCCACTCCTTGTCCACCAAGTTTCTCTTATGCACAGCAATGAAGGTCATTTGGGCAGGGAGGGGGGTTGCAGTGATCTTTAGGAAGTGATTAGCCTGCACCAGGCGTCCTATTGGGAAGACCCAGTTTTCTGAGTGCATGTTCTGGAAGTTGGGCAATAGGTCAGGACAGGATTCCCTTTGGTGTACTGACCTCCCCGCTGCACCAAGGACTCCCTGCCCAAGCTGCTTCAGGTGTCATGGTGGATGTTCTCCTGGAGGCACCTAGTTTGGTTGTCCATGGGGAATTTAACATCCATGCTGACATGACCTTACAAGGGGCCACTCGGGACTTTGGGGCCGTCCCTGAATAAGCTTGGCCCAACACAAAGCCACAGATATGCCTTAGATCTGGTGTTCACCTCTATGGATGTGGGTGATTTGACACTAAGTGAAAGTGAAATGAAAGAAGTGTCATTGTCGGATCACATCCTGGTGCCACTGGACTTCTCCGTGACCCTTCCCCTCCACAGAGAGGTGGGACCAATTGGGATGGTCCACCCTGCCACTTAATGGATCCAAATGGTTTCCAGAGAGTGGTAGGGGGTGTTTTATCCCATGTTGATAGCCTTTCAGCTGATTCCCTGATAGCCCACTGCAATGGTTTGCAATCTAACAGAACCACCTTCGTCATCGGGGCCTGATGAGCACCCCAAGATCTCCTGCAATGATTTCTTGCAGATAAAACCACTCAGATTTGGAAAGAGGTAGATTCCACCATGGTAGTGGGGCTGGGCCGGGAGAGTGCTAGAGTCCTGTCTGGTCAAGTTGCATGGGATCAATTCCAATCTGTTAACTCCAAGGATGTGGACAAGTTGCTTGGACGAGTGAAACTAGCCACCTGTCTCCTTGATCCTTGCCCATCCTGGCTAATAAAAAGGAGCTGGGAAGGGCTGGGCAATGGGCTCCGCAGGGTGGTGAATGCCTTCCTCTCTGAGGGGGTCTTCCCAGACCTGTTTAAAGAAGTGGTTATTAAACTGCTTCTTAAAAACCATTTTTGGACCCGGCCAATATGGCAACAATCGCCCAGTTTCAAATCTTCCATTCTTGGGCAAGATTATTGAGCGGGTGGTCGCTGAACAACTCCAGGCATGCCTGGAGGATACGGACCACTTGGATCCCTTCCAGTCAGGATTCAGGCCTCATCATGGGACTGAAACTGCCTTGGTCGTGCTGGTCGATGATCTCCGGCAGGCTAGGGACAGAGGTGAAAGCTGTTTCCTAGTTCTGCTGGATCTTTCAGCGGCCTTTGACACCATTGACCTTCTGGACCAGCTAGAGGGGCTGGGAGCTGGGGGCACTGTTATGCAGTGGTTCTGCTCCTTCCTCCTGGGCCATGTCCAAAAAGTGGTGTTGGGGGTGAATTTTCAGACCCCTGGGCACTCACTTGTGGGGTGTCTCAGGGCTCCGTCCTCTCCCCCATGCTTTTTAACATCTATATGAAGCCTCTGAGAGATATCATCAGGGAGTTTGGGCTGGGCATTCAACAGTATGCAGACAATACCCAGCTCTACCTCTCCTTCAAATCAGAACCAGTGAAGGCAGTGAAGGTCTTGTGTGAGTGTCTGGAGGCGGTTGGAGCATAGATGGCAGCTATCAGATTGAGACTGAATCCTGACAATCAAGAAGTACTCTTTTGGGGGAGCAGGGAGCAGGTGTGTGTGGGGGGGACTCCCTGGTCCTGAATGGGGTAACTGTGCCCCTGAAGGACCAGGTGTAATTTTAGGCCTGGGAGTAATTTTAGACTCACAGCTGTCCATGGAGGCACAGGTCAATTCTGTGTCCAGGGCAGCTCTATCTGGTACGCAGGCTGAGACCCTACCTGCCCACAGACTGCCTCATCAGAGTGGTACATGCTCTGGTTATCTCCCACCTGGACTACAATGTGCTCTATGTGGGACTACCTTTGAAGGTGACCCAGAAACTACAACTAATCCAGAATGCAGCAGCTGGACTGGTGACTGGGAGTGGCTGCTGGGACCATATAACACCAGTCCTAAAGAATCTTAATTTGCTCCCATTGTGTTTCCGAGCACAAAGTGTTGGTGTTGATCTTGAAAGCCCTAAACGGCCTCGGTCCAGTATACCTGAAGGAGTGTCTCCACCCCCATCATTCAACACGGACACTGAGGTCCAGCGCTGAGGGCCTTCTGTAAGAGGCAAAGTTACAAGGAACCAGGCAGAGGGTCTTCTCGGTAGTGGCACTATGCCTCCTTCAGATGTCAAGGAGATAAAGAACTATACAACTTTTAGAAGGCATCTGAAGGCAGCCCTGTATTGGGAGGTTTTTAATGTTTGATGTTTTAGTATGTTTCAATATATGCTGTGAGTTGCCCAGAGTGGCTGGGCAAACCCAGCCAGATGGGCGGAGTATAAATAAAATAACAATAGCAATAGCAATAGCAATAACAATAACTATTAATATTGTTATTATTCCAGAGCTATGGAGCAAAGTATTAAGAGCCCTCTGCTCCACACCATGGTTTCAATCCATCTCTCTCCCCTCTACATACCCTATCTATTTGTTACGCAAAAACAAGCAATATAACAAAACTACATAATAAAAGTCATAATAAAAGGGTGTTCAAAGCAATCATTTTTGGTCAGCAGTCTCCTTTGAAAAATTGGACTCATTCCCTCCTGCTGACAAAATGCCAGCATTATTTAGCCCTCTGTGCTTCATTAACTCCTGTGTGCACGCACACACATGCACACATTAAATGGCACACTTTAATTTAAAGTGGCAATGGCTCTCCTGTCTTCTGTTATTTTCAAACTTACTTGCAGACTCCAGCAGTTGGGGAACATTGTAACTGAATTGACCCTAACACCTTCAGTGTTTCACAGAAGTACAGTACACCTGTCCTGGCTCTTGGAGGGCATATTTCTCTGCATGAGCCAAGAATCAATACAAACTCCATCTTTTCCACTTCTGCCCTGCACCTTGCCCCTCCGCAACCCTGTATCCTGTTACACATTTTGCAAAGGCTACTTGGTAGAGACTGCAATTTCTTCTTGTCACTGAGAGAGAAAGAACATTCTGATATCTGGATTAACACAGGAAAAAAAAAACAGAAAGCAAGCTTGATTGATGAGAGAAACTCCAAAGCACATTCCACACTTAATATTTGTGTCTGATATATGCCAGAGCAGAATTCAAGGTTGGGATACCCCTCTGAAGTTTGAAAGTACCTGAGAACTGGATGGCCCTTGTGGTCTCTTCCAACTCTATGATTCTATGATTCTATGAGAAGGAACAAATCCAGGCCAGATAGCTTCTCCTCATGTTAAAAGTGATTTTTGATGTAATAGGTTTTTGCTGGTTGAATAATTTACACTGCTTGTAGCACATAATGAGCTTTGGTATGTGTGCATGTGTGCATATGTATATGTAACCAGTTGATGCAATGGTTTGGAAGTGATAAACTTTGTTGGGGAAGTGCAGGCTCAAATCTCTGTTTGGCTGCAAAGCTTTCTGTTCAACCATAAAGCTCATTGGGTGACCTTCAGCCAATCCCTATCCTTTCCTTACAAGTTGGGGAAGCTGTGGCCCTCTGGATGCTGTTGCAGTTCTATTCCCATGATCTTTGACCATTGACTATGTTGGCTAGGGCCGATGTGACTTGGAATCTAGCAACATCTGGAGTGCCACAGGTTCTCCATACCCACCCTGAACTGTTGTCAATGATACCTTTGTGTTTAAACAAGCCAGCTTCACAGCCAGCTTCGAAGTTTGCTTGTTTCGAATAAAATTATATTTACATTAACCACAGTTTGCTGAGGTCAGATGGTTGAAGAAACTGTGATTATGCAAAAATGGGAGCAAAAACTTCCAATTTCCTCCTCACAATTATATTGGAGGGGGGAAGTATGCAATCCTGAGACTTGCTGTGGTTTATTCTTACCATTTTTAATTATGGTTTAGCATGTTGGCCAACGTGGTGCTCTTTAGATATTGTCAAACTCCAATTCCTATCATCGCTGACCATTGGCCATGCTAAGTGGGGCTGAAGGGAGTTGAAGTTCAACAACCTATGGCAGGCACCACACTGGTTTAAGCATAACATCCAAGTTGGGTCAGCCCATAGGACCTGGTGAACTGGATGTAAGTCTCAGAGTGAGAGGTTTGGCTGATGTTAGAGCCTCCTTTCAGGCCATCTTATATTCTTCCCTCAGTGCCAGCTCTTCAGCTGACTCATTGTTCAATTCTTTACCTTTCAGAATGTTATGTAGCCCTGAAGGCAGGTAGTACAGCTGCAGCAAAGTGGTCTACCAAGAGCAATTCATTAGCTGTTTCTCTCTAGTGAAAGCCACAGGAAGCTGTGACCTTCTTCTTCTTTTGTGCATTGCGTGTGTGTGTGTCTTATGAAAAGTGGGACATGAAAATAAGAACAACCGTACATAGACTAATTGTGTGTGAATGTGAAGTGAGAGGCAGCTTGTTTCATTATCGAGTTTTATAATCTCTGATTCCCCCAACTGTAGCAAGAACAGGTTATGTGAGGCTGAGAAAGTGAGAGAACATCTTGTTTGAAGGGGAACAGACATCTAAGTCTGATGTTAGGAGCCAAGGGCGGGCCTGGAATATGAAACAAGAACTTTGTAATGACCCTCTAAAAGGGAGCATTTTATGTGGAGGAGCACTGACCTGATGTTTCAAGACTTAATCCAAAGGTGGGAATCTCAGGCCTGGATCAATAATTCACCTAAACATGATCAATAGCCATTTCAGTAACCCACTATGGAAGGGCTTGGATATAATGCTAAACCATAGTTTAGTGTTACATGCACAAGTCTCAGGTTTGTGTACCCCCTCCCTCAAGTCTTCTCTGGTATGGTTGCAAGGATATCAGAAGCATTCACTTCCATTTGAAATGAAATACACTGCATTGTTCATCTGAACAGGATTAATTTAAACTTTAATTCACCTGAAGAACTGAAGATCAATCCATGGTTTCTGATCCTACCTTGTTTGGATAAACCAACAGGTGGGATGGGGGAGGGGCATGGGAAAGTGTCAGTGAGTGGCATGGCCTATGGAGAGTTCCAATGCCCTTATATACATTTGTCCCCTAGGCCTGAGTTCCCCTGAGTTCTCTTTACTATCAACTTATCTCCCTCTTTACCTGTTGAACATGAGTGGACTACACTAACTGACAGTCATTCACTTATTCAGGGCCAAACCAGATGCAATGACAACAATTTGATTATGCCTCTCCGGCACATGAAGTTTAGCCCATAATGAGGCCAGTCTTCTGAGGAGTAAGCCCCCCCCCCAGCATGTAGATATGTAGAAAGCCATGTGCTGGCATTTTGTGTCCCTGAAGATGACCTCAAGCCAGGATCAGGAGTCCACCAATACTGACTTGACTTGCAAACCAGCCATTAATTGTGGTCATCTCTACACACACCCAACTCCTCCATTCTTTGGCATGCATGCATGGAGAACTGGGGACAGGGTGCTCACTCATTTGCACAAGGCAATGGAAAAGATAAGAAACAACAGCTTGGAAATAACTGCTGCTGTTTCTTACCCATTTTCAAAAACTGCAATAGAATGGAGACCTCTGAGATAGGGACCTTTTTGGTTCTGGGTATCCTGCTAAGCTAAAGTATCCATGACAGCCATCCATCCAACCTCTGCTTTAACATCTCAATGGAAGAAGAGTCCACAACCTCCTGATGGAGACAGTTCCACTGTCAAACAACTCTTACTGTCAGAAAGGTTTTCCGTACCTTTAGTCAGAATCTCCTTTCTTGTAACTTGAAGCTATTGGTTCAAGTCCTACCCTCCAGAGCAGGAGAAAACAAGTTTATTCCCTCTTCCATTTGGCAGCCCTTCAGGTATTTGAAAATGGCTATCATGTCTCCTCTCAGTCTCTTTTCCAGGCTACATACCCAGCTCCTTCAAGCACTCCATCTTGGTCATCTTGGTTGCCCTCCTTTGCACATATCCCAGCTTGTCAACATCCTTCTTAGATTGTGGTGCCCAGAATTGGACATAGTGTTCCAGGTGTGGTCTGATCAAGGCAGAATAGAGTGCTACTATTACTTCCCTAGATCTGGACATTATATTTCTGTTGATACATACTAGAATAGCATTAGTTTCATTTGCTTCTGCATCACACTGTTGACTCATGTTAAGCTTGTGGTCTACCAAGACCCCAATATCTTTTTCACATATCCTGCTAGTAAGCCAGGTGTTCCCCATCCTATATTTGTGCATCTGGTTCTTCGTGTCTAAGTGCAGAACCTTACATTTGTCCCTACTGAAATTAATTTTGTTAGCTTGGGCCCAGTTCTCCAATCTGTTAAGGTCATTTTGAATTCTGATTCTGTCTTCTGCAGCATTAGCCATCCCTCCCAGTGTGGTGTCATCTGCAAATTTGATGAGCATCCCCTCAATTCTTTCATCCGAGTCATTTCTAAAGGCGTTGAACAACAGGCTCTGGACAGAACCCTGTGGCACCCTATTTGTCACTTTTTTCCAGGATGACGAGGAACCATTAATGAGTACTCTTCGGGTTCAGTCAGTCAACCAGCTACAAATCCACCTAATAGTTACCTCGTCCAACCCACATTTTACCAGCTTCCTCATGAGAATATCATGGGAGACTTTGTCAAAAACCTTACTGAAATCAAGGTACACAGCATTCCCCTGATCCACCAAGCTTGTATCTTCATAAAAAAAAGAAAGAAATGAGATTCTTCTGGCATGACTTATTTTTGAGAAACCCATGCTGGCTCTTAGTAATCACAGCATCCTTTTCCTCACAGACCAACTGTAGAATTATCTGTTCTAGGACCTTTCCTGGTATCGATGTCAAGCTCACCAGTTGGTAGTTACCGGGGTCTCCTCCCCCCCCTTTTTTGAAGATGAGGAGAAACCTCATCTTCTCCCTCCCCTCCCTCCCTCCAAGTCCCATTCTCTATTATAGTCATTTTATGACAAAAATCCATTTGTGCAGGTGATATAGCCCACAAATCACAAGCTTAATTACTCAACTTATTTACTTAATTACTTCTGACGATACTTAATTGCATTTTGTTTCTTAATTGCTCAGTGCAGGGCTAGCTTACAGTTAGCATGCTCACTCCCTTCAGAATGATTCTGAGTTCTAAGCTCATTCAAATAATAAAACCTTGAACATTTCATTAGATTCATGTGCCTCTGACAGTTTCTATATACTTTCTGATAGCATTTCTTGTCAACTTTGGATATCACCACTTTGATTCTTCAAGTAGTGGTCTCTTAAAGTGATCACATAAAATTCATAACAGAATCCTATTAAAAAAACACATAACAAAGCAGTAAAGGAAAATTACTAGTAGCCTCAATCAAGTCTCTCCTCTAAACATCGCCAAAAAAGATGCATTTTAACTAACCATCTATAACTACAGAGAGAGTAGGAGAGATGTGCCTCAACCCAAAGTTAAAGAACACTGCTGTAGTACAGGCTTCCCCAACCTGTGTCCTCAGATATTTTTGTAAAAGAACTGCCATTATTACTGTTATTATTCATAGTCAGTGCTTTTTTCAGTCAGAGCGCACTGGAGCACAGTTCGAGCACCTTTCAGGTGGGTGCTGTTATAGGCTGGTGCTCCCCCTGCCTGCTTCTTGCCTTTATGTACTTCTCAGAAGCCCAAAACGAACATTTGAAGTCATAATAGAAGCTGGGCAGCATGTGTGAGTCTATACTTTTTTAAAGGTCTATGACTCCACCTAGCACCTAGCCACTCCTAGCCATGAATGGAGCGGGGCTAATTTATGTTTCCTTTTCTTCAGTCTGTCTCCCGTGTAGTAGTGGTGGGCTTTAAGCTTTCCAACCAGGCATCTACTGCTGCATTCAAACACACAATTGTGCAAGGGCCCTTCCAACCTGCCCTAGCCATCTGCCTGAATGTAAGAGAATGAGGGAGAAGGGGGCACAGTTATTTTACTTGCAGGGTAAAATAATCAGGGGCATTGGAATCTGGCCTGAGTCACCTGCTGACTTACTGTAACAACTTCATGGTGAGTTCTGGCACCTATTTTATTGAATAAAAGCACTGGTGGTAGTAGAAGTAATGTATATGTACTACAACTCCCATCATCCCTGACCATTGGCTAAGCTGCCTGGAGTGATGGGACGTGCAGTCCAACTACATCCGGGGACCCAGAGTTTGTTTATTTATTTCATAAAAATGATATACTGCTTGATTATAAAAAAGAAAAGAAAAAAGATAAAACAAAAAAAAATTCACAACCATCCTTTAAAACATACGAAAGTTAAATTACTGAAAAGAATTAAAATCACCTCAACTTTCTAAGCATCTTGGTAGGCTTGTTTAAACAAGAATGTTTTTAGCAGGCACCGAAAAGAGTACACTGAAGGTGGCTTCTGGATCTTAATAGGCAAGGAGTTCCACAGTTGTAGTCACTGCCACACTAAACCACCCAAAACGGGGTCTTACAAATGCGGAACTGGTATAATGTGGCACCTGTAGTAGTGCCAATTTCACTGGTTGATCCAGTCATGTGGGTGCATGTGGGGTAAGGCAGTCTTGTAGAGAACACTTTGGAAAACATTTTGCTGGAGAACAATCCCTTGAACATACTGAGTTATTATGCACAAGAATGCAGTCTCCAAGGAAGAGACAGAGACATTGTGCCTTGAAGATCAGGTGTACATCAGTGCGCATACATGAACATCAAGGCCTCATGTCACACACAGTCTGCCATTCCATTTGCTGTAGCTTTTGAGGTTCTTTTCTGCACTGCTGATGTGCTGTTATAAGGACAATTATGCATTTTTTTGAAACTCTCAATCTGTCTATCTTTATGAAACACCTTTAGCTGAAAGCACAAACTTTCTCTTTGTTTTCCAATGAGCACAGTCAGGCTAGCATATACAAAAGGCAGAATGACAGCCTTAAGCAATGGAAAGTGTTTGGGTGTGAGTTCCTGAGTACTTTTGGATGAACGCAAGTAGAAACTGTAGGCAAATATCCTATTGGTAATTTAAAAACAAGCATTGAAACCGCCCTTCTTTGCCCCCTGTTTTTCTCTTTCCTTTCTTCCCTACCCACCTTTCCTCTACTCCCTCTTTCCCCTACCTACACAGGACTCCACAGAATGGAGCAAGAATGAGAGGAAAAAGGCAGACAGAAAAGCATGAACTGGAGGCTTGCTGAGTTCATCTACTTCCTCTTTATATGGGACCATATAACAGTACAGCCCTCCCACCAGCAACCCGCTGCGACCAACCAACATGTCTCCAAGGAATTTGATTGGCTTATTTCAGACAGGGGGCCCTTCCACCACTCACGGAGCTACTTATCCTTTGTGGAAAGACATCGTCAGGGATTTACAACCCGGTATAAAATATACAGGTAAGGAGGAATCTTTTGTTTTGGGGTGCTTTCCATTAAACCGATAGCTTCCCTTTGATGTCTTTTGAGTAGTACATGGATGATAGGCAGCTGCAAACTAGAGGATGGATGATGCCTGGCTTGTGAAAAGGAGCTCAGAATTGCTGAATATGACTGGCAGCATGGCAGCTGCAAAATGGCTAATGCAGTCTTTAGCTGCATTGATAGGGCTGTAGTTTCCCAGTTGTGAGAAGTGAGAGTTCCATCCCCCGCCGCACTCACTATTCTTGAAGGACTATCACATGAGGCTTGTTTGTGTGTTGCATTGAACACAGGAACAAGCTGTCTCTACACATGTGAAAGAGTGGACACTTGTTGATTTGCACAGCTCAGCTATTGTGTACAGATTCATAAGCTGTATATTCATTGAACAATACATGTGGATTATGGTAGAAGCATATATCTCAACTATCTGTGTACATGGATAAATGGACTGTACACTTGTAGCATCTGAACACCTCTATAGAAGAGGGCAAAGACATTTGCACCGCAGGGGATTGGAATAGATGAACTTTGGGGTTCATTCTAACCCCACAATTCTGTGATTCTATGTGCTCTGCTGCCCTAAAGGAGAGAATTAGATCAAATTTAGGATGGCAGATTTCTCTTGGATCAGCTGGAAGAACTGCTTGGCCATTGAAGTGGTTGGCAAGGACAGGAGAGAGGTCTTTTGTGCAAAGAGAGCCCCCCCCCCAAAATTCTTGCTTTAATAAAGGCTCCCGGGGTGGGGTGGGGTGAGTTAAACCAGAGCCTCTGGTGATATGGTTTTAGTCTGCTATTGCTTTTTTGGTTTTTTTTTATTAAACTCTTTTATGATTTTGCTTTATGATACTCTTCCCACCACATTTACTGCTGATTGTTTACTTTTATTGTTAGGGTTGGTTTTAATTTTGTTGAGATATAAATTGGAAGGCACCTCAAACTTTGCTAGGTGTAAGTGGTCAAATAAGCAAATAAGCAAAACCATCTAAGTAAGTAAATAAATAACCAAGCAAACCCAGGTCAAAATATGTAAATGGACAAGGCAAATGCAGCTATAGAATCAATGCATTGCTTTATAATGTGATATTTTATTGAGAACTTGGGGTCTTGAAGCTTGTGTCAGACACACAGAATGGAAGAGGATTGCTTTCAGAAGGCATGGTGCATTCACAGGAGTTGGTGTGAGTTCCGTGCTGTTTTGGGTGGTATGAAATATTTGTTATGCCAGTGATGTGGGGTCTGAATTATGATGCCCCTCCCTGCAATTCTTTCTCTGTATATTGAATTCCTTCATAATGGAAGGATTTTGAAACCTTTTAGTTTAGTGAAAAGGCAGGTAAGAGGGGCATGAAAGAAGTGTATAAAATTATTCATTGTGTGGAGACAGTGTTTGAGAAAAAGTCCCCCCCCTCCCCCCATAATACAAGAGATTCTTACTTGTGTAAGAATGCAAATACCTATTTCAGCAGTTTTTAAAAATCACCATCTGTGCATAGCTTACCATTAGAAGCTTTTAGAGACAAGGTTGTATAACCTAGAACAACTATGATATTCAAATATGCTTAGGTAGACTTGGATCATCTCCCTTCTCTGTTTCCCTTTTAACAAAGAAATCACTTGTAAACAAGGAAAAAGTAAAGTTTACTCACATATAAGTCTTGCCAGGATTAGGGAGCAACACTGATGCAAATCAGCGAGGCAATAGTTCTTAAAGTTACAAAAGACCATTGTCCAGTTCAAAATGGTGTGTAACTCTGTGGAGGAGACCCTACAGGCAACCTATCCCATTAAAGGTAAGAAGAGTGTGCTGTGACGAGCGCTGGGCGATGTTGGGTTTGCAACATCGTGATTTATCACCAACCAGACATCGCAGTTTGGCAATAAACCATGATACTGAAACAAGCTGCATCAGCCCCTGCCAGCACAGCGCTGGGGTAAAAGTGCCTCAGCTCTCACCGCCGCAGCTGAGGCACTTTCACCACAGTGCCTTGTGGACTCGGGCCAATGCATCTGGCCCCAGCCTGATGCTCAGCTGGGGGGGTGGAAAAGCTCCTGCCCCCAGCTGAGTGAGACCTGGTGTCCTTGCCACTCGCACAGGAGTACAAAAAACAAACCCCTATGTTGCAAGGAGAACTAATCACAGACTAGTGGCGCAGAACGTCAAACCATGTGTTCAAGATAGGCATCAAAGGTCAGTCTCACAATGGTTATGCAAAGGTTTCAACAGAAGATGTCTCAAAAGTCTAAAAAGTAAAGTTTTCTCAATAGTTTTTCAAAAGTTTCAACGGAAGACGTCCCAAAAGTCTCAAGGACAGTGTTTCCAGAATGATACTACTGTTTCATCAGCTGAAAATACATGAGTGGCAGGAACGTCGGAGCTCCTTCCTGAGGCTCCCTCTGCTTTTGCTGGCTCGGGGGGGGGGCATGAGCAACCTCGCTCGCTCACCCCCTCCCCACTCCCCAAAGACAGACCAAGCATTGCCTTTGTACATGCGGGTGTGCTGGCTCTTTCCTCCTGGGGTGGTCGTTCACCCTGGGTAGAAAGACGCAGCCCACCCTCCCGGGGTGAAGTCCCCAAGGCAGGGCAGCCTGACGCTTCTAGTGCACTGCCTGGCTAAGCCCGACCCCTGTGGCAAGGCTGAAGCATGTGTACAGGCCTGCCTCAGCCTCAGCTGCCTTCCTGGGGTTGGGGAGTCTAATGGAGTGCGCGCCCGCAGCCATCCCCCCTCAAGGGAGAAGTGTGACAGAGCCCGCACCTCCCCAGCTGAGCAGCCACGATCAGGGCTCTCTCAGCCAGGGAGGAGGAGCACCTCAATGGAGCCCCCACCCCAGTGCTGGCTCGTGTGAGCCGGTGGCAGGTTGAGGGCTCTGTAAAACTGCTTGGCTGAGGTGAGGGCAATGGCACACCCCTCAGCCAAGCAGTTTAAAGAGGCAGAGGGAGGAACAAATTGTATTGGCACCTCACCGATGTAGCTTGTTTCTCCTTCTGCTGGTATGAGGACAGATGATGGTGGCTTCACTCAATGGTTTATCACTGGTGAAACCTCTGCCTTCTGAGTCCCCTTGCCTCCAGCACCTGGCTACAACTTGTTTCTCCCTTGGCACTGGTAGAAGAGGGACTCAGAAGGTGGCGTTTTCACCCGTGATATACCACTGAGTGAAACTGTCATCACAGTCTGCCCCTTGTACTGGTCCTGGGTGATATATTGATATATCGCCCAGGCCTAGCTGTGACAGGAAGATGATTAAGTTTTCTATTTTTCCTCCTTCTGCCATAAAGGTTTAGAGGATATAACATCATGCAGTCCCCTGTCTGTAATTCTCTAGCAACCGCGCATTTGTGATTTTGGCTTCAGATTCTCCCACAATTTTGACAATGCATATAAGTCAATTGAAGAATTTGTTCCCAGAATGTAGTAACAGCTCTCAAATTGAAGGTATTTAAAAGAGGATTCAACAAATTCATAAAAAAGCTATCAGTTGCTGCCTACATTCTCCCTCCATTGCTGGAGGCAGAATGGCCCTGCAGAAGAGTTTCCTTGTTTATTTTATTTATTTCATCACATTTATACACTGCTTGATCATTTAAAAAAATGGTTTACAAAAGATAAAACGGTAAAATAAAGAAAAAAATTGCAAATGTACTTTCAAACATGTGAAAGTTAAGAATAGTAAAACTGATTAAAATCACCCCAGTTTCGAAGCATCTGGGTAGGCTTGTCTAAACAAGAAGGTTGTTGTTGTTGTTGTTGTTTAGTCGTTTAGTCGTGTCCGACTCTTCGTGACCCCATGGACCAGAGGACGCCAGGCACTCCTGTCTTCTACTGCCTCCCAAAGTTTGGTTAGACTCATGTTGGTAGCTTCAAGAACACTGTCCAACCATCTCGTCCTCTTTCATCCCCTTCTCCTTGTGCCATCAATCTTTTCCAACATCAGGGTCTTTTCTCTTCTCATGAGTTGGCCAAACTATTGGAGCCTCAGCTTCAGGATCTGTCCTTCCAGTGAGCACTCAGGGCAGATTTCCTTCAGAATGGTTAGGTTTGATCTTCTTGCAGTCCATGGGACTCTCAAGAGTCTCCTCCAGCACCATAATTCAAAAGGATCAATTCCTCGATGATCAGCCTTCTTTATGGTCCAGCTCTCATTTCCATACATCACTACTGGGGAAACCATAGCTTTAACTATACGGACCCTTGTCGGCAAGGTGATGTCTCTGCTTTTTAAGATGCTGTCTATGTTTGTCATTGCTTTTCTCCCAAGAAGCAGGTGTCTTTTAATTTTGTGACTGCTGTCACCATCTGCAGTGATCATATAGCCCAAGAAAGTGAAATCTCTCACTGCCTCCATTTCATCCCCTTCTATTTGCCAGGAGGTGATGGAACCAGGGGCCATTATCTTAGGGGTTTTTTTTTATGTTGAGCTTCAGACCATATTTTGCGCTTTCCTCTTTCACCCTCATTAAAAGGTTCTTTAATTCCTCCTCAATTTCTGCCATCAAGGTTGTGTTATCAGCATATATGAGGTTGTTGATATTTCTTCCAGCAATCTTAATTCCGGCTTGGGATTCATCCAGTCCAGTCTTTCGCAAGATCAATTCTGCATATAAGTTAAATAAACAGGGAGACAACATACAGCCTTTTCATACTCCTTTCCCAATTTTGAACCAATCAATTATTCCATATCCAGTTCTAACTGTAGCTTGTTGTTCCACATAGAGATTTCTCAGGAGACAGATGAGGTGATCAGGCACTCTCATTTCTTTAAGAACTTGCCATAGTTTGCTGTGGTCAACACAGTCAAATGCTTTTGCGTAGTCAATGAAGCAGAAGTAGATGTTTTTTCTGGAAATCTCTAGCTTTCTCCATAATGCAGCGCATGTTTGCAATTTGGTCTCTGGTTCCTCTTCCCCTTCGAAATCCAGCTTGCACTTCTGGGAGTTCTTGGTCCACGTACTGCTTAAGCCTGCCTTGTAGAATTTAAGCATAACCTTGCTAGCGGGTGAAATGAGCGGAATTGTGCGGCAGTTGGAACATTCTTTGGCACTGCCCTTCTTTGGGATTGGGATGTAGACTGATCTTCTCCAATCCTCTGGCCACTGCTGAGTTTTCCAAACTTGCTGGCATATTGAGTGTAGCACCTTAACAGCATCATCTTTTAAAATTTTAAATAGTTCAGCTGGAATATCATCACTTGCACTTGCACTGGCAGCAGAGGTTAAGGAGATGAACAACTATCTGACATTCAGAAGATACCTCAAGGCAGCCCTATTTAGGGAAGTTTTTAACCTGTGATATTTTAATGTATTTTTATATCTGTTGGAGGCCGCCCAGAGTGGCTGGGGAGACCCGGCCAGATGGGCAGGGTACAAATAAAAGAATTATTATTATTATTATTATTATTATTATTATTATTATTATTATTATTATTATTCTAAGGCCCATTTGACTACACTCTCCAGGATGTCTGGCTCAAGGTCAGCAACCACACTACCTGGGGTATATGAGACCTCCATATCTTTCGGGTATAATTCCTCTGTGTATTCTTGCCACCTCTTCTTGATGTCTTCTGCTTCTGTTAGGTCCTTTCCACTTTTGTCCTTAATTGTGGTAATCTTTGTACGAAATGTTCCTTTCATATCTCCAATTTTCTTGAACAGATCTCTGGTTTTTCCCATTCTGTTGTTTTCCTCTATTTCTTTGCATTGCTCGTTTAAAAAGGCCCTCTTGTCTCTCCTTGCTATTTTTTGGAAATCTGCATTCAGTTTCCTGTATCTTTCACTATCTCCCTTGCATTTTGCTTGCCTTCTCTCCCCCGCTATTTGTAAGGCCTCATTGGACAGCCACTTTGCTTTCTTGCATTTCCTTTTCAGTGGGATGGTTTTCGTTGCTGCCTCCTGTATAATGTTACGAGCCGCCATCCATTGTTCTTCAGGCACTCTGTCCAGCAAATCTAAATCCTTAAACCTGTTCTTCACTTCAACTGTGTATTCATAAGGGATTTGATTTAGATTGTGTCTTACTGGCCCAGTGGTTTTTCCTAGTGGTTTAAGCTGGAATTTTGCTATAAGAAGCTGATGATCTGAGCCACAGTCAGCTCCAGGTCTTGTTTTTGCTGACTGTATAGAGCTTCTCCATCTTTGGCTGCAGAGAATATAATCAATCTGATTTCGATGCTGCCCATCTGGTGATGTCCATGTGTAGAGTCATCTCTTGTGTTGTTGGAAAAAAGTGTTTGTGATGACCAGCTTGTTTTCTTGACAGAACTCTATTAGCCTTTGCCCTGCTTCGTTTTGAACTCCAAGGCCAAACTTGCCAGTTGTTCCTTTTATCTCTTGACTCCCTACTTTAGCATTACAATCCCCTATAATGAGAAGAACATCCTTCTTTGGTGTCATTTCTAGAAGGTGTTGTAAGTCTTCATAGACTTGGTCATTTTCAGTTTCTTCAGCACCAGTAGTTGGTGTATAAACTTGGATTACTGTGAAAAGGTCTGCTTTGGATTCGTATCAAGATCATTCTGTCATTTTTGAGATTGCATCTCAGTACAGCTTTCGCCACTCTTTTGTTGACTATTAGGGCCACTCCATTTCTTTTACGGGATTCTTGCCCGCAGTAGTAGATATGATGGTCATCCGAACTGAATTCGCCCATTCCCGTCCATTTTAGTTCACTGATGCCCAGGATGTCAATATTTATTCTTGCCATCTCATTTTTGATCACATGCAGCTTACCAAGGTTCATGGTTCTTACATTCCAGGTTCCTATGCAATATTTTTCTTTACAGCATTGGACTTTCCTTTCGCTTCCAGGCATATCCGCAACTGAGCGACCTTTCAGCTTTGGCCCAGCTGCTTCATCAGCTCTGAATCTACTTGTACTTGTCCTCTGCTCTTCCTCAGTAGTTTGTTGGATGGCATCCGATCTGAGGGGCTCATCTTCCAGCGTCATAACTTTTATATGCCTGTTGTCTTTGCCCATGGAGTTTTCTTGGCAAGGATACTGGAGTGGCTTGCCAGCTCCTGCTCCAGGTGAATCACATTTAGTCAAAACTCTCCACTATGACCTGTCCATCTTGGGTGGCCCTGCAAGGCATAGTTCATAGCTTCTCTGAGTTATTCAAGCCTCTTCGCCACAAGAAGGCAGTGATCCATGAAGGAGAGAAGGTTTTTAGCAAGTGCCAAAAAGAGTACATTGAAGACACCTGCTTAATCTTTGTAGGTAGGGAGTTTTTGGAAATTGCTGGTGGGGAGAGTGCTGTTGTACTCAGGTCCTGCTTATGAACTTCCCATAGGCATCTAGTTGGCCACTGAGAACAGAGTCCTGCACTAGATGGGCCTTTGACCTGATCTAAAGGTAAAGGGAACCCTGACTGTTAGGTCCAGTCGTGGATGACTCTGGGGTTGCAGCGCTCATCTTGCTTTACTGGCCGAGGGAGCCGGCATACAGCTTCCGGGTCATGTGGCCAGCATGACTAAGCCACCTCTGGCAAACCAGAGCAGCGCACGGGAACGCCGTTTACCTTCCCGCCGGAGCGGTACCTATTTATCTACTTGCACTTTGACGTGCTTTCAAACTGCTAGGTTGGCAGGAGCAGGGACCGAGCAACGGGAGCTCACCCCGTTGGGGGATTCGAACCACTAACCTTCTGATCAGCAAGCCCTAGGCTCTGTGATTTAGACCACAGCGCCACCCGCGTCCCTTTGACCTGATCTAGCAAGTTCTTATTAGGCTCTTCTACATGGGGACAACCCTACCCTCCAGACAATTACGCTGAAATGGCAGGAATGTTATGTCTCCTCTTAATCTTTCCTCTTGTTTCAACACACCCAGTTTTTTTAAACCAACCCTCCTAGGACTTGGTTTCTAGGCCCTCCTCATGCTGGTTGTCCACTTCTGAGCATGCTCCAGTTTGTCCATGTATTTTTCTTAAAAGGAGGCACCCAGAACTGGACACAACATTCCAGAGGGTGGAAGTTGTGGAATCTTAGTGATAGCAAGCTCTGCAGTTGACTGCATTGTGGAAATGAACGTGAATATTCCCCTTGCCGGTCACGTACAAAGATGGTAATGGACATCTTCATTTGGAGAGGAAATTACAAAGTAGGAATTTTTATTATAAATAAATGAAAAAAATTACAAAATCAGCAACATGCACAGAGGCTACATAACTCTAAATATAGATGAAGCAAACATTTGTGGGCTCCATCTGGAAATATTATTTCCTCTTATAATTGGCTAACTAAATAACTGTTAGGGTTGGTTTAGTTATAATTATTTCTTTAAAGGTCCCCCCCCCTCCATGGCTAAAAATTGCTTATTTCACAGTAAAAATGTGCCATTTCATGGCACATTGACGACAAGAAGAAGAAGAAGAAGAAGAAGAAGAAGAAGAAGAAGAAGAAGGAAAGAAAGGAAAATAAGAAAGACATTATTGTGGGTAAATGGAATACATTTATTAATATCTAATAATTAGAGCCAGTGTGGTGTAGTGGTTAAGAGCGGTAGACTCTAATCTGGGAGACCGGGTTCGAGTCTCCACTCCTCCACATGCAGCTGCTGGGTGACCTTGGGCCAGTCACACTTCTTTGAAGTCTCTCAGCCCCACTCACCTCACAGAGTGTTTGTTGTGGGGGAGGAAGGGAAAGGAGAATGTTAGCCGCTTTGAGACTCCTTCAGGTAGTGATAAAGCGGGATATCAAATCCAAACTCAAATCCAATATCAGAAAACAGTTCTGTCATACTTTCCCATATTTATGATGGGTGTACATGCACTAAATTGACATGTTTTGTGAGTTACAAATATGACTGGAAAGAGGTGTAAATGAACTTTATGGGTGGAAAATGAATGCCTGCCATAAGAGGTTAGAAGCAGCCCAGCTGGATCAGAACAAAGACCTATTATTATTATTACCACCACCACCACCACATTTGTTGGATGCTGCATAAGATAGGTTCTCTGGGCATTGTGCCAAATCATTTACAGTGGGCCTGCCACTTATGTGATGTCCACATGCAAAGGCAAAATCTTGCAAAGTCAGGAGCCCCTGGAACCACCACTGCAGGTTGCAAGGGGGACCCTGAGACCCTGGGGCCTTCCCAGACCTTCCCAGACCCTGGTAAGTGAGGAGGTGCCTTCCTTACTGGCCTCTAGGAGGATTCCAGTGCTGTCACACCTCCTTCCAAAAGTCTGTTAAAGAAGGTGCTGCCGTGCTTACTTGGCCTTGGGAAGCTGACATGATGGCTCTGGGACACTGTCAGAGCTCTCTCGCTCTCTTCCCAAAGCCTGGTAAGGGAGGAAAACCTGTGCAGGAGGGGTACAAAGTAATAAATGGAGAATAGGGAGTGGTGGGTTTCCTGGCTTTCCATCAGAAATTCAGCAGGCACTTCACTTTAAATAATTTTATTAATTTGTATTCTATGTTATATATATTGTATACAGGAATACCATTCAATTAAAGTTCCCCCCTGTCCCCACCATAACAACCCCAACTACATCCAATTGTATTAGTATTAATAAAATAGAACCTTACTTCAATAGCTGATGTGTTGTTTCACAGGTTTCCTTGTGTTTTGTGTAGTTTGTAGATGAAATGAAAGTGGACCACGTCTTTGCAGATTATTGTGTTGTCTTCTTTCTTGTACTTTTCTGTCAACTTTTTCATCAAGATTAAGTCCCAAACATAAGCGTATCAGACTTCATATAAGTTCAGTGTCCTCCAGTGCCTAGCAACAGCAAAACGTGCTGCAGTTACAAGATGCAGAATTAAGTCTCTGTTCCTAAGTTCTTGTGCTTCATCTGCAAATATTGAAAGTAGTGCCATTTGGGGATTGTTTTTTAAAATTTTATTGTTTTACAGGTGATTTATTTAAATGTGTTTTTAGTGTGTGTGTGTGTGTTGTACACCAATGTGATATGTGTTTTATTGTTGTAACCTACCCGGGATTCTTAGGGTGAAGGGCAGGTAATTAATACAGCAATGATAGTATTGTGGCTGCCCAGCCATGTAGCATTAGCTCCCCAGCCCTTGCTGCTGACGTGATCCTGCCCCGTCCCACTTCCTCTGAGGCCAGGAGAGGAGCACCGGGCCAGGCACGGTGGGAGCCCCTGCCAGGGTGCCTGCTTCACGTCTCCGCCAAAATCTATGCCCGGGCCCACGGCCCCACTGGCACCACCCATGCTATGCCCCTCGGCTCCTCATAGGCTTCTGGTTGGCCACTGTGGGAACATGAGAACATGGAAACTGTCTATTTTCATGGACACCCCATGGGATGTTGGCAAAACTACTGAAAGGCAAGAAGGTCATTCTGATGGATTTTAACCTTTCACATACAAGGCATGCTGTGTACCACTGAGATACACTTCTTCCAGAAAGAATGGATGTTGCAGCACCAAAGGGAACTTCTGGTGAAAAACTTCCTCCCATAAGGACTGGGGCTGAATGGACCCTTTTTGAGCCCCTGCTTCCAGACCAGTCCCTTAGGGTCTACCTCCTTTGTTGGAGATCTGCAGGCTCTTCAACAGCCATTGCTCCAGCATGAAAATGGTTGCTTAATCCTTTGCTGCAAGGCATGGGCATAACCGGGGGGGGGGGGCAGCTCCCCCCACCAGGAAATATCAATAAAAATTGCAGGTTCTACCCCCCCCCCCACTAACAAAAGCCTGCTCCCCCTAACAAAAACCCTGGCTACGCCCATGTTCCAAGGTCTCCCACACATGGTGTTCTCCCTACACCATTGGAATAGTGAGGTGTGGGAGACACTCAGTTCCTTGGAACCAGAGGAAGATACCTGTGAGGGTCATGGCTTGGGGCTGTCAGATCTGGTTCAGTGGATGCCTGCCTGCCTGCCAGCCAGCATCAGCTTTAGTGGGTTGCTGAGCTCATTTGGCTCAGAGCCAGGAACCCAATCAAACTAATTTGAAGGTGGCATTGCAGCCTTTGACAGTGTCCCAGTCCTTGCCAGGGTCTTGATACATAAAACAAACCAAGAATCTGTCATGGTCCCAGCCCAGGAACCCTCAGGCAAGGATGAAATGGATCCGCTCCTTAGTCTTCTCATTAAATGCGGTGGCACCAGAGTAATATGAACCCCGAGGAGAACCTCTTCTGTCAGCATTTTGATGACCGGTCCACAGACTCCTTGGAGGATCAGGAGAGTCCTGAATAATGTTCTTCATGGCATTCACCACAGATAAAGTCTCTACTGCTAGAAAATGACCCTTTAACTGGGCAGATGGGAGTGGGGCTTCCATCTTGATTCCCTGGACCAAACCACAAAGCTCTGTCAGTTGCTCCATGACACTGCTTAGACATTGATTTGATCCCTGCATTGCAGGGAGTTGGGCTAGATTAACTTTCAGGTCCTGTGCTACTTTACAATTCTATGATTCCATGCCCATTTTAAATTAATGTGTCAACTGTATGGCTTCTGTTTACAGGTAGATAGCTGTGTTGGTCTGTCATAGTCAAAACAAAATTAAAAAATTCCTTCCAGTAGCACCTTAGAGACCAACTAAGTTTGTTCTTGGTATGAGCTTTTGTGTGCATGCACACTTCTTCAGATGTGTATCTGAAGAAGTGTGCATGCACACGAAAGCTCATACCAAGAACAAACTTAGTTGGTCTCTAAGGTGCTACTGGAAGGAATTTTTTTATTTTGTTTTGTATGGCTTCTGACAGCCCTTGCAAGGCTGCCTCAGTCCTTGTGCAAGGTCCTAAAATCTCCTTGCATTTCACCCCTCTTTTCCAGAATCCAGGGCCTGCTGATTTTCATCCTGCCTGGGCCATCACCTTTCTTTGGCGGTGGACATCACCATGACTCTGAACAGAAGCCTCTACTTAACCGCAGTTTCCAAACAGGGAAACTATAGCTACCATATTTGGAACAAGGCACGATCTGCAAACATCTTCAAGCCATGGTTCTGCCTTGCTTCAACCATCATTAAGCCATAGTGCCTTATTCTGAAGTTGCTGGCTATAGTTTCCTTGTTCTGATAAAATAGGAAACAATGATGAGTCAGAGGTTTGTGGTCTGCATGTTCATGCTGCAAAGGAGAGGAGCAAAGGGGCTGCATGCAAGGACAAAAAAAGCCATGTTGCTATCTCAGCTTGCAAAGTCAATATATAATTGCCCAAATGCATTCATTATCTCACACCTATGATGCATTTTCTCATAAATTACACCTCATTTCTAATCAGTTTTAAGCTCATTGGTTGTGTTTCTTTTTTTAAATGTTACTTTCCATTTTGTGAGTCACTCTTTCCTTTAAGCTGCTCTAAGTAGGTTTGAAATGAAGAAGCTGTTTCACCCCCTCCCAACTGCCACATCCAGTCACTAATTGCCACAGTGTACCTTGTTTAGTTGTGATTTCCCTGGAGTGCCTTGTTGTGAGGGAACATGGACACAGTGTGTTAGGAATCATGTCATTTACACTGGAAGCCATCAGAGATGAAATGGTGTTGTTGGCATTACGTGACGTACATAAAGTACAAGCCACCAGCTTTCCTAGAGTGAGGAGGCTCAAAGCAAGTGGGGGGGGGGAATGCTTTCTAATTGGCATTTCTGCCCAAACTGGATTTGCAGGCAAATTTCTCAGACCAGGGATACTTCTAAATTGCTTCTCACTTGGATTACTTGGAGTTGTTCTAAAGGTATAACTCATCCATGGGGATAGATGGCTCAGTCTTGATGTACTTTATATCCCCTTTGCCTGCATGTCCGTTGAGTCCCATTTCCTTGTGGACTACCTATCTTGAAAAAACCCACACCATTTAACCCCCCCCAACATATGGATAAAGCATGTACCTCATTAAAACTCACTGCTTATCATTCAGAACCTTTTGAATCCAAATCCAGTGTGGTCTGAACACTGTCTTGGATGACTAAGACAGGATATAACAATTTTAAATACATGGCTTTAAGAAGTGGGTCTAGTACTCTGCCCCATTTGTCTCACATGTGGGCTGAATAACAAGTTGATGGGGTGATTCAGAGTCTCCCACAATCCCATATTGAAGCACAGTGTCAATACCCACCCATCACAAGTTGGATCGAGGCCCCACAAAGTTTTGGGTCAGCTCTGGTTTTCCAGTACAGCAAGCCCACAATTTATGTGGGGATTATGTTCCTGGGATCGGGCCTAAAGCCAATATCGCATGTGGTCAAAACACATTGGGTTCAATAGTCGGTGGGATTGCCAAAGTCTTTTTTCCCAGATGTCCGCCCCCTTTCACTCCCCAATTTAAATGCACATACCGGTAAGTTGTGAGCTTTGCAAGAAGTGAAGCTGTGCAAAAAGTTACTTGCAGAGCACTGAAGAGCTCTAAATAAAAAAACACCAAACAAACCATGTTGGTTTGCCAAAACAAAACAAAACAAAACAAAGCCCAGGACTCTTCAGAATTGTGCAGGCTGCATTCTAGACAGCCTCATATTACAAAGCTATCAGAGGCCTGTAAATGCCAACTGTAGGATGCAAAGAATGCAAGCCAGTGAGTTGCATCATGTAGCTGCAACCGCTATTCCTTCTGATGTTGAGGGAACAGCCTTGTTGGATGCCTTGCATAATACATCAGTGGGCATAGGGGATGTCCTTTCATGTATGTGCATCATGAGAACAAAGGGGGGCAACAGGTGGGAAAGGATGATCCGAATAAGACTCTTTAAAGTGGAGACTGGGGGTGTGGGCTGTCTACCAGAATTAAAGGGATCAAAGGAAGCTTCCTGATACTGATCATTGATTGGCCCAGTATTGTCCACCCTGACTGGCAGTGGCTCTCCAGGGTTTCAGGCAAGGGACATTCCCAGCCCTAGCTAGAAATGCTGGGGATTGAAACTGGAAACGTCTTCATGCAAAGCATATGCTCTGTGAATTCTTCTTCTTCAAAACACAGAGAACTGCCTCTTACAAGTCAGCATAGTTCAAGCCATTACTGGTAATGGATAAAGGTCAATGCCAAAATTTTAAAAGGTTCAAAACTATATAGCAAATCACATTTGCAAACACAAATATTGAAAATATTCTGCATGCTACCAACAGTGGAGCAATGGCAGCAAAAAATAATGGAGTATGTAGAAATTGCCAGGTTAACAGCGAAAATCAGACAACTGGGTAATGAAACTTTTCAAAAAGAATGGGAATTTTGTTTGGATTATATTGAAAAGATGTGTTGAATATTGAATCACTGAAATAGACCTCGTAGCAGGAAGTGAAATTAATATTGTGGAGATTACATCGAAGTTGAAAGGCGCGAAACAAAATATTGTCTGTTTAGAAAAGATATACAATATTAAATTAAAATAAGAAAGTATAGAAAATGAAGGAGAAAGGAATGAATTACGAACGACAATGCAAAAAATAAAGGTTTTATTTAAGGAAGACAGAAGAAGGAAAATTGGAAGTCAAAATATAGAACAATGTGGAGTGGGAAAATGGAATATGCTGTGTGTGTGTGTGTGTGTGTGTGTGTGTGTGTGTGTGTGTCTGTGTGTAGTAAAAAATTCAATAAAAAATACTTGGGAAAAGAAAAGAAAAAAAGAAAATATTCTGCATGCAGGAGATCGAAGCCAGGATCGATATATTTTTATTTAAAAAGAATTAAATAAAAAATAAGAAAAAGAAGCAATGAAAGAAACAAAGAAAGTATATATAAATTTATTATTAAAGCAGGGCATCAGCTTTAATAATAAACAATTTATAGCTGTCAACAAAAGCACTTTTCTACACAACCTCACAGCAGTCACTTCAAAAAGACATCCCATAAGTTACCCAAATATGTTAGTGTGTTTCAAGAGATTACACATATTTTCTATGGTGGTTTTTGAGAGAGAGAGAGAGAGAGAGAGAGAGAGAGAGAGAGAGAGAGAGAGAGAATCTGAAAATACTAGAACTTGGGGACACCCAATGAATTTGAATGTACAAAGTGTCAGGACAGACAAAATGAAGTACTTCTTCATACTTCATAGTTAAACTATTGAAATCACAAACCCCAAAACTTGGATGGCTTTAAAAGAAGCTTAGGGAAATTCATAGAGGCCAAGGCGAGCAAGGGCTATTTGCCCTGGTGCCTGTTTCCTGTATCCACTATGAGAAGCAGTACGCCCCAGAATACCAGTGGTTGTGAATCACAACTGGTTTAAGAGTTGCTGTGCTCTGGTCATGATTGTGGGCTTCCCACCAGGGCAGCTGGTTGGTGACTGTGAGAACAGGATGATGGACTTGATGAGCCATTGGCCAGATTTGAGAGGTTCTCCTTACATTGTTGGTCTCACCCCCACTCTAAGAAAAAAGAAATCCACTTGGAGGTGACTGCCGTTTCTATCGGTAAACCGTCTGGCCCGGGTGATTTCCCTGATTTGAAGTTTTTAACTATCTCTCTGATTTCCTCCAGTTTCTTGAGACGTATCCTTGGACTCCCAACGGTTATTACCGTAAATATGAAACAATGTGTGCAGAATTAGGCATACACACAATGGAATACTGGGCTTGGACTACTGCTATAAAATACTGGTTGCGTTGCCATTTCCGCTGTCTACCATCAAGCCTGCTCTCTGACCTGCTTAAGGATTCCTACAAATCTAGATGGTACCAACTCCTAGAAAATAAAATCAGATCTATAGGCATTGAGCTGGAGCCCTTGTACAACTCAAGCGAGCAACATATTTTTTACAATGTCCTGACCAGACTAAAGGATGTTGAGAGACAAAACATTGCAGCTGCTGTAAATAGAGTTTGCTCTCCCATATTCTATGATCTAAATATCTTAGATAGCAGGGTCAACTATGTTACTAAGTTAATAATCCCAGCCCAACGTAGGGCATTTATGCTGGCCCGACTGAATGTCTTTCCATCGGCATTTGTTAGGGGTAGATATCAGAATATTCCCAGAAACAAGAGATACTGTAGATGTTCTCCAAATGTCCCGGATACTGTAGAGCATATTCTCTTTCATTGTCCACTGCACAGTATGCTGCGTGAACGTGTGCTGTCCCCCCTCCTGGGTGGTTTGAAAACGGTGCATGGTGGAAGTGTTGGATTCTGTCTGTCCGACATTGATCAAAGGGTGACTGCGGGGGTAGCAGAGTTTTTGGCAGCAGTGCTTCACGGAGTAGTTTAACAGGAAAAAACTCCAGATTTTATATATATATACATACAATCAGCCTACGTACCCAACTGTTGCCTCCTTGTATATATTTTAAGGCTCTTGTATGCGATTTTATCTCTCGCGGTTTTATTTGTAAAATGCCTAATAAAGGTTTGATAAGTAGACTGCCGTTTCCACCTAACAGTGTTATAGTAGGTCCAAGGCATTGAGAAAGATGCAAAATGGTGGGTAACATTGAAAAAAACAAAAAACGAAACACCTTTACAAAAAGAAATTGCACACTCATGCACACACACACTTACTTTCCCCTTCACCAAATTTTTGTAAGCCACTTAAATGTGGTTTGTTTATTTTTGTTTGTTTGTTTTGTTTATAGTTGTTTATTTTTATTACAGCATTTGTACCCCGTTCTTCAGCCAAGCAGGCTCCCAGAGTGGCTTATGTAAAATCAAAACAAGACACTCCCTCCCCTTCAGTTTAAACTCTGAAATAAACCTCAACACACAAGGAAAAGGGGCAAGGAGGGAAGGGGGAAATCAAAATAAAATCTCAGACGTCAATTTCTAGACCTGACTCTGTATTTATGAGCTGCCCTCAGTGAGCATAAAAGGCATTCTGCAAGTTTCATATGCAGTAGTTAATTGTGTTGATACATGAGTACTAATGGTTCCATATATCTGCATGTTATCAGACCAACATAGGGCAAGGTGGTGAATGCAACCCTCCAGGCCTCTCCATCTGGCCCTCTGAGCTCTCCCCGGCCACATTCCTTCTCCTCAAGCCACACTCCTCACTGGCCCTGTTACACACACACAAAATGCTTCTGCCTGTCTGGAACATGTCCATGAAATCCACTCAATGCTTCTTGTATGTCAGGATGGAGGATAGAGAAGGGTTTGTGAGTGTGGGTAGAAATCAGCTTCCTGTACAAAAGTAACATTTGCATTGCTACTCCACGCGTTTTGCCTGTGGCCCTGCCTACCACTGGCATGTGGCCTGGGAAGGTTGCCCAGAAAAGAATGTGGCCCTTTGCTTCTGCCATGGCTGAATAAGGTTCACCAATCCTGCCCTTTAGGAAATCTTAGTGTTGTTAGGTACTGTAAGCACGGTTTGGGCATGCAAGGGAATCCCTGATTATGCAGGGGTTCCATTCCTTGCAGCCACACGCATGCATGGGACACACAAATCTGTTCTGCCCCTACCGCGCCCCCTTTCTGTGCTGAAAACAGCACTCATGTCAGTGGTCGTACACATGCTGATCATGCGCATGTTGGGTGGTGCCTGTAATTCCAAACTTCTAAGAACAGCCTGCCAACCTAGCAGTTCGAAAGCATGTGAAAGTGCAAGTAGATAAATAGGTACCGCTCCGGCAAGAAGGTAGACGGCGTTTCCGTGCGCTGCTCTGGTTCTCCAGAAGCGGCTTAGTCATGCTGGCCACATGACCCGGAAGCTGTACGCCGGCTCCCCTCTGCCAATAATGCGAGATGAGCGCCGCAACCCCAGAGTTGGTCACGACTGGACCTAATGGTCAGGGGTCCCTTTACCTTTAAGAACAGAAACATTTTGTATCACTGCAGGAAATTCTACCTACTGCATTCTCCCTTGATATAGCAGTTACTGGAAGTGGGGAGGGCAGAAATTTTACATGTCTTGTTTCCATTCTGATTTTTTCTAATCTTTTTCACCCTGTCAGGCCTCTCAGCGTGTCTCAGGTGGGTCTCTTCAGTGCTTGATGCTGGAACAGCTTTGCTCCCTGGAAAACATTTTTAAAGATCTCCATGGTGTAAATCTGCTAGCTCACTCTTGGAAGCCGCGAAGCTCCATAGAGCATAATTTAAGGTTCTAACAAGCCAAGCAGAAGCCATTACTCAATTTTAATTTTAATTCGGCTTTTTCTTTCTTTAAATGGGCGGCTTGCAGCCTCCTGCTGGAGCAGTTATGTAAAGAATAGGAGTCATTGTGTTTGAAGCTAGGAATTAACTTTTTTTTCTCAAGCACAAGGAGTTCTGGTTCTACCTATTAAAGTGTTTGCTCTTTCTGGAAACTCTGTTATCCTCCCTTCTTCACTCACTGTTTCTGAAGACAGGAAGCCACCCACATGCCTCTGTAGAGAACCACCCACGTGCCTCTATAAGAAGAGCTCACCCTCAAGAGACTGGCGTGGGTCAGACCTTGATGTGACGTGAGAACGATGCTATAAGAACCATGTTGCCACACATTTAGGGATGGAGGAGAATATTGCCCTGTCCACATTTTAAAGAAAGCTTCCCTAATTCACAGTTAGGCCATCACTCAGTAGTAGAGCAAATGTCTTGCATGCAGAAGGTCCTGGGTTTTCTGTTATTGTTGCAAGCTGCCCAGGGGCCTTACAGAGACCATAAGAAATCAAATGAATAAATAATAATAATAATAATAATAATAATAATATAATTTATTATTTGTACCCCGCCCATCTGGCCGGGTCCCCCCAGCCACTCTGGGCGGCTTCCAACAAACACTAAAATACATTAAAATATCACACATTAAAAATTTCCCTAAATAAATCCCTGGCATCTCCAGGAAGAGCTGGGAGTGAACCTTTTCTGAAATTCTGGAGAGCCACTACCAGTCAGTGTTGTCTGTGCTATGCCAGATGGACCCATTGGTCTGAATTGGTATAATACAGCTTCCTAGGTTGCCAGCCATATAAATGGATTGAAGTGTACTGTAGTTAACAACTGAATTTCAGGTAGGCTAGGTTTGCATGAGGGATCAAGTAACCAATATATCATTTGCTTCCCTTCTGTAATGGCTCTTACATTGCCCCAGACACTCTGGGCGACTTCCAGCAAAATAGAAAAAAAATAAAACATCAAACATAAAAGAAATTCCCAGGTGGCGCTGTGGGTTAAACCACAGAGCCTAGGGCTTGCTGATCAGAAGGCCGGCAGTTCGAATCCTTCGAATCCCTGCGACGGGGTGAGCTCCCGTTGCTCGGTCCCAGCTCCTGCCCACCTAGCAGTTCGAAAGCACGTCAAAGTGCAAGTAGATAAATAGGAACCGCTCTGGTGGGAAGGTAAACAGTGTTTCCGTGCACTGCTCTGGTTCGCCAGAAGCAGCTTAGTCATGTTGGCCACATGACCTGGAAGCTGTACGCCGGCTCTCGGCCAATAAAGCGAGATGAGCGCCGCAACCCCAGAGTCGGACACGACTGGACCTAATGGTCAGGGGTCCCTTTACCTTTAACAGATGTCTTCTAAAAGTCATATAGTTGTTTATCTATTGATGTCTGATGAGAGGGCATTCCACTGGGGGCACTGTTATACAGTGGTTCCGCTCCTTCCTCCTGGGCCGTGTTCAGAAAGTGGTGGTGGGGGATGAGTGTTCAGACCCCTGGGCTCTCACTTGTGGGGTGCCTCAGGGTTCCGTCCTCCCCCCCATGCTTTTTAATATCTATATGAAGCCGCTGGGAGAGATCATCAGGGGGTTTGGGCTGGGTGTTCATCAGTATGCAGATGATACCCAGCTCTACCTCTCTTTTAAATCAGAACCAGTGAAGGCGGTGAAGGTCCTGTGTGAGTGCCTGGAGGCGGTTGGAGGATGGATGGCGGCTAACAGATTGAGGTTGAATCTGACAAGACAGAAGTACTGTTTTGGGGGGACAGGGGGCGGGCAGGTGTGGGGGATTCCCTGGTCCTGAATGGGGTAATTGTGCCCCTGAAGGACCAGGTGCGCAGCCTGGGAGTCATTTTGGACTCACAGCTGTCCGTGGAGGGCGGCTGTCTACCAGCTCCATCTGGTACGCAGGCTGAGACCCTAACCTGCCCGCAGACTGTCTCGCCAGAGTGGTGCATGCTCAAGTTATCTCCCGCTTGGACTACTGCAATGCGCTCTACGTGGGGCTACCTTTGAAGGTGACCCGGAAACTGCAATTAATCCAGAATGCGGCAGCTACACTGGTGACTGGGAGTGGCCGCTGGGACCACATAACAATTCAAAGTGTTGGTGCTGACCTTTAAAGCAGCAAAGAGGGCAGGTTGCACCACGTGCAACCCTATTTAACGTACGCTGGGCTGTCCATCACAAGTGACCATGTGACTTTCCCCAGCAACAGTCTGGGTCAATGCAAGCTGTGGCCAGCAAGCCAAACCCACTACAAGGGAAGATGTTTTTTTTGCCCCAACTGCAACACGAGCTCTCTCTGTAGTGGAGAACTCGCTTTAGAAAGAAAAACACCATGGTGGCTATCACCACTAGAAGCGATGTGCGTAAAGAAAATTAATATGAGTGGAAATTGGGTAACATATGAAATGTTACTCCAACATGATGGTGTAAAATGGAAATTAAAACCATATGAAGAGGTGAAGGAATTTGTAAATGATTGGTTGCATTATTATCAGATTACGAAATGTTAAAAATGATATGAAGAAAAATGGTTTTGGAGATGTTAAATCTAAGTTTGAAATAGAAATACTGAATAATAATTATAAAACATTGTCAAAAATGTATAAAATATTGCTGGAATGGCATTTGAAAGATGAGGAAGTGAAGTCGATGATGATACATTGGGCAAAAGATTTTGGTCATAATATTATGCTAGATGACTGGAGAACTGTGGAAGGAAGGAATGAAATTTACTGCATATATGCACTAAAAGAAAATGTGTTACAAATGTTGTATAGATGGTACATTACAACCGGTCAAACTGGCAAAAATATATAAGGTTGATAATAAGTGTTGGAAATGCAAAGAGAAAGAAGGTTCCTTTTATCATATGTGGTGGGAGTGTAAAAGAGTGAAAGGCTTCTGGGATATAATATACTGTGAAATTAAGAAAATGTTGAAATACACATTTGTTAAAAAACCAGAAGCATTCTAACTGGGAATTACAGGTACAGACATTAAAAAGCAAGACTTTAGCTTTTCCAATATGCAGTGACTGCGGCGAGAATGTTAATAGTGCAAAATGGAAACAAGAACAAACACCGACAAAAGAAGAATGATTGTGAAACTAACAGAGTATGCAGAATTGGACAGATGACGGGGAGAATCCGCGGACAGCGGGACCAGAAGTTCATCAAGACTGGGCTAAATTTACAGACTATTTAAAGGAAAATTGTATTCAATTGAATACGTTGGTAGGATTGCAAGAGGCTTTGTAGAGTAAGGAAGAAATATTGTTGTTAGTGACGAAGATATAGTGATTAATTTTAGAAAATAATAATATAAAACAATGATTGACTTTGGAAATATAGATATAAGGAATAGATATTAGAATATCATAAGGAAGGTTTGACGGAAGTCACGGCCATAAAAAGCCAAAACGGTATAAGATGTGAAGATAAATGTGCGCATTTATTATTGTATTTATATAAAACCAATAAAAATGATTATTAAAAAATAATAATAAAGGGATCAACAACTACATGACATTTAGAAAACACCTGAAGGCAGCCCTGTTTAGGGAGGTTTTTAATCTGTGATGTGTTAATGTATTTTAATGTTTGCTGGAAGCCCGCCCAGAGTGGCTGGGGAGACCCAGTCAGATGGGCGGGGTACAAATAATAAATTATTATTATTATTATTATTATTATATTATTATTATTATTATGAGTACCACTACCAGGCCCACTTCCTGGTTCTCTGTAACTTCACTTCTCCCAGTGAGGAACCACCAGAAGGCCATCAGAGCTAGACCTCAGTGTCCGGGCTTGATGATGGAGGTAGAGACACTGCTTCAGGGCCAGGGCTATTTAGGTCTTTAGGGCAACTCCCATCACCATTGACCCACTCTCCATGCTGGCTGTGGTTGATAGGAGTTGGTCCAAAATCATATGATTCTCCACATCTGCTATGTGGTAACATTGTGTGGATCTTTATACAGCTAACATTTTCAGAGGATCCCCTTCCTTCCTTCCTTCCTTCCTTCCTTCCTCCTTCCTTCCTTCCTTCCTTCTACCACTGCATTGCCCTGCAAAACCCAACAGTTTCTCTGGTGTTGGGAATCTATTTGCACCTTCAGAATGGTGATTTCAAGGGTCCATCTTGCAAATGACTTGGAGTGATCTTGCCTGTAATACATCCTTGAACTCTGGATGGAGGATAGAGAGGAGAGAGAGAAAGAAAGAGAGAGAGAGTAGAAACCTCTGACTTTTGCACAGCTGGAGTACCTAGTATACAAAGGTAACAGTCACATCCATTCTGCCTACTTTTGTTCCTGGTCCACTCACATTTTGCCTCTGCCCCCTGAATTATTGCCTATGATGGAATGCAGGCTTTAGACCAAAAAAACTGTTTTTATTTGAGTTTGGTGCATGCTAGCTGTAACTAGGTCCTTTATCTCCTAGTTTTGTATCTTAATCCTATTGATGGACATTTTGAGTATCTTTGTGTTCAAGAGGTGGAGAGTTACTAATTATTTTACATATAACACTAATGTTTCCACAACTTACAGCAGGCAGTATTTGGTGCTCCTCTTTAGTTTATTTAGAAGCATGTTTCGACTTCTAAGCCGTGAGTTAGTTTTCTGTGGTGCTCGGAGACTATTTCACATGCATCTCGCTTCACAGAACTTTGCACTGACATAGTCATTACAATAAAAAATTGACAGAAGCTGCAGCAAGGCCAACTCCACCAAGGAGTCCGTTCTTGCTGCTTGGATAAATCCCTTCAGGATCAGAATGGAGTAGTGGGGAGAGACTCTGAAAACCAAGAAATCAAAACATATTTACATTACTGGAGTCTGCCCTGTTATTTTATGCTTCTTATAGTGGTGGGGTTGCCTCCAATACCAACTGAATACACTGGTGTGAAGGCATGGCACGTCCACGAACATTTCAGCCACTCGGGGAAAGAAGCAGATGAGATGCTTGCAGTTCTGAGTATGTGAGGGAAGGGAACCTTCTCAGTTGTCAGGGATTAAAACCTCTCTCATCCAGAGAGTAAGGGCAGGGATGACTTTGTGGGGCAGACTGAGAAGACCAGGGAGAGAAGGGAAACTAAAAGCATTGGAAAGAGAGAAGGCAGGTGAAGGTGAAGACAATGCTCTGAGAAAGCTAACTTAAGTGATGAGAGAGAAGGCAGTTTGCAAAAATAGACACTGAAAACAAGCACTAAAGCTAGAAGTGTGCAAAGAGGGAGTGTCTATTGTGGATGGGAGTGGAGACATATGTTTGAGGAACTGGCCAAGGGACAGGGTGGATGAAGGAAGTGTCACAGGACAGGTAATTGACTGTAGAGCACCAAACTGGCCACACATAAAACAATAGGAGTAAACAAGATTTGTTTCTACATCTACCAGCTCCTCCTTTTCTTTGGCTTTTAGGACTTCATATGCCTTAGATGTTTCTCAAGAGACAGAGAAGTATGGAGGGATAAAGGATTACGTAGCACGTCTGTCATTCCACTACTGCACACACCCCCAGGTGCCCACGTGGATATTCTTCTCTGTGCATGACATCTTTTATTTGATTTTAAAAGAGCTCTACATTTTTCAGCTAGGAAGGAATGTTGGAGCCACTTCTGAGCTGCAATCCATCAGTCTGCATTTGCCATTTAAAAAAACAGAAAGAAAGAAAAGAGTGATTTATTTTTTTAAATGTGCGCGCGCGTGTGCACACACACACACACGGGGGGGGGGGGGGGAGAATGAGAATTTCCGGATTTCATGAACTGTTTTCTTCTTCAAAGATTTGCAGCTGCAGGTTCATTTATGAATGGGACAGAGATATATTTAAAGCATAATAGCAGGCCTGCATCAAGTTATATCTAATGCTAGGCCTACTGAGGCCCAGTGAAATTAATGAACATGCCTAACACAACATTATTAATCCCATTGGATCTACTCTCAGTAAAACTTGGTTGAATACAACCCCGTTATCTGTGATGTAAACATTATATTCATCAGAATACAGCAATATCTACCTACCTACCTACCTACCAGATAGTTTGGGCCCATTGGGACTTGTAGGGCAGAAAGCAGGGAGGCCATGGATGGGCAGAACCAGAGACAAAGGCAGCACCAACTCATTCCAGTTTTGCCCTATCCTCCTCCCTGCTAGAACACTGAGGCTAAGGAGAAGGAAGCTGGCCGCCAGGAACAGCTCCTGAACTGGTTGTGCTATGTATGCAGGCATTGTAGGCCAAAGCCAGGTTGTAAGTTAAGAAGGCAGGCAAGTGAGGGCAGCTGCAATCAGTGGGCAGTTCCCTGTTGTCTCTACTGGACCAGACTCCATTTCTCACTAGCATCTGCCCTCCGCTATAATCTGAAACCATCATCTGCTTATGTACATGTTGGCTTCTTCTAGTTCTTTATTGGTGTCAAACATCATCTCATCCCCCACCCCAAAGTTTTTTATTATTATTAGAAAAGGCACTGCCAAATTACTCAGCTTCTTCCCCACTCAATAAAAGATGTTTATGACCCTGTAAATTCCAGCATATCAGAAGCTTATTATGTAGAGAGGAAAAGGTCATTGGAGGGGGGGGGGAGCGGCAAAGGGGAGGGAGGGAGGGAGGAGGTGTAATTCTGTTGGAAGTTTCTGGCTCTCATACTTACAGGTCAAGTTGGCTCAAGGGGGAATATCTTTTGGAAGTATCTTGATAAAGGCTCGTAATGGGAAAATGTGCCAGCAATACTGAGTTTGTTTCATCCAATAAATATTTAATATAGATAACTGGAGATGAAGCGAGCACAGAAAAAGAGGTGTGTCCCATGGGTGATATATACAGTAGAACCTCTACTTACAACCGTCTCCACTCATGGACCTTCCAAGTTGCGACCATGGCAAACCCGGAAGTAACCGGCGGGTTTGCCGCCATTCGCACATGCACAGGAGCGGCGATCGTCGTTCGTGCATGCACAGGAGCAGGCAATCGCCGCCTGAATCTGCGCACAACGGCGCCTCTCCCTACGATCCGTTTCGTCATAAGGACGGGCCTCTGGAACGGATTGTGGTCATGAGTAGAGGTTCTACTGTATTAACTTATAGTGCCTTGCTAGTTCAGGCAATAGACGCTTCTAGTCCAGCATCCTGTCCTCACAGTTGCCAACCAGATGCCCAAATGAGAAGCCTGCAAGCAGAAGCTGAGCACGAAAGCACTCCTGCAATTTCCAGCAACTGCTATTCAGAGCCATGCTGCCTCTGCAGTGTCATTGTGCCATGCCTATTCCCGAGGCTTAGATGAGAGAAAGGGATGCAGGTCACTCTAAGTAGCAGGGATTTCTGAGTTTGTGCGCCAACTTTATTTATTTATAAAAGTATTTCTATATGGCCATATCATTAAAAAATCAAGGTGGTATACAATGTTAAAACATAAGAAATCATTAAAATAGCATGCAGATAATCATAATTGTGACTGATTTATTAAAAAAGTTAAAGTTAAACAACTGCAAAGGCTTGTCAGCATAAAAGAGCCTTCAAGAGACTCTGGAACGCAAAAGCAAAGGTGTCTGCTGAATCTCTCTGCTGGGAGAGTTTTCCCAAAGCATGCAACTTGTGACTCAAAATGCTCAACTATTAGCTGAGGCCAGACAGGCTTCTGTAACATGGGAGACAACTAACAGCACTATTGAAATATACTCACTGACACCAAATTGCAGCCGCTTTACCTTGAACGCTCCTCTGTGTGTCACAGTTGTCTGTGCCTCTGCTGTGGCCTCATCTACTGGCAGCTGTTGATAGGCTTGGGCCAAGTCCAGCTTGCCAAAAAATTTTGACCCAGCCAGGGTGGCAAGGACATGGCTGACCACTGGCACTGGGTATGCGTGGGCCGTGAGGGCCTTGTTAATGGTACATTTGTAGTCTGCACAGATGCGGACCGAACCATTAGGCTTGACGGGTGTGACGATCGGGGTTTCCCAGGGCGCATTAGGCACAGGCTCCAGCACTCCTTGCTCCACGAGCCGGTCCAATTCCTCATCTATACGGGGTTTCAGGGCGAACGGGACCCGGTGGGCCTTGTGCCTGACAGGTCATACTGCGGGGTCAAGCTGTAGGGCAATGGGGGGCCCGTATACTGTCCCAATTTCCCATCGAAAACCCCCGGAAACTCCTTGCATATGGCATCCACGTCCACTTGTAAGCTAGTGCGGTTCACCCCGGTGATGGCTAGCCCCAGTGGTCCAAACTATGCCAATCCCACTAAGCTAACGTAGGGGCCCTTGACCATAAGCAAGTCCAGTTGCCGCGCCCGCCCTCGATATTTCATCCTGAATGTCCCCACCCCCATTGTGGGGACCTTTCGTTTCTGGAAGTCCCGGAGGGTGAATGGGGCTGGCCTGAGTTTGGGGCCCCCCACTAGGGCAGTTTCCTTAAGGTCCGTGCCGAGATTATGGATAGTGTTGAACCCGTGTCAAGCTCCATGCAGCACGGGGCCCCCTCTATCTGTACTTCTACATAAATTTTCTCTATGTTGGGGTGGGGCAACTGGTATACCTGGCAGTCCGTGATCTCCGTCGAGTTGCCTTGGTGCATTGGGCCCCGGGACCTGGGGCTCTTGGGTCGGTCACCTGATGCCTGGCATCGGGTGGTCCGACCCCGATACACCCGGGTGATGTGACCTGATTTTCTGCACTGCCTGCACTCTGCGTTGCGGAAACGGCAGGTCCTCCTCTCATGACTCTCCCCACAGCTTGCGCAGTTCCCTCCTTCTGGTCGAGGCAGCTGTGGTGTGTGCATTGCTTGAGTGTGCCGCTGTACTCTGTGCACCTCCTCCCTGTCGGATCCTGAGTCGTCGGTGAGGTCCTCGTGGTGGACCCTTGGTTGGGACGACAGGCTCGGCCGTGCCTCTTGCGTCGACCTCTCGGCGGCTTCTGTTGCCAGGGCCTCCTCCAGAGCGACCTGGAATGTAGGGTCCTTCTTGGCGTAGAGGTGTCGTTGCAGCTTCTTGTCCCTTAGGCCACCGACGAGGCGGTCGCGAAGCATGTTCTCCAACTCTGAGAAGTTGCAGAACCAAGCGACTTGGCGGAGGGAGGTCACAAACCCAGTTATGGTTTCCCCGGGGGCTTGCCGCTTTGCGTAGAAGGCATTTCGACGAGCCACCACCGAGGGCTGAGGCGAGAAGTGCCCCTTCAACCGTTCCATTATTGTTTTGTAAGGAACGGTAGCGACATCGTCAGGTGCAAGGAGAGCCCGGGCGATTTCGAACGTCTCCTCTCCGTAGACGCTGAAGAATATCGCCCTCTTCTTGGCGTCATTGGTGACCCCTTTAGCTTCTAGGAGGAAGGTGAAACGGCTGGCGTACCCTTCCCAGTCTCCTGATGCTGGTTTGAATGGCGAGAAGCTGCTGTCGGTTGCCATTCTGAGTTCCTTGGGTCCCGGAGCTGAAGCCTGGATACACGGTGCGAGGCAGTGGTGCAGCAGGTGGCGGTGCTGCAGTGCTGTGTGCGGCGGTCAACTCAGCGGGATCCCACCTTCGTCGCCAGTGAAATATACTCGGAGTCGAGTGTGGATTTCATGCTCTTTATTCAGCTCATAGTAGCGAGGAATGAAAGTTTCCCCAGAACGTCTGCTTTATATACATTTTTTACACAATGGGCCCCATGTGATTGGCTAATTCCAGGATATTCCTGTAGGCCAATCAGGTTGCGGATTCACTTCCCCCTGGAGCTGGATTGGGTGGCTCCTGCGGACTAATCAGACTGCTGCATTCTGAATCCTATTGTTCTAGGACCATTCAGACTGCTGCATTCTGAATCCTATTGTTCTAGGACCATTCAGACTGCTGCATTCTGAATCCTATTGTTCTAGGACCAATCAGTCTGCTGCATTCTGAATGCTATTGTTCTAGGACCAATCAGACTGCTGCATTTTGGATCCTATTCAACTCAGTACATAACAACTATTCTGGATGATCTCTGACATTGTGCTGGGATGAAGGGCTCAGGTGCTCTTTAATGTATCCTGGACCCAAGTTGTTCAGGGCTTTGTTTCTCAACACAAAAACCCTGAGCCTGCCTGATGGTATATGGGTAACCAGTTGACGGCTCTGAGATTACATCCGCAAGCTCCTTTAGAAAAAGCTCATCAGGCCCTGGATATTTGAATTCAAGTAAAGTAGCTAGGTGTTGCCTTTTCCTGTCTTGGGACACATCATTTATTCCCTTTTCACCAGGTTGGCCATCGTTTTCCTTTTGCTTGTGTGATTTCTATTTCTGACCTCAGGCAAACATTCAAATAAATAACATACCGTAAGAGCCTGCCAGAACAGGCCAATGGCCCATCTTGTCCAGCGTCTTGTTCTTACAGAAGCCAAACAGAAAACCAGATTGTGGTAATTTCCACTCCACAGTCCTGGATTATAAACCACTAGTAAATTAAGCCCGTTGAAAAACGGGCGCTGCGGCGAGCGCTAGCCGGGCAGCACACGCGCGCACGCGCCTTGCGGGGCGGGGGGCACAGCCGCGGCTGCGCTCCTGCCACCGCGGAGGGAGGAGGCTGAGCGCGGGGAAACCGGGGAGCCCCCCAACCCCGGACGCCCCCTCGGAGGCCGGCACCGCCGCGCGCGCCCAGCTCCCTTGGCGGCTCCGGCCGCGCAGGAGAAGAGCCGGGCAGGAGGGAGGGCGGGCGGGGGCGCTTCTCGGGCCCGCGACGTCCCTCCCCGCCCGGGCTCTCCTCGCCGCCGCCGCCGCCCCGCAACCTCCTCCGCCTTCTCTCCTTGGCAGGGAGGGAAGCAGCAGCAGCAGCGTCGGCGGGTGAGCACGGGCCTCGGAGAAGGGCGGTGGGAGGCAGAAGACCCCCCTCCTCCCCCCCGCGCTTTGGCTGGCGCTGCTGCGGGGAGGAGGAGGGTGATCGGCGGCGGCGGCCGGATCCGAGGCGCGGAGGCGGCCGGCGGCGGCGGGAGCGCCTGCGGCGCTTCCCCCGCGCCGCGCTTTGGGTGGCGCGGATCGGCGGCAGGCGGCGGCAGCGGCAGCGGCAATGGCGTCGGCGCAGTTTCGCCCGGCCGGAAGTGTCTCTGCGTCGTCCCGCCCCCCTCTCCGCCCCCTCCAATCCCTGCGTCCCCGTGTGACATGCGCAGAACGCACTTCCGTGACACACGGAAAAGCAGGGACACAGGCTCTTTATTATATAGGATGAATGAAATTTGTGCAGCAACCTGCCTTGTATCCTGGATGGTTCTAGAACCCCCTTTCATTCAGGGATCCAGCTAAGTGTGCAACCAAAGCATGGATAAATGGGGAATGATGTGTGGGTGATGTCACAACATGTATGTCTGACACCAACTCTGTTGAGCGCTAAAAGCAAAGTGTGATGAGCTATCCCTTTGTTCATATCTCTGGAGGTGGGACCAGTTGTAATGACATATTGTTGCAGGGACCCTTTGCATGTTATGCAGAGTAGACACACTGAATCTGATAGGAATAACTAATTTAGACATTAATTCCAGTGGGACTACTTGGAGTAGAATTTAGTTGGATGTAACCATACATGCTGAGAATTTCAGTTTTCAGCTGTTTGATGCCTATTATATGTTTTGGTTTCTATTTTGTAACCCGCCCTGGGATTGCTGTGTGATGATGGGTAGGAGAAAAAATGAACTGCATGCATAAAAATAATCCAGTTAATCCTGCACAAAGCTAACATTGTTTTAATCCATCTAAATTACAGTAACAACAACAGCAAAAGACAACAGCTAGTTATGTTTTATTCTGTTTCTAATCTGTTGGGAGCCACTCAGAGTGGCTGGGGAAACCTAGTCAGATGGGCGAAGTATAAATAATAAATTATTATTATTATTATTTCACTATCCACAGCAGGGGTTGCCAGTATGGTGCCCATGGGCGCATATGTGCCAATAGGGTTCCACCCCCCCCCCTTGAAATTAGGCTTGAAAGAAGGATTTGCTTATGGCCCATAGAACATCCTGCAGTGTGCTTGTTTGCCTTGTCTGTGGGATACCCACAACAGCTATTATTATTATTATTCGATTTACATAGAATAAAGACAAGGCAGACCCTGTCTGCAGACTTACAATGCAATGTACTGTAACTGAGTGAATAAGAATGCTTTTGTTTGCCATCTAAAAACAAGTAGTGATGGGGACATTCTATAAATGGGGAGCCACCACTGATAAAGGCCTGTCCCCATGTCTCTGTCCTCTACCTTATGCATCTCAAAAAACCCAACACCTCAAAGACTGACTCTCCCCACAAGAAGAAAGAAGGGCCCAGGTTGGTTCATGTGGGGAGAGTCAGTCTTTGAGCTATTGAGGTTTTTGAGATGCATAAGGCCTTACAGGTCAAAATGAACACTGAGAATTGGGCCTGGAAACTAATGGTAGCCAGTGCAGTCAGCTCAGGATTGGTGTTATGTTCTGAGATCATTGCGTCCCAGTGAGAAGCCTGGCCTTTGAATTTTGCACCAGGTTCAGTTTCTGAGCAGTCCCACTATCAATCGTTGCAATAATCAAAACTATAGGTTACCAGAACATAGACAACAGAAGTTAGGCTATCCCTGTCCACATAGGGCTGTAGTGGGCCACCAGCCAATCTGATGGAAGGTACTTCAGGCAATTGAATCCACTTGAGCTTTAAGTGACAGTGGTGGACCTCAAAGCTATGAAACTGCTCCCACAGAGGAAGTGTAACCCCATTCAGAGTACACCAAACCCCATCCATCTGGCCTCAGCCTTGTCTGGATCAAGCTGTAGTTTATTGGCTCTTGCCCAGTACAAATGTGCCAACGACCCCCAAAATATTGGTAACCCTGATCCAGGGGATACTTGGTGCTGCTTCTTTTAATCTTACAGCTGCTAGAAAGTGAAAAGAGCGGTTCTAATAAGTTCAAGGTGCAGGTGGGGATGAAACACTAAACAGCATAAGAAGATAAATTAGTCAGAGGGCTTTGGCATAGTAGATGAGCGAGCAACTGCACATGTCTCGTTGCTCAGCAAACCCGTAGGCTTTAAATACAGGAAGCAGCTGCCCTTCCATGGTGGGAGGAGAATGATGGCACTGAAATATGAAACCAGTGTAGAACAAAATAGCAGGATCCTGTGATCTGCTGCGTGGGTTTATGAGGCCTTGGATCTGGTGAAAGCATTATGGCACCACTGCAGTATCACTACTTCAAGGAAGGTCATGCGAAACCCACAGGAGGAATCATTATTTCTATCTTCCACTCTTCAGGCTGTGAGTGATGTTATTTATGTAACCAAAATGGCACCACCCATGACAGTGGTGATAGTATCAACAAGTTAAACAAGGATCCACTCTTGGAGAGCAAGTTCACATGATTGACGTTTCTTAACACACACACAGTGTTGCACACAGAAACCTAGCATATCGGGGAGGAGGGTGTTAGCTTTCCATGTGACCGAGTATGTGTGCATGTGGTTTTGTGAAGGAGCATGATGTTCAGTGCATCATTCTTCATATAATCAATGAGCTGGAGGGGCAGGCAGCCTCAGATAGAGGTGGTGAGGTTGTGTGAATGGGCACTGAGCAACAAAGTAAGGGGATTCTTAGGCTCTTCAAGGGCAAGGCTTTATGTTCTAAATTACTGTTTTAAAGTACCAGCTATGGAGGGCAGTAGATTATAAAAACGGTGGTTGCCAGTACAGGCAGTTAAAATATATAGCTGATTGAAAGTCTTTTGTTTATAATAAACTGGGTTCTTCATTTGAAGAAGTGTACATGCACACGAAAGCTCATACCAAGAACAAACTTAGTTGGTCTCTAAGGTGCTACTGGAAGGATTTTATTTTATTTTTTTGGGTTCTTCATTATAGCTTTGCAGGGTTAGGCTAACGAGGGGACCTTATTTAGATTTCCTGTATTTTATTTTTATTTTACGTTTTAATTCTGTGCTGTGGCTTCTCCCTGTCTTCCTCCAAAGGGAAATATGCACAAGCAAATAAGCAAAGCAAAACATTATGTCATTCAGAACTCTCAATTGTACCCTGGAGGTCATTTACAACTCTGGATGATGAGGATTAAAATTCTTATTCACCCTGTCATACTTCTTTGTTCAAAATCAGATGTCCCTACTAAAGTATCAAAGATTGGATCCTGATTCAAGGCTGCACTCCAACAGTGCATTATTCTGTTTTCCTGACATTTCCATGTTTTATGTGATCTTTCACACAATGTAAAAGCCACTATCTAGTGGAAGTGCTCATTTCCATGTCGTTTCCAGAGGGGGAAATATGCATTTGCAACCTAGAAAATAATGGGAGTTCCATATTGTAACTTCATGTGATGAAATATGGACTGGTATCCCAGCATACAGTTCTTTTCCACCATTCAAAATTTAGTGTGACAAGGTAGTAAATTGATAAAAACAAAGCCAGTTTCATAATGCAACAGGTACTGCAGCATTAAAATCAACAACATTAGAAACTGGGGCAGAAGTGCTAGCTTTGTTAGTAAAACTAATAACCAGGGGAATGAAGATTTTCCTGGACTTGGCTTAGTGTTGCATGCAAATGCGGCAAGTGGGAGCCAGAGAGCATTGAAGCATTTCCACTACCTCCTCTGTAAGGAACAAATCCTACATTCTGAAATAGCCAGATGAGATAGGTCACTTGACACAGCACAATCCTTCATAACAGCCATGAGATTGTGAAACTCACTCCTATGGAGATGTTTCCTAGACTCCCACATAATTAGAATTTGGGTGAGGAAGTAAATAAAAAGGTAATGGTACCCCCAACTCTTGGGTTGCGCGCTCATCTTGCACTACAGGCCAAGGGAGCCGGCGTTTGTCCGCAGACAGCTTCCGGGTCATTTGGCCAGCATGACTAAGCCGCTTCTGGCGAACCAAAGCAGCACACAGAAACGCGGTTTACCTTCCTGCTGGAGCGGTAGCTATTTATCTACTTGCACTTTGACATGCTTCGAACTGCCAGGTGGGCAGGAGCTGGGACCAAACAATGGGAGCTCACCCCGTCACGGGGATTCAAACCGCTGACCTTCTGATCGGTAAGCCCTAGGCTCAGTGGTTTAGACCACAGCACCACCCTCGTCCCTCAAGGAAGTAAATACCAGTGCACAAATCATGAAGGGAAAGGACCCACAAAATCCACCCATTGACCCCTATTTTAGCCAAATCATGATCTTCGTAGTCTGAAAGGGGGGGGGGGAAGTGTGGTAAGATCTGACCTGTGCTTCTGACTTGGACATTGTCATCAGCTTTGATCTGGGTGAACAGGGTTGTTCTTTATCAAATACAAGGCGGCCAGAGCAACTGCTGACATCAGCTGCAGTGTTAGAAATCAGAACTTTAAGAACTTGTGCTGAGCTTGCTTTTCCCTCTTCTGTCCTCCTCTTTCTTCCTTGTGTGTCATGTCTTTTTTGATTGTGAGGCTGAAGGCAGAGATCATCTCCAGCACTAGATTTTGTAAGCTGCATTGAGAGCCTTTTTACTAAAGAGAGGGGTGTAAAAATGGTAAAATAATAATAAATGAAAACTCTAGCTAAATGGGTCCAGTACTGCTCTGCTCCCTTTTAATTAGGGTAAATATGCTGCTATTTCAAAGCACCTTCTGATTACCATGGAATTAAGCCCCACTGCGTTCAGTGAGACTTACTCCCCAGTAAATGTGCCTAGACTTGCAGCCTTAGTGATTTATTTCTGTTTTAGAGGTCTCTGCTGCTGTTTCTGTTGCTGCCACTGCGGCAGTTTTCTCATTATTTGTGGCCTTATTGGTTTCTGTTTATTTATTTTTTATATGAGTTGTCGTATTGCCAATTGATTGTGCTTTAAAATTGTTTTATATCAATGATAGCCACCTTGTAGACCCCTTGTGGGTACTGGCGGGGGGGGGGGAATATAAATGATTTAAAAGAATAAGTAAGTTGAATGCAGAGACCACACGCAAGCTTTGCTTTAAGGCACAAAAACAAGTGCAGTGTCAGAATGTATCTGGCATATTAGGGATCACCAGCATGGTTCCCACAAGCACCAGTTCACCCACTACTACCTCCTATGGTACTCCTGAAAGGACTCACTTTGCCACACTTATCTCTGATTCACTTAAGAATGTTGTGGAACAATTTTACATCTGATGCCAAAATGCAGCAGCAGCAGGAGGTGGTGGTGGTGGTTGTTTTTTTTTTTCTGGAGAGAAGGAGGAGAGAGCAAGGGGATAAGATGAAACTTTTGGAAATGCTGATCAGGTAGTAAATTGCTTCTAAGAGGAGATGGGTTTGGCGTGACCTTCAGCCAGCTCTTAGTAAGTGGATTATTCCAGCTCTGTATTAAAAAAAAGAAAGAAAGGGGGGGGGGGGGAGAGGATGAAAAAACAACCAAACAACCGTGACATTGACTCTAGTGTTGTCTGCTCAGACAGCCCGGCCTCCTTTTATGAGTCAGACCTAATTATTTGCTGCTGAGATGATTTTATTGTGCAAGTAAAGTAAGGCAAGAGAAATCACCTGTCAGGAAGATGGCCCAGAGCCAGAATGGGATCAGACCACTAGAAGTTAGGAGCTGCTCCATCTTCTTCCCTGCTCCAGCTGCTGCTCAGTGATGCTGTTAGGGCAGGACTCTGTGGCAGAAAACCAGGGCCCCACTCAGCAGCATGAGCAGAAGATGCCCCAAACAGAGAAGGGCTGGCTTGCTACATTTTGCAGGGCAGGACTGTCCCCTTGATGTTCATAGGCATGCCAGAAGCATCTGGATTGGCAATGCGGGAGGCAGAGTGCTGGGCTAGATTAACATTTGGGTCTTATTCAGGAGAGGTCTCCTTATGTCCCTAAGTGATAAGCCTGCCTAGAATGGGATGCTGTGTAGCAAATTTCCTACAGGATTTCCGGCATAAGCAGGAGGCTGGGCTAGATGGCCTTTGGGTTAATTTCCAACTCAGTGATTCTACTGATAGATAAATTGTTTAAATTCAAGCCACACTTCATGCCTAATAGACACTCATCCAGGAAATGTGGTCAGCAAGTCCCTGACCTTTCTAAGTCTTTGGTCCCATTTAGATTTTTGAATAAGTCTCTTGGGTCACTTCTCCATTTGAGTCCCCATTCTCTATGCCAGATCAGTAGCACAGACAGAAAGAGAGAAAGCACACACACCACCCTTCACCTCATTTTCCCATGGGATCTGGGTAAAAGTTGGATCCAGCCAAATTAATCTGAGCCTTGAAAAGCACATAAAGCTGAAAGAGGAAGTAGGGAAGGGTGTTGCTCTTCCATCTTCCTCCTCCAGCTCTATGTACATCTTAGGGGAGAAAAAGGTAAAAACAAAAATTGCCACCCCATGACAAGTTGGGCAGTGAGTGAGTTGAGTGCATTGTGTTCGTAGGCAGGCTCAGAGACTTCATATATGCTTGGAGAAGTTCTCAAGGACACCGTTCTGTCCACAGGTACCACACTAGCATTGAAGTGGCTTTTGGGGTAGGGCATTTTGTCCTGTGCAAAGGACTCCCTCCAACCCTTCAGGCTTCCTCGTTGCCAGCCTGACTTTCCCTGATTGCTTCCAAAGCCGAAAGAAAGAAATCCAGTCACTGCAGTGTTAAATGCAGTAAATCACGCAAGTAGGAGGCTGACCCAGCAGCAAAGGAGGCAATGCTAGGAATAGAAAAACATTGACGTGAGCATGTGTCGAAAAAGCCACCGGCTGACAGATCAGGCTGTGGGTGGCACAGAGCAGATGGTACCTCTTGGGTGATGCTGGGGAAGCTGAATAATAAGCAGGGAGGGGTAGCAATGGGGGCCACAATGCCATTCTTCTTAACCCACCTAACTCAACTCAATAGCAAAAGACGGCCCCCCAGAAGAGCTTGTAGTCAAAGATCTGGCTTCAGCCTAGTTTTCATGGGGTTTGCATACTCCAGTTTTGTATTTTTCTTTCAACATACTTTGGATTTTTCTTCAATTGTTGTGTTTAATTCCTTTATTTTCATGGTATCAAGCAACAACCCCCAAGGTTTCATGCTGATCTAATTTATTTTCCCCTTCATGCCCTCTGGCTTGCACGGTGGTTGGAAGATGGAGTATTTAATTTTCTCTGACGGCCTCTCCTTCGTGGACTCGTCACTTATGTTAGATTCTCCCGTGCCCTTGGAGTCTCCTGTTCCCCAGAGGGCAAATTCCATGCCCCCCAGGCTTTGAACTTTATCTTTCCTCTGCAGCATTTCCCTCCAGTTCTTTGTCCCCTTGAGGGAGCATATTGCTAATGAGCATCCCAACAGTCCCTGGTGGCACCCAACATCCCCCCCTGTTCTTCTTAAAACCTGTGCAGGCTTTATTGTGTGCTCATTAGTGTGGCAGTGCCTTGGGGCAAAGTATACATTGCCTTTTGCTGTGACAAGAAACAAGGTCAAATTCTTGCAACTTCTCTTCTCCTCAGGCAGGCAAGCAGTCCCAGATGGCTCCAGAAACCAATGTGTAGATGCTTCCCCCACCTCAGATATTAAAGCTGAGAGACCCATAACTACTCCCTCCAACCCAGCACTGATAAGGATTGTCAGTGCTGAGGAGCCATAACTTAGTGCTTAGATCATATGTTTTGCATGAAGAAGATCCCAGTTAAATTCCTGGCATTTCTACCTAGGGCTGCTATAGAATTGTTGAGTTGAAAGGAACCCCAAGAGTCAGCTAGCCAAACAACTCTTAGCCTTCTGTTCTCCAGGCTAAACACACCCAACTCCCTCAACTGTTCCTCATAAGGCTTGGCTGCCAGACTCTTAATCATTTTGGTCACCCTCCCTTGCACATGTTCATTTGTCAATACCCTTCTTAAACCGTGGTGCCCAGAACTGAACACAGTATTCCTGGTGGGGTTTGACTAAGGCAGAATAGAGTGGCAGTATTACTTAACCTAGAAGAAGAAGAAGAAGAAGAAGAAGAAGAAGAAGAAGAAGAAGAAGAAGAGTTTGGATTTGATATCCCGCTTTATTACTACCCGAAGGAGTCTCAAAGTGGCTAACATTCTCGTTTCCCTTCCTCCCCCACAACAAACACTCTGTGAGGTGAGTGGGGCTGAGAGACTTCAGAGAAGTGTGACTAGCCCAAGGTCACCCAGCAGCTGCATGTGGAGGAGCGGAGACGTGAACCCAGTTCACCAGATTACGAGTCTACCGCTCTTAACCACTACACCACACTGGCTCTCACCTAGTTATCCTGGGGTTTCCATACTCCAGTTTTGTACTAAATCCAAGCCACACAGTTCCAGAATCAGTTGAAATGGGCGACCCAGCCATGATGCATTATAAACATTCATAGAACTGCAGCATTGTAGAGTTGGAAGGCACCAGAGGGTCATCTAGTCCAGCACCCTGCAATGCGGCAATATGCAGCTGTCCCATATGGGGATCAAACCTGTGACCTTGGTTTTATCAGCACCATACTCATCTAACCGAGCTGTAGTGGGGAGAACATAGTGGGGAGATCATACATGACAGATGGCCATCCAACCTCTGCTTAAAAACCTCCAAGGAAGGAGAGTCCATCAACTCTCATGGGAGACCCATTACACTATCAAAGAGCTATTACCATTAGAAAGTTCTTCCTGGTGTTTAGTCAGAGCAAGAGAAAACGAGCTTGCTCCATATTCCATGGGACAGCCCTTAAGATATTTGAAGATGACTATCATATCTCCTCTCAGTTTCCTCTTTTCCAGGTTAAATATACCCAATTCTCTCAACCATTCCTCATAAGGCTTTCATTACCCTTTGCCACCTCCCATGTTATAATATAAGGAATCAGCAGCTATCCAGTTTTAACTTGGATCCTTGTGGCTATTGAGTCTAGTTCCCTTTTTGATTGACTTCAGAAGGGCCAGGTGTTCTTGACCATCTTGCTGGAGTATGAATCAATGCTGAGGTGGGATGGTTTCTGGAAACTCCCCCACGAAACCTATTTGCTTCCCCAAACTCCTGCTTTCTTATTGTTGCACTTATTTCTGGACATGCTGACAAAGCAAAATAGTGAAATATTTGCCATGTCACAATCAACTTGCATTTACTTGCTCTGGCAGCATATTTTTTATTTGTAGTTGGATTTTCCTTGCCATCCACAGCAAATGCCCAACCTTAGGAAAAGAGCTGTAGCTCATGTGTTGGGCAACCTGCTTTGCATGCAGAAGGTCCCAGGTTCAATCCTCTAGAGCAGGATTCAACCAGTGTGCTGTGGCACCCTGGGGTTCAACCTGGGTGCTGTGAGCAACACTGGCCTCTGTCCCTCTTTCCTTCCCTCCTTCCTCTGATGCCCTCTTCCTCCCACGTCTCTGCCTCCCAAAGGCTCATACAGCTGTTTGTTGCAGCAGCCCTGGCTACAAGCTCCCTAGGCTTCTACCTCTGCAGCTGGCCAGGAGGTGCTGGTTGCCAGGAGCTGAGGTGGCCTCGGAGTAAGCAAGCAAGCATGCGAGGAAGCCCAGCCTGCCAATCCCTGAGCCCTTGCTGTTGGGAATAGACAGACAAGTCCCAGGGGCGGCAGCAGCAGCTACCCGGAGGACTCCCGAGAAGAGGGGAGAGGAGAGGAGGCTGAGAGGGTGTTCAAAAAAGGGTGAGGGGCTGCCAGCTCTGCAGGCAAGGGGTGACATAACTGGGCTCCTGAGCCCCACAGGGGAGCTGCAGAAAGAATGTAGTTGGTCAAGGGAGCTGTGGACTCAAAAAAGTTGAAAGCTTCTGCTCTAGATGGACTGAAGGTATGGCTCGGTAAAAGGTCTCTCCCTATGTTTCTATGTAACAGAAAGAAAAAGTGTGCTATTTTATGCCTCCAGGGTGAATTAAAGTGGCTACTTTTTTCACAGCACCCAAAGGAACAACCACATGAATTTAGGCGGGTTATTTTTTCCTTTTTGAGGGAGTGGAGGGGGAGCAGAGGAGGAGGACTGGTACTGGGAAATGAAAATAACTGAGAAAAGGCAGAGAAGGGCCAATGTGCATTTTTGGGAAATGGGAAGCTTTGTCTCACATGTTGAAGTTTTGAAAGAGAAAATTAAAATTTTCCTTGCAGGGAACACCCCCTCCTCCAATTTTCTGTGAAGTCAAACAGATTGACTTTCATGGAATCATCGTTCAAATAAACATACATAGTCAGAAGTGTGCAGCCTTGTTTAGATTTCCAGTGTTCATTTTGGTTAAAATTTGTATGTGGAAAGGGAATTGACTTTACCTCACTGGAGTGGTCTAATCAGTGGAAAGAGGGACTGAACTGGCTTTTTTGGTGTTGGGTAGGTGTTCGCTCCCTTCCTTTTAGGAAAATATATAAGTTTGTGTTCATTGTTAGTGCTTCTCAAAGTGCACCCAATGAAATTAATAGAACTAAATTGATCATGTATATTGATTTCAAATATCAAATATCGTATCTGAAGAAGTGTGCATGCACACGAAAGCTCATACCAAGAACAAACTTAGTTGGTCTCTAAGGTGCTACTGGAAGGAATTTTATTATTTTTTATTGATTTCAAAGGTTGTTTTCCTAGTAGAACTAACAGATACAACCCACAGTACTTAACACACCCGTCTGCAGCACATGTATGAATGAATGCTAGTATTCCTTTGCTGGGGCAGAACCCACACATATATAAAATCTAGCCTTGTATCTTTTTGAATTATTATTGACATCAAAGCACATAGCTGAAGTACTGGGAGGAGGGAGATGGCAGTGAACTGTGATTTCAATAGGCATTTCAAGCGACACTGATTATTTTTATATACAGTTTGTAATGGTTGATTCAGCATTAATCTCCCCAAATATTTTAACTTCTCTAAAAATAAATCTGTCAGTTTAGATAATAGGCTAATATAAAGGCAGAGAGGATAGAATATGGAACTCAGTCTAGATGGGCAACAAGCCATTGTGTCACTGAAGGGTTTTGGGCAAGTGGACACTCTAAAAATGAGGATAACTAAGACCTACTTGACAGGGTTGTCATTAGGAGAAAGACAAATGAAAAAGTGATGTTACCCATTCTGTGCCTTGGGATACCATCTATAAATTAGTTCACTTGTTCCGTCTTCATTCAGAGGACTCAGGAAGGTGTGACCTTCTTGCAAAACTTGGGATTCGCTGCTGCAGAATGAGGGCACAGGGATTCATGTCACTATCATGGACTTTATGTGAATTGCCTTGTGACTACTGCCCATTGCCAGTGGTTAAGTTATCAAAATCTGTACGGGTCTGGTTCAGGATACAATTTGCCCAGCTTGCAAATGTTTTGGGGTATCACAAATCTAATGCTGTTTCCTTGGAAAGTTATTGTCCAACCTACAGTCTGGAGTGAGATTTTGTTCATCTGTGACCAGTCAGTTCACCCATTGAAGACTAATCAATGCTCAGACAGAGCTGTATAAACAAACTTGAAAGCTTTTTCTCAAAGACTGTGAAATGGTATAGTCCATGGATAGGGAACCTGTGGTCTTCCAGATATTTTGGGGGGTTGTAGCCAACTTAATTCTACTCTAAGTAGACCCATTGAAACTACTAAGTTAATCATGTCAATAATTTTCAGTGTGTCTACTCTGAGTAGGACAGCATTGGATGAAACTCTTAGACTCCAACCCCCATCATCCATAATCATTGGCTATGCTGGCTAGTGGCTGATGGGTGTTGGAGTCCAACAACATTTGGAGAACTGCAGGTTCCTCGGATCAAGTGTAGTCCCTGAAATACAGGCACAGAGCACTGCTCAGAAAACTCACATTCCTTGGTTGAAAAATCCTAGGTTCATCTTCTCACCCCTTGTGCAATGTTCAGATTCATTCTGTCAAGTGAATAGTTTCCTCCACATCTAGGGGATGTCCGGTTCTTACTATGGGATGAATCAATACATATCAAAATAACATCTTTCCTTCTCCTCTCCTCCTCTCCTTCTTTTGTTTCCCTTTTCTCCAGCCTTCAAACCTTTTAGCTCTAGCCCTGGAAATGTGCCTCTGTATCTCTCCAGTGGCGTAAGATGTGGTGAAGTTGCACAGTATTTCCCCTCTCTGTTCCTCCACAAGCCATTTCCCCAGTGGTCTGCTTTTCCTGCCTGGACTTGGAACCTCACCTTTGTTGTGTTCCTGTGTTGTCACTTAGGGAATTTGCCCGTTGGAAGGTGAGGAACACAGCCATCGAGCGGAGAGACCTGCTCCGCAATCCCGTCCCCCTGATGCCTGAGTTCCAGAGGAGCATCCGCCTGCTGGGCAGGAGGCCCACGACACAGCAGTTCATTGATACCATCATCAAAAAGTATGGCACACACATACTCATCTCTGCTACTTTGGGAGGTAGGTGGCAGTGAGGTTTGTACCTTTTCCACAAGGGTTTGGGGTAGGAGGTTGGTGAGTAAGGATGGGGGAGGATATTGGTTGTGTTTGCATTCCAAAGTGAACTTAGCTGATTTTGCATTTCCTAAACATATGCACAAAACAAAACACAGGTATCCTATGAAATTCAAACTGCTCCAGCCTTTGCAGCTCAGTTTTCCAACCAAATGAAAGTGTGTATAATTAGTGAAAATAACAAACAGAAAGGAATTTACTAGCAAAAAAATGTATATAGTAGTCAAAACTTTATACACAAATGTGTCCATAAGCAGGAAAAACTGCATTTATGATTAATTTTTGTGAGAATATTGTTGTTGTTGTTGTTTAAAAAAAAACATATTCAAGGGTGGGGGACCCACTGAGTTGGTCCACCCTAGGAGACAGGTGGAATTCTGAATGCTCTGGGGGATTTTTCAGCTGACATGGCTGACACTCTTGTTGAGTCTCTTGTCTCACTGTGGAATGGTGAAATGTGTGGAGTCATTGACAAAAATGCTCCCGAGTGCACTCATCATTGTTGTGGAGCACATAGGTCTCCTTGATATTCCTGTGACCTGCATGCCATGAAGCAGGAAGGTTGGTAGTAGAGTGCAGGTGGTATAGGACCCTGTCTAAACCTGACAAACATGAGTGAGGCTGCTTCACCGTGCCTGTTGTTGTTGTTTAGTCGTTTAGTCGTGTTCGACTCTTCGTAACCCCATGGACCAGAGCACGCCAGGCACTCCTGTCTTCCAGGAGTGAGAGCCAGTGTGGTATAGTGGTTAAGAGCGGTGGACTCGTAATCTGGGGGACCGGGTTCGTGTCTCCACTCCTCCACATGCAGCTGCTGGGTGACCTTGGGCTAGTCACACTTCTTTGAAGTCTCTCAGCCCCACTCACCTCACAGAGTGTTTGTTGTGGGGGAGGAAGGGAAAGGAGAATGTTAGCTGCTTTGAGACTCCTTCCGGTAGTGATAAAGCAGGGTATCAAATCCAAACTCTTCTTCTCTTCTTCTCCTTCCACTGCCTCCCGCAGTTTGGTCAGACTCATGTTGGTAGCTTCAAGAACACTGTCCAACCATCTCGTCCTCTGTCATCCCCTTATCCTTGTGCCCTCCATCTTTCCCAACAGCAGGGTCTTTTCCAGGGAGTCTTCTCTTCTCATGAGGTGGCCAAAGTATTGGAGCCTCAGCTTCAGGATCTGTCCTTCCAGTGAGCACTCAGGGCTACCACGTGGCAATGTTGGCAGCAAAGCAAGCCTACTTCTCTGTCACCATTGCATCCCCAACTGTTTGATACTGTTGATACTGATACAGTATCGTTCTGGAACATCTCAGGGAGGTGGGGATGGGGGTCACTGTCCTTCTTCTTCCACTCCCAGGGCCATTTGCAGCAAGCAGTTATAGGAGACTACTGTTCAGCACCATGGGAATTCTGTGGTGTCCTACAAGGCTTTTCATTTAGAGAAAAGGTGAGTTAGAGATGACATGCTATAAGTTTTTAAAATTATGCATGGCATGGAGAAAGTGGGCAGAGAAAAGTTTTTCTGCTTCTCTTATAACACTGGAGCAGTAAAGCTGAATTCTGAAAGATTCAGGACAGGCAGAAGAAAGTACTTCATCACTCAGAGCATAGTTAAACTATGGAACTCACTCCTGCAGGAGATAGTGGTAGCCACCAACTCAAATGGCTTTTAAAAAGATTAGATGGATTCATAGAAGAGAAGGCTATTGATTGATGGCTGCTAGCCAAAATGGCTATACTGTGCCGCTTTGCTGAGAGATATTGATACTTCTGAATACCAGTTGCTGCAAACCACAGAAGAGGAAAGGGCCCTTGTGCTCAAGTCCTGCTTGTTGACTTCCCACAGGCATCTGTGTGGTCATTGTGGGAACAATATGCTTCACTAGGTGACCTGATCAAGCAGGTTGTTCTTATGTTCTTAAGTAGTTTTTCTCACTCCATCCAACTCATCCTGTGCATATCTATTCAGAAGTAAACTCTATTGAGTTCAATGGGACTTACTTCCAGGTAAACGTATAACAAGGCTGGGGAACCTTGCTTAGACTGAGGGCCATATTCACATACATGCAGCCTTTTGAGGAGCCCTCATGCTGCTGTTGGCAAGGGCCAGATGCAAAAACAAGCAGAACAATGAATCTGACTCTTAACTTTGAACATGAAGTTATATTCCAGCCATGCAAAACCCAGAGGTTTCTTCACACATAGAAACACCCCTCTCCATTCATGCAAGGAAGAGACACTATTGCAGCAGAAGGGCGCATTCCAGCCATGCAAAAGCACTCAAGGGTGTGGCTTGTGGGAAGCAGGTGTGGCCTGTGGAGAGTCCTGAGGGGTAAACAGAGAGGCCCAAGGTTCCCCATCTCTATTGTTTAGATCAGGCATCCCCAAACTTCGGCCCTCCAGATGTTTTGGACTACAATTCCCATCCTCCCTGACCACTGGTCCTGTTAGCTAGGGATCATGGGAGTTGTAGGCCAAAACATCTGGAGGGCCGCAGTTTGGGGATGCCTGGTTTAGATTGTTGCTTCAGGCTTCAATTCAGTTCACACTTGCCTGAGATTAAACTGCATTGAACACAGTGGCACTTTTCTGAACAAACAAGCAGATGATCTGACTGCGTGCCTTGAATTTACATGAGGGAGGGACTAGGGTTTGCTTCTTCATTTCACCTCCTACAACCAGCCAATTTTCTTTCCTTTTCCTTTTTTTCCTTTTTATCTCCCTGGAAATTCCAAATAACACAGACCTTTTGACGGTGAAATATATTTTTAATTTTGTTCAGGCGCGATAGTGAATTATTCACCTTGGCTTGTTCGTGCTCCTGATTTTATGACACAACACTTTAAAATATGCACAGGCTTGTAACGAGAGCTGGCGATGGACAGCGGAGCTAAGCGTTCCATCAGCCCCCAGCACAGAGAGCATGGGGAGGGAGAGCCGCCAGGGAAAGGCACAAGAGGAATGAAAGATTCATCTTGATGGCAGTAAAGAGGAGGATGAGGCAAAGGGACCCTCTGGGGAGCATGCATTGTTTATGAGCAGAAGTATTTTCCTATTTGGAGACTTCAGGTTCACACACACACACACACACACACTCTTCCCCAGTTCAACCAGAATATTCATACAACCTATCATCTCTTGACAATTGATAGCTCCTCTTTCTCATTGGAATAATGCAGACAACGTACTTACCCCCAAAGAGCTTGAAAACCACAACATTGGATGGCATTTCAGTGCCAGCTTCTTAGTGCTGATGGGTACTAATGAAGCCCTAAGTGTGCACATTATTATTTCTTTCTCAAATCATAAGTCTTGTGCCATCCTTTGTTAGGGTGTACATGGGGAGTTGGGTGGCTGAGTGCTCCTTTGTGTCTCATTGCCCTCATTGGTGTACGGACCATTGTGCTAGGCTGGTGTTGTGCTCAGACCAGGGAGATCCAGGTTCAAGTCCCCGCTTGGCTGGGGAGCTCACTGGTTGACCTTGAACCAATCACTACCACTCAGCCTAACCTACTTCATATGCTCATTCTGAGGATAAAATGGGGGTTGAGCCATGTATGCCATCTTGGATGAAAGGTTGGATATAATGTGATGAATAAAGAAACTCTTGAAAATTGAAAACCATTTGCCCATGATAAAGGTTCACACCTAACATGTTACCTGGCTTTCTATGTACAGAGTGGGGGGTTTTGGTGGCAGCAGCTGGGAGGGGTGTTGTTTGGGATGTTGAAATATACTCAGTGAGTAATTATTTTTATAAACACTTTATAGGCCCAGCATATTATTACTGTTCATCATGTCAAAGAGAAGTGCAGACTTTGAACACTTTGTATGTGTGGAGGGGTGAGGGGGGTGGATTTGCAAGAGCATAGCATCATAGAAATCCTCACCTGCATGCAACCACATGTTGTATGATGCAACCACACTTGGAAAACTGAATACACTTTTGTTCACCACTCCTGAAAAGGGGTATTGTACAGTAAGAAAAGGAGTACAATAGTGCAACTGATCAAATGGTTGGAGCAACTCTCTTATGAATAAACGTTGCGACATTTGAGGCATTTTAGCTCAGAAGAAAGGCGATTAAGGTGGGGAAACGTGTATAAAGATGAAGGGGGGAACTGGTGTATAAAGTTTGCATGGGGTAGAGAAAGTGAATAGGCGTAAAGGATCTTCTCCCTTTCACATAATTCTAGAAACAAAGTCATCCAATGAAGTGGAATAGTAAGAGAACAAGACAGGTAAAAGGAAGTACTTCTTCACACAACTTATAGCAAATCCCATAGTACAGTTTTAAAAGGGGATTAAACAAATTCAGTGGCTACTAGCAATGATGACTATACAGTGTCTCCATGTTTCTGAGTATGGCTGGTGAGAATTACAAGAGGGAGGCAACCATTGTGCTTGTGTCCTGCTTGTGGGGCTTGTGGCTGTCCACTGTGGGAACAGAGTGCTGGGCTAGATAGGATGTGGTAGGGAATAGGGGCCAAATACAGCCCTCTAAGCCTTTCTGTCTGCCCTTTGCGACTTCCCCAGTCCACACCCCCTTTTCCTAGGCCACACTGGCCGCCAGCCCTGCTTTGTAGCCTCCTTGAACATTTCCCCCTGCCTGGGATGTGTTCTTGCTTGTCAGGGTGGGGAGTGGGGGGTAGGAGAGAGAGAACTAGCCAGATGTAGGTGCATTATTTATTACACCTACTTTTTGTCTATGGTCCCACCAACCACTGTCAGTAAGCTTGCCTAGGAGGAAATGTGGGCCTTGGGCTGAAAACTGTCCCCACATCTGAGACAGGCCTTAGGTCTGATCCAACAGAGATCTTCTAGTGTTCTTAAGTGCTACTGAAAAGACAGTCCCCTCAGAGATACGAACTAAGCCTCTAAACTCTACAGTGACCAGTCTCTCAATGTTTTGCTGCCTTTGCATCAATAATGGTGTCCACAGTTGCAACCAAAACAGTAACATTCAGGTGGAAGAGGGTGGTATCATCCGACTAGTGGAAATACCAAGATTTCCAAAAGTACAAATGTAGGAACATAAGAAGCAGCCTTATGAGACATACCATTGGTCCATCTAGCTTGGTATTGTCTACACTGACTGACAGAGGCTCTCTAAGATTTCAGGCCAGCCCTTCCTAGAGATGCTGGGACTCTACCACTGAGCTCAACCTGGGGGTGAGTTTTAGCTCAGATCTAATTTTTCACACTGAGGATCACTGAGGACCTGCAGATCAACACACCATGGCTGACATCTCATCTCTCTGAAAATCATCAGTGAAATAGCTTGCCCTATACTGGTTTCTGAAGCAGGGAGTCATCTGTCTATCTTGATAACCAGTTAAAAGTGGGGTGGGGAGGCAAAATGCAAAAGTGATACACTTTCAAGAGCACTTTTGCCCATTCTGATATGCTTCAGACATTGTTGGACTCTCTCAGCAGTCACAGGAAGCATGGTCAACTGTCAGCGATCATAGAATGGTAGAGTTGGAAGGGACCCCAAAGGCCATCTAGTCCAACCCACTGCAATGCAGGGATTTCAGCTAAAGAGTCCATGACAGATGTCCATCCATCCTCTGTTTAAAAACCTCCAAGGAAAGAGAATCCACCACCTCTCATAGGAGTCTGCTCCACTGCTGAACAGCTCTTACTGTCAGAAAGTTTTTCCGAATGTTTAGTTGGAATCCCATTTCTTGAAACTAGAAGCCATTGGTTCAAGTCCTACCCTCCAGAGCAGGAGAAAACAAGCTCCCTCCATGTGACAGCCCTTAATATATTTGAAGGTGGCTATCATATCTCCTCTCAGTCTCCTCTTTTCCAGGCTAAACATACCCAGCTCCATCAAGCACTCCTCGTAAGGCTTAGTTTCCAAACCCTTGATCATCTTGGTGATTTCTCTCCTCTGCACCCGTTCCAACTTGTCAAAATCCTTCTTAAATTGTGGTGCCCAGAATTGAACACAGTACAGTGGTACCACGGGTTACAGACTCTTCAGGTTACAGACTCTGCTAACCCAGAAATAGTACCTTGGGTTAAGAACTTTGCTTCAGGATGAGAACAGAAATCGCCGGGGGCCGTGCGGTGGCAGCGGGAGGCCCCATTAGCTAAAGTGGTACATTAGGTTAAGAACAGTTTCAGGTTAAGAACGGACCTCCAGAATGAATTAAGTTCTTACCCCGAGGTACCACTGTATTCCAGGTGTGGTCTAAGGCAGAATAAGATGATAGGAGGTGTAGTTGAAGAATAGCACAGCTTCCCCTTCTTTGTCTTATATGTTCACATTCTCCATATCAGGACTCCAGCACCTCATTCTGTTACATGAGTAGACCAGATGCCTATACAAGTCTAACAGCTCTATGTTAGTTACAGGTAGGTAGCTGTGTTGGTCTGCCGTAGTCCAAATAAAATAAAAAAAATCCTTCCAGTAGCACCTTAAATGTAAAGGTAAAGGGACCCCTGACCATTAGGTTTGCGGACGACTCTGGGGTTGCGGCGCTCATCTCGCTTTACTGGCTGAGGGAGCCGGCGTACAGCTTCCGGGTCATGTGGCCAGCATGGCTAAGCCGCTTCTGGCGAACCAGAGCAGCGCATGGAAACGCCGTTTACCTTCCCGCCGGAGCGGTACCTATTTATCTACTTGCACTTTGACATGCTTTCGAACTGCTAGGTGGGCAGGAGCCTCTGAAGAATCTGAAGTATCTGAAGAAGTGTGCATGCACACGAAAGCTCATACCAATAACAAACTTAGTTGGTCTCTAAGGTGCTACTGGAAGGAATTTTTTTATTTAGCTCTAGGTTAGATTACTGCAACATGTTGTATGTAGGGTTGCCTCTGAAGACTGTACAAAAACTTGAGATGGTGCAGAATTCTGGTTGCTCACCAGGACAAGAAAAAGCATATAAATCCAATCCTGGCCTGACATCACTGCCTGCTAATTAGGTTCCAGGCCCAATTCAAAGTGCTGGTTTTGACCTATAAAACCTTAAACAGCTCAGGACCACAATACCTCAAGGACCACCACTCCCCAACCTGGACCCTCCAATCATCACCAGAGGCCCTTCTTCGTGTGCTTCCTCTGCGTGAGGTCTGGAGGGCACAACATGAGAACAGGCCTTTTCTGTGGTGGCTTCCTATTTGTGAAATGTTCTCCCTGGGCAGGCTCACCTGGCATCTAAAGTTATGTAATATTCTCCTTCCTCCAGACCTTTGGTTAACTAAATAATCTAGGCCCTTTAAACTATGGGCAGAGGCAGGGGAGTGTGTATTGTTATTGTTTGTTACTATGGTAGGGTATTTGGGGGGGTGATTGTAAACTGCCCTGTGATTTTCAGATGAAGGGCTTTATAGAAATTTAATAAATAATAATAATATTGATGCTGACGATGATGTCAGCTCTCAAGAGAATGTATGGAGTGCCAACACTGGACATCTTCTGTTTGGGCCCGATATGAGCTGAGATAACCCTCCAGTGTTTGATCTGTGACAGCATCTTTGTGTATGCATGTCATAACTTCATGGTAAGCCTGGTTCTCCTGGTCTTCTGGTGGGGCTCAAACCTAATCAGAAAATCAAGGAATGTAGAAATGTGCACAGCCATGGTCTTTATCCTCCATTGCCACCTGCTTAACACCTGAGTTCTGGAAACACCCAGAGTCCAGTCCCTGGTGTAGACCAATGAACTGAATTAGAGCTTATGTTAATTGTGTGGATGCAATTAATGTGCTTTTTTCTTTCCTTGTGCAGATAGTGGCTGAGGGGAAGCCTGAGCAACCACAGGACCATGGATGTGTGTGTGTAGAGGGTCATTTTTCAGCCAAAATAAGACTCCCTTAGTAGCTTAGAAGAATCAGTAATAATGTGGTCGCAGCATTTAGGCTCATGCTCTAGGGACGCTGGTGGCGCTGTGGGTTAAACCACAGAGCCTCGGGCTTGCCGATCAGAAGGTCGGTGGTTCGAATCCCCACGATGGGGTGAGCTCCCGTTCCTTGGTCCCTGCTCCTGCCAACCTAGCAGTTCGAAACCACAGCAAAGTGTAAGTAGATAAATAGGTACTGCTGCAGCAGGAAGGTAAACGGCGTTTCCGTGCGCTGCTCTGGTTCGCCAGAAGCGGCTTAGTCATGCTGGCCACATGACCCGGAAGCTGTATGCTGGCTCCCTCGGCCAATAATGCGAGATGAGCGCCGCAACCCCAGAGTCGGTCACGACTGGACCTAATGGTCAGGGGTCCCTTTACCTTTACCTAAAAGATATGACAGAAAAGGAAGGGGAGATTGGGAGGGAGAAGGAAAAACAACCACACTAAGGTCTCTTCCAGCCTGTTGCTATTTTCAAGTGGTATTTAATCACAAAATGGGATTTAATCACAAATCCAAGTTGCACAATTATAGGTGATTGGGAGGTCTTGTGGAACAACCACACTTTTACCCGAAAGATTAGACTTCTAGGGATAAGGAGAGCAGCCGGAAAATGCACTGAGAAGTGTGGGACAACACTTGCTTTGATGCAACATCATCCAACCTCCTTGTATACAGATAAGAAAGAAAAGTAATTACCCTATAAATCGCCAACACCATCTAATCTCCTTGAACGGATGAAAGTTTGATAAACAGGACATCTGGAAGCATCTTAAAACACTAGTTCGAAATTGCAGAAGTCTTCTAATTGTTCTTTAAGTTTGGTCATGGCAAATATCACCTCTCTGAGGCTGCTACTTGCATATCAAGGGAACCTCCCCTTTGGCAGCAACAAAGGCTTCCCAGAAGCGGAAAGTGTGCAACAAGATTAGAGAGGTCTCATTTGTTGCAGCATGTCTGGCCCTCCCAGCCTAATTCTGATCTGTCCCAGTGCCAATCCCTTTGTCCCAGTGCCAGTAAAAGGCCCTGTCCTCTTTTTGTTTCTGTAAAAGAGAAGAAGTAGAAGTAAAGAGAAGAAGTAGAAGTAAAGAGAGAATGTGCTAGGCAATTCCTTGGAATGCATCTGCTTGAGGATGGAGTGGGCAGAGCTGAGAGCTAATTTTCAGGGAATGCCCTGAAGGGAAGATGGCTTTGAACACTGCGTCTGCTTAATAAATGAGAAATTAGGACTTAATAATGCAGAAAAAAATCTATTAACCCTTCTTGATTACTGTTGCTGGCTCTTTCCAGGAGGTGATGTGTTGCTCTTTTCCTCCCTTCCTCGAACATATCCACCCATGCTTTTTGCAGGTGAAAATGGGCATGCTCACAATTGTAACACCACTTTCATCCCAGTGACTGCTACTCAATAGTAGCTCTGTACATGTCGTTTCCCACCCTCACCCCAATTTGATTTGGGGCCTGATTTGGTGCTTCAGAGCAGCACTGATCTGACCTGGGATGGTTTGGGGTACACGACATCAGAACTACATGAGCAAATAGGCATGCATATGTATAACATAAATTTGGAAAAAATCTCTCTCTCTCTCTCTCTCTGTGTGTGTGTGTGTGTGTGTGTGTGTGTGTGTGTGTATTGCCAAGACAACGCTCCTAGCCCCAATTGTGCTATTGTTCTGCAGACACTGTGTCAATGTTGTCAAGCACATATAAGTACTAGAAGCCTTTACATTTTAAATAGAAGCAGAGATCCTCCATGTGTCCTTCGTCAGGTTTCACAAAATCTCATACACTTTCCACATCACCCTAGATTCTTCCTAGTGTTCGAACTGATGCGTTCGTTGCTTATGGTTTAAAACAACATTGATGAAGAGAATGTAAAATGGCAGATTTGCACTGAGATGTGAAGCTTTCCTTATGGTTCTTTTTCATACTTTGGGTGTCAGTGATGTGGTAATACTTTTACACCTTCTCCTTATCATCACCATGATTCTTCACCAACCTCTTCCTCATCCTTCCTCCTCCTTTCTTATTCCTCCTCCTCCTCCCTCCCTCCTTCCCCCTCCTCTTCCTCTTCCTCGCATTCATGCTTTCTTCTTTTCCCTGCTAGGAGAGGAGGCTTTGACCATGTACATGGATAAAAGCCGACTCGATCGAAAGTCGGGCAATGCCTCCCAAAGTGTTGAGTCTCTTCACCAGCTCGCCTCCTCCTATTTCTTGGACCGGGATGGAACTATGAGGCGCCTTCATGAGATCCAGATCTCTACCGGAGCAATCAAGGTATGGCTTTGGTTGCATGTGTTCACTGAGCCTATGGAAACTGGATTTAAAGAGAGTGGAGGTACTGATGTTGTGGTGGAAAGGGACAGCATTGCAGCATTTAGGAGGCATTTTGTTGCAGATAAGGATTGGGGAGAATTTTGATTCAGTTTGCCTTTAAAGGTGAATCTACTTAATTTGCTCTTCCTCAAATGATAAATGATTTGAAACACATACATCCTTTGAAATTCTTTCTTCTCTTAAATTTGTGATGCATTTCCCTAACTAAATAATGTGTGCAAAAATGTATTAACTAGAAGAAAGTGTGTATATACATTATAATTTGAATTTTTTTTTTAAAAAAATTATTATTATTATTTATTATTTAAATCATCAACCCAGACACAAACAGTGAATCCCCCCAGGCGGTCGATACATCGGATATACATGAACAATGAAACATATTCAAATCAACCATATGTACAATTCTATATATATTAACAATCCGCAAAGTTTTATTTAGCTTTTAACGTTTTGATTACCCCAAATTGTTCAAACCTACCCAAATAATGCAGTAGGTTCTCAAGCCAATCCTCCTCTTTCTCACTGACCTTAAACCCTTTCATTCTGTGTATTTTTGCAGTTAGGTATTCTAAAATTATAATATTCAATTTTTTCCTCCATTGGTTCACCCCTAGCTCTTCTGCATTTTTCCAATTCCTCGCTATAACCTGTCTGGCTGCAATTACCATCAAATTTACCCATTTGCATTCCTCTTTTGTTTTTAACCCGTTGCTACCCAGGCTAATGAGAACCGTTAATTTAGATATTTCCACTTTTTTACCCACAATTCCCAATATTTCAATACCAATCTGTTTCCAAAAATTATTAACTAAAGGACAATCCCACCACATATGACTGTACATTCCCATCACTCCACATTTCCTCCAGCAATTTTTACTTCCTGACTTTGTGATATGATACAACCTTACTGGCGTATAATACAGTGGACCCTCGACTTACGAATGACCCGACTTCCGTATTTTTCGAGTTACGAGTGAAAAAAGTGGCCATGCGCTTACGAATTTTTTCGACCTCCGAATGGAAATCGTTGCCATTTTAGATGCGGTTTCCTCTACTTACGAAGTTTAGATGCGGGTTTTTTTCGACGTACGATTTTTTTCGGATATTTTTCTCCCAATGCATTCCTATGGGGACTCGACTTACGATTTTTTCCGATCTACGAATGCCCATTCAGAATGGATTACATTCGTAAGTCGAGGGTCCACTGTACCATTTTTGTACCAGCTTCAACCCCTGTTCCTGGATTATCCTAGAGGTCGCAACAAAAGGCGGTTGCCTAAAAATTCTTTCCTAATCTTCATCTAAAATCTGTTCCTGAATATCTAACTTCCAATATTCTTTCAAGCTTTCCTTTGGTGATTTCCCCATGTTTAATAAAACTTTATAGAGTTTTGACACTATTTTGGCCCTATCTATCTTATATCTTTTCACTAATTCTTCGAAGGGGGTAATAATTCTTTTACCGCATCTTTTAACTTCTTCTTCCTTCAACAAAGAGGAGATTTGTTTGTTTGTTTTTTGTAACCAATTAATCTTATTCCAAATTCCACTTTTCTCTTCCATCATACTTTCTGTTTTCCAACTTTTTTCCATATCCTGGATTGAGATCTCCTTTAATTTACCCCCTACTTCTTTTGGGATGAGCTCCCTTAACAGGGCCAATTTATCATAATACCACATTTTTGTAAGAGGAGAGAGGTCAGGAAAAAGCTCTTTTCTCCACTTCTCCCCTACCCAAATGGGCCCTGTAAATGTTGATATTTTTTCTACTTTCCTTTTCGTTTTCCTCCTTTCAAATATTCTTATCTTCCCTCCTACTGCTTCCAAATTCTCCCCCTCTATACACCCCAAATCTTCTCCCTGTTCTCCCTCCAACCAAATCATAAGATGTCTCAGTTGGTAAGCTTCATAATATAAAACCAAATTGGGAATCCCCCATCCTTCATCTTGGATCTTATGGCACCAATATATGCCAGCCATCCTTGGTTTCTTGGATGCAAAAACAAACCTATCAATTGTCCCTTGCCACCCCTTCAAAATCCATTCTGGTATATGCCAGGGTAATACATAAAAAAAGATAAGTTAGTCTGGGTATCAAAAACATTTTAACTAATGCAATTCTTGTACTAATTGATTCCTTCCTTTTCTCCCATGTTCTCAACTTCGACTGAATACCACTCCAAGTTTTTTTTATAATTATATTCAAATATTTTCTTCACGTTTTTAGTTATTGTTACCCCTAAATACTTTACCATCTTATTTGCTAAAGGAATACCCAATAATTTGACACGGGTGGCGCTGTGGGTTAAACCACAGAGCCTAGGGCTTGCCGATCAGAAGGTCGGCGGTTCGAATCCCCGTAACGGGGTGAGCTCCCGTTGCTTGGTCCCTGCTCCTGCCAACCTAGCAGTTCGAAAGCACCTCAAAGTGCAAGTAGATAAATAGGTACCACTGCAGCGGGAAGGTAAACAGCGTTTCCATGCGCTGCTCTGGTTTGCCAGAAGCAGCTTAGTCATGCTGCCCACATGACCTGGAAGCTGTACGCCGGCTCTCAGCCAATAAAGCGAGATGAGCACCGCAACCCCAGAGTCGGTCACGACTGGACCTAATGGTCAGTTACCTTTACCCAATAATTTAGAGGCTTCTAATTGAATTTTAGGTTTCACATTGAAGCACATCATTGATGATTTAGAAAAAGTAACTTTTAACCCTGATACTTTTGCAAATCGTTGGAAAATTCCTTTTAATGGCACCATTGCAGTCCCCAGGTCCTTGACTGTCACCATTATATCATCTGCATACATTGCCATTAGCCCCCCCCCCCCCGCTCTCACTTTCCTTGGTATTTCGAATCCTTTAATCTCCCTATTCTTTTTAAGTTTAATTGCTAATGGTTCCAATGGTAAGATAAAGAGCATGGGAGAAAGTGGACATCCTTGCTTTGTACCACTTAACACTTGGGCATACCACACTGCCGACCCACCAATTCCTACCATTGCTTTGGACTCCGTATATATTGCCTCAATCACATTTCAAAATTTCACTCCAAATTTATATTTGCGAGTAAGAGGTAAATCCTATTTTTTTGCTAAATACACCATACCCATCACCTTCTTAACTGCCTCCACCAAATACTTCTGAGGCATAAACCCAAATTGATCTTTCCCCACTAATTGTACAATACATTTTTTTAGCCTTGTTGCCATAACTTTGGCGAATATTCTATAATCCATATTAGTAATAGATATTGGCCTATAACAATCCAGCAGGGTTTGATCCTTTACCTGTTTGGGGATTAACACCAACCTCGACTCCAACCAGGTAGGTGGAGTTGAAGCTCCATTCAATAATTTGAATATAAGGAGAAATGTGCATTATTTTTTTAATTAAATTTATATACCACCCTTCATCCAAAGATCACAGGGCAGTTCACTGTATAGAAACACAAAATATATAAAACAACCACCGCAGCAGCAACAAAACAAACCCCCCCCAATTTTTTTTTAAAAAGCCATAGATTATTTAATTAGCCAAAGGCCTGGGAGAAGTGGAATATTACATAACTTTAGATACCAGGTGAGCCCCCCTAGGGACAGCATTCCACAAAGAGGAAGCCACCACAGAAAAGGCTTGTTCTCATGCTGTCACCCTCTGGACCTCTCATGAAGGAGGCATTAAGATTAAGAAGGGCTTTAGATAATGTGCATGGTCCAGGTCATTTCATGTTATGTTGCTGATGAAATGTCATGAGGACTTTTCATATATAAAGAATTGGGAACTGGTGCAGAAATGTGAATAGCTGAACTTGAGAATGAAAAAAATGAGAAAATGAGGGAAAGGGTTTATTGTGCATAATAAACAAAAAGGCAGTGTTAACCAATGAAAGTGTTAGGAGGAGGGTGGAAGATGCCCACTCCTTTGGACATAAGGTGTTGTTGCTCGTGGTGGTGATGGTGTGTTTGTTCCAAATGCTGTTCTTCCAAAGTGTTGCTGTGCAGCATCAGTCCAAAACATTTTGAAGGAGTAGGTAGCAGTCTTGAGAAGCTCCACCACCACCATAGGCAAGGCAAAAGTAAAAATAAGAAAAAAAGGAACTGTTGCCACTATCACCACCAATTAGAACACAACACCCATTTTCTTTTCTTTCTCTTTTTAAAGCTCTTTGCTTCCTCCCAAAAATCAGCCCCTGCAGACACAGGTGCCCAAACCTACAAAAGTTAAGCCAACAATTTTCTTCTCAGAAGGAAACAAAGCCTTATAAGGAATGGTTGAGGAATTGGGTATGAATAGCCTGGAGGAGAGGAGATTGAGAGGGGATATGATAGTCATCTTCAAATATCTAAAGGGCTGTCACATTGAAGATGGAATAGGCTTGTTTTCTCTTGCTCCAGAGGGTATGACTCAGACCAATGGATTCAAATGATAAGAAAGGAAATTCTAACTATACAGTGATGGCTAACCTTGACACTCCAGATGTTTTGGAACTACAACTCCCATCATCCCTAGCTAACAGGACCAGTGGTCAGGGATGATGGGAGTTGTAGTCCCAAAACATCTGGAGTGTCAAGGTTAGCCATCACTGCATTAGGAAGAACGTGCGGACAGTAAGAGCTGCTTAGCAGTGGAATGGACTACCTCAGAAAATGATGGGCTCTTATTTATTGGAGGTTTTGAAACAGAGGTTGGATGGCCATCTGCCAGGAATTCAGCTGTGATTACTGCATTTCAGGGGATTGCCACACATTTAGCCTTTAAAAAAAATTGCTGGTAATGCGTACCCTTGAGTACCTCCAGAAAAAAACACTGGTTGTTGCCCATAGGGTATGGAAGAGCAGAAGGCAGGAAAGCCAACAGTTGGTGGAACCAGAGTCACTGATAGGCAGAGCCAACTAATTCAACTTTTGTCCCCATTCTCTTTCTTGCTAAGTTCTACAAGGGATTTAGGAGGACAAGGAGGTCCTCCTAAACCACCCCCCTGGTTTGGTTGTAAGCAGGCAGGCAGACATGGACTAGCTGGCAGTGCCCTATCTGTCCTAATGAACCAGCCCCTGCAGCTTCTGAGTATGTCAAGTTCAGCTCTAGTCAACACCTCACAAAACTCAACCAGGCAAATCACCACAGAAGCTGCTGAAGCGATAGGAGGTGGAGAGGAGCATCTTTGCACAGAGAGAGAGAGAGAAAGAGAGGGAGAGGGAGAGAGGAGCTCACACAATGGTAACTGTTGTTTCTGTCCAGCCTTTTATGCTGCACAATTTAGCTTGGAAGTCTTTTCACAGGCTCTCAGGTGTATCAGCAACAAGAGCTGACAAAAGGACTGGACAATACTTTTCCAGATACAGGTGGTCAGGGATGCAGAACAAGGCACGGGAGAGTAGCAGCAGAGGGGCACTGACAAAGGAAGCAGAAATGGGCCTTCAGACAAAGACCTTTTCAATCTGTGAAAGCAATCTACTGATACTGGATGAATGGAGCAGGAGGAGGGGGGAGAAAAGAAGTCACATTCCCCAAGCAAAGGACTAATTAAGCTATTACAGGCTGCAATCCCCCCAAAAAACAACAACAACAACCCCACCACTGGAGGTTACACCACTGGAAGTTACTATATCCTACCTTTTCTCCGAGAAGTTCAAGGTGGTTCACATGGTTCTCTACCTTCTCATTTATTCCCCACAACAACCCTGTGAGCATCCCAATCCACACCCAGACCAACCCATACCTTGACCAACAAGGACAAGTGACTGGGTTTTAATTCTTTGTTGGCAAAGCACTCAGTTACATTGGCTCCCAACATGCAAGTGCTATACAGCACTCCGCTAGCTAGGCAAACTTTGAGGGTTCCTCGTCAACAGCTGTTCTTACTACTCTCATCACTTTAAGCTCCTCCTCAAGTGTGGAAGCAATGGGGAAGAGGATTTCCCCAGGGGATTCTGGAAAAATGACCCCCTCATGGAGAAATTCATGGTGTGGAGAAAGTGGACAGAAAAAAACTTTTCCTCCCTCACATATAACATGAGCTGAATGAATTTTGTGAAATTTAGGACTCTTAAACGAAAGAACTTCACAGAGGGCAGAGTTAAACTGTGGTACTCTCTCCTACACATGGCAGTGATGGCCACCAACTTGGAAGGCTTTAAAAGAAGATAAGGCAAATTATTGGAGTAAAAAAGACTATTGATGGCTACAAGCCACCATGGCAAGGTTCTCCCTTCACCATTGGAGGCACTAAATACCTCTGAATAGTTTCTTGGAATCACAAATGCGGAGACAACTCTTGCCCTTGCATGAGGACTTCCATTAGGTATGCATTTGGCCATCATGAGAACAGAGTGGTAGACCATATGGGCCTTTTGTTCTGATCCAACAGGCTCTACTTACATACCATTCCCTAGTCTTTACATACTGTTGGCAAAGGAAATGATTTTGCTTTCTTTCTTTTTAAAATCTCTGATGCTTTAGGTAACGGAAACACGGACAGGCCCATTGGGCTGTAACAGTTACGACAATCTGGACTCTGTGAGTTCTGTCCTTCTGCAAAGCGCTGAGAGCAAACTCCACTTACAAGGTAAGGGGAGAAAGGAGTTGGACTTACTGGCATCAGTTCCTCTGATCTCCATTCCATTCCGTTCCCTCTCTGGGATGTTCCATTACCTTTTCCTGAAATTTTGTAGCATTGAACGAAAATTCCCCACCCTGAATTCACTGCCCTGTTCACATGGAGTAAAAGGGCAATTTCAGTGATATTTTTGCAGGGATTCACCACATTTTTCAGGGGGGACTTAGCATGTGGAAAAGCTATGATTTTTTATGTTTCTTTTTTAAAACTTTGACTGCATATACCCAATACATTTAAGGCACCCCTTAAAAACAAAGTTCACGGGCACTGTAATTTGCCAAGGGTGCTGGGAATTGTGGCTTTGAGTGGTAAACTATAGTTCCCATGACTCGGGTGTGTATATTTAAAATGTATGGTGTTTATGCAATCTTTTTTTGCTTCTGCCCCCCCCCCCCGACACCGGCCCTCAGAACAATACTACTTCATCATACACCCTACTCACACATTCTGTGAACTCAAATAATCTGAGCTAGGAACCTTTAAGCTAAGCCATATTCAGTTTTGCCTTCTCTTTCTTTGCTGATGCATGTCTTTGGTCCTTTTACTTGTGATAATATAAGGAAAGCTGTGGATGGAATCACTCTCCTCAGCGGTCAATGAATGCAAAGGCAGTGGGACAACTGACACCTAACATGATCTTTGAAATGTTTGGTTTAGGGTACAATCCAAACTATCTTTGTGCTGGGCTTGGGTGGTGGTGGTGGATTGGACTGAGGTGCCCTTCCATCCAGTTTTGCTGACCTCTGTCTTTGAAATGATGCCATCATCACTTCACTAATGTGGAGGTCCTCCTTCCACCTGCCTAACATGTAGGCTGATGGAAGTGCCACTGGCTGGTTCCCCAGTAGCAAGAGTCCATGGAAACTCTTGAAACAGAGCATTCTGGGAAGGGGTTGAACAAACTTGAGATCCACTAGATTCTGAGCCAACCCCATTGACATAAGATGGTAGCATAGGACCTTGATGTGCAGTGATCTGCCTGCCCTGCTTTGCCTTGGGTGCCCTGCTCACAACTGTGGATGTACGGGTTACCTGCTGCTCCATTAAGCCCTGCCAAACAATGACAAATGTTAGGGTTGCACCTTTAGCCAAACTTAGAGCAGACCCCTTGAAATCAATGAGTGTTAAGTTCTCATTGGGTTCCATGTATATTATTTTCTTCTTCTTCTTTGGCGATCACTTGTAGCCAAGTAAGATTGTCTTCCATAAACACGGTTTTAACAATGAGTCCGTAAGTGACTGTGGAGGCCAATTCTGGATCTACACGTCCTTCCACAGTGGGGACATTGGTTTCCAGATGGGTGTTGATCATGGTGTGGATTTGTCAAGCGTGCCTTCCTCTTAGCACATTTGTCCCTTGCGTTCTGAGTTTGAGTGTCTTCAAAGTCCATGACACCTTTGGTAAATTCTGTTCTCCAACTGGAGTGCTCGCAGACCAGTGTTTCCCAGTTGTCGGTGTTTATACTACATTTTTTTAGATTTGCCTTTGAGACAGTATTTAAACCTCTTATGTTGACCACCAACATTATGCTTTCCATTTTTAAGTTCAGAATATATATACTCCAAGCATGTATAACTCTAAATCCAAATTGTTATTTTATCAGTTTTATGTAATACTAGTGGACGTTCAGCCCATTAAATTACGGGCGCTAGAACATCATGGAAAGGATGTTTTTGTAATGCTTAGGTCTAATGTTTAGGTTAGGTTAGGTTTTGTTGTTTGTTCCTCCCTCCTTCCCTCCCTCCCTCCCTCCCTTTCTCTGTTCTTCCTTCCTCCCTCCATTTTTCCGTTCTTCCTTCCCTGTTTCTTCCTCCCCCTCCCTCCCTCTGTTCTTCCTTCCTTCCTCTCTCCCTACATTTTTCCATTCTTCCTTCCATGTTTCCTTCCTTCCTTTCTCCCTCCCTCCCTTTCTCTATTCTCCCTCCCTCCCTCCATTTTTCCGTTCTTCTTTCCCTGTTCCTTCCCTGTTCCTTCCTTCCTTCCTTCCTTCCTTCCTTCCTTCCTTCCTTCCTTCATTCCCTGTTCCTTCCTTCCTTCCTTCCTTCCTTCCTTCCTTCCTTCCTTCCTTCCTTCCTTCCTTCCTTCCTCGTCCCTCCCTCCCTCCCTCCCTCTGTTCTTCCTTCCTTCCTCCCTCCCTACATTTTTCCATACTTCCTTCCCTGTTTCTTTCCTTCTTTCCTTCCTTCTTTCCTGCCCCCACCCTCCCCGCCTGTCAACCCCTTTCTCCCACCCGGTGAAGGCAAAGCTGAGCACTGCCTCCTCCTCCGCCTCCTCCTCGCCTTGCCGGCAGCCACCGTGGGGGCAATCCGCTTCCGCCGCCTCAGCCCGACCGCGGCCGAAGGGGATGCAGGGGGAGAGGAGGAGGCACTGTGGAGAGACGGGCCTTGCTGGGCCGCCGCAGGCTGCAGGCAGGAGCCGGCTGGGGAGCCTCACCTCCTTCCCGTGTGTCAGAGGCCTTCGCCCGAGCAGGAAGCATGACCGCTGCAGCGAGTCTGGGGGTGGCGAGGGCCTGCATGGCTGAGGCAAGCCAGGGACTTTCCTGACAGGGACAACCCGGCGCTGGCGGGCCACCCGGCGGGGCTGAGGCTGCGGCAGCCGGAGGAGGAGGAGGAGGCGGAGGCGGCAATGGCGGCGGCGCAACGACGGCACCCCCACCCCCTCCAGCCTCTTCCTCCTCGGTGTCCGCGACCACGGCTCCGTCATCGTCGTCCACAGCGGCGGCGCCTCAGCCTCCCGTCGGGCGAGCCGCCTGGCGGGGCTGAGGCGGCGGCGGCCTGAGGAGGAGGAGGAGGAGGACACGGCAATGGTGGCGGCGCAGTTTCGCCCGGCCGCCCGAAGTCTCTGCATCGTCCAATCCCTGTGTCCCTGGGGCACATGCGCAGTAGCGCAAACCCATGGACACAGGGACACTGGACGCAGAGACACTTGGACTTTATTATATAGGATATGCATTTATTATCTAAACACTTCCCTCGGAATAAGTTCCAGTGATCCTATGTGGCAGGCTGTGGCTCCACTGCTGTTCTGCTCCTAGCAACACCCAGGTTTCTTTTCGGTCATCTCAGTGCTATGCTCTGGGCTGGGGTTGAGGAAGAACCTTGGGTGGTGAGAAATCCTTGCTCTTATTCAACATTCAGCTGCATGATTCACAATCTCTAGTACAGTCTCTAGGCCAGACTTGTGACCTTTTGGGTGTTCTTGGACTCCATCTCTTATTAGTCCAAGCCAGCATTGCCAATGGTCAGGGATGATGGGATTTTGCATCCAGCTACCTGGAGGGTACAGGTTCTCTATCCTGGGCTATAATAATGACAACATTCTCGGCTAAAGGTTACAGTCGGAAGCATCCAAAGTTTGGTGGTATCTAGTGTGGGGTTGTGTATCTGAGGGTACTCTCTGCAAAATAAATTAGCTGAGCCTGGTTGACTCAGTCAATGAGACTAAGGGGAGGGGGCGTGATAAAACAACACTGAAGCATACAATGAGAATGGTGTGATTTAAAGTCAGGAGTGGGGCTCCTGTGCCCTTCCAGCTGTTGTTGGGTTCCATCTCCTTTCAACCCCAGCAAGCATAGCTAATAGCTCAGGATTATGGGAACTGTAGCCCAACTCTGATGCCATCTTCCAATTGTGACCACAGATACACTGAAGCACAGATACTATAAAAGATCCCTTGCCAATGGCTGCCACACCTGCCACATATGTTAGAGCTGAGAAGGAATTCTATTTGAGATCCTGGGAGACTATTGCGCCTCAAAGTACCAGGAGAAGGGATGCAGCTCAGTGGTTTACATGCAGAAAGTTTCATGTGAAAGAAAGGTAGGGCTTGAAGAGATCCCTGCCTGCAGTCCTGAAGAGCTACTGTCGGCAACTCCCATCATCTCTGGCCATTAAACTCCCAGTATACCTGAAGGAGTGTCTCCACCCCCATCGTTCTGCCTGGACACTGAGGTCCAGCGCCAAGGGCCTTCAAGCGGTTCCCTCACTGTGAGAAGCAAAGCTACAGGCAGAAGACCTTCTCGGTGGTGGCGCCCACCCTGTGGAACACCGTCCCATCAGATGTCAAAGAGATAAACAACTACCTGACATTTAGAAGACATCTGAAGGCAGTCCTGTTTAGGGAAGTTTTTAATGCGTGACATTTTTATGTATTTTTAATCTTTGTTGGAAGCCGCCCAGAGTGGCTGGGAAGACCCAGCCAGATGGTTGGGGTACAAATAATAAATTATTATTATTATTATTATTATTATTATTATTATTATTATTATTATTTTGACTGGGGATGATGGGAGCTGGAGCCCAACAACATATAGAGGATACTATGTGGGCTACCCTAAGTGTGGACTGATCTAGATAGATCCAACCTTGCTAGCAGTTTCCTATGTCCCTACAGCTGTGCTAGATTGACTAACGGGATGTCATTCTGGTGGTGATGGTCCTTTCTCCTCCTTGCCTCCTCCTTACAGACTCTTGCAACTCAGGACAGTAAGTGGTATCTTGGAGACATTGCTCTTTCCCCCAAACTGTCCTTCAAGCCACAACAGATTACTGATTCGTGACAGTGGTTTGTGCTTGGCTGCTAATCAGATCAGAGGAGACAAAGTCATGATCCATTACCTGTGGCCCTGTAAATAATGCTTAATGAGCTCTTGCAAAGCAGCTGGAGAAGAAAGTCAAAGATCTTAGCTAATTATTCTGAGAGCCACCTTCTCGATTGTGGTGGGGGAGAGAGAGAGAAGAGGAGGGTAAGGCTAAAGCGTAGTTTTAAAGGTCACAGATATATTGTAAGGCACCCATCTTATTCTCCCAGCTAAGTAACCTCTGCTAGTCTTGCTCATATGAAGCTATCTGATAACTGAGTTACACCACTGGCCCATCTTGACTAGCACTGCTGACAATGACATTTTAAAACCTTTTTCAGCCCTGATGCCTTAACCTGGAGTTCGACATGGGATCTTTGTCATGTTAAGCACACTCTTCCCCCCTCACTCCCAACATTGTCTGCTATTGTCTTTGCACAGCACTGGATTAAACTGTGCAATTCATTTCTTCAAGATGTAGTGATGTCTATCAATGTTGTTGTTGATTATGATTTCAACAACTGATATACTACTTAATCATAGTAATCTCCAAGAGGATTCAACAAATTCATGGAGGATAAGGCTGTCAGTTGCTACTAGCCATGGTGGTTTATGTTCTCCCTCCACTGTTGGAGGCAGCATGCCTCTGAGTAACAGTTCCCGAGAAACACAAATGAGGGAGGGGGGTTGTTGCACTTGGGTTCTGTTTGTATGCTTCCGGGAGGAATCTGTTTGGCAGTTATCATAAAAGAATGTTGGAGTAGATGGGCCTTTGTTCTGACCCAGTAGAGGTCTTCATAAGCTCCCTTTCTGTTCTGTGTTGCAGAGGCTCCTTGGTGATCTCTGGCAATGGCCTTTCCCAACCCATCTCTGCTCCCGAAACCCTTAGCTGGAGATGCTAGCCCTCCCACTTTTGAATGCAGGGAGGGAGATTAGACCCTTGGACAATTCTCTTAACTCAAATTCTTCCAGTGTGGTGTAGTGATTAAGAGTGGCAGACGCGTAATCTGATGAACTGGGTTCACTTCCCCGCTCCTCCACATGCAGCTGCTGGGTGACCTTGGGCTACTCGCACTTCTTGAAGTCTCTCAGCCCCACTCACCTCACAGAGTGTTTGTTGTGGGGACGAAGGGAAAGGAGAATGTTAGCCACTTTGAGACTCCTTCGGGTAGTGATCAAGCGGGATATCAAATCCAAACTCTTCTTCCTCTTCTTCCCACCTTGCTCATCAATGAAAAGGATTGTATCTTAGTCATCTTTGTGATATCTTAGTTTTCTATGTGCAGATAGGTTATAAACTGAGGGAAAATTTAAATGAAGATGAAAAAGCTAAAAAGAGTCCTGTGGAATCAGACCAAAGGCTAATTTCACGTAGGAAGAAACTGTGTATCCCCAGATGTTGTTAGACTACAGTTTCACTCATCCCAACCATTAGCTGGGTCTTAGCTGGGTCTGGCTGGAGTTGCTGTCCACTAGCATCTGAAATCATAAGTGTAGTGGTTGCAATCATGGCAGTTAGCCATAGCGAGTATGTTAAGAGTAAAGAGAGGATGAATGATAGTATGAATGACTACAGCAGCAATCCACTCAGCCCTTGTTTGGATTTCACTGTGAATCAAGACTGCCAGTTTGGATTCTTTTTGTTATTACTAAAGAGCAATGTGGTTGTATGATACCATCAATTGGGTTGTCAGGTTTCAGGGTTAGATCTGAAGGGTTAGATCTGACCTTCTCTGGGTCTCAGTGGGGAACAGTTAGATTTCATGGTGATGTGTTTGAATCAAATGGGACGGTTTTTGTTGGGCTTTGGAGTATTTGCCATTCTTCACACCCTCCAGTCCATCCAGAGACACCGAACTCACAGCTTAAATTCTTGCAAAATTGGGTTGAAGCAATGGCACTTGCTAGAAGGGCAGTGTTCTGTCTCGAGGAGCAGTCACCTCTTTTAGGGTAAAGTCAAGATAGACTAGGCAGGATTACAAAAGGCCCCAAACCCTGGCCTTTCAGGACCCTGAACAAATCACTGGCACATGCTGGCTAGGAACTCACTGAAGGACAGTTATCTCAGTGCCACTCTTAGGCCTTATAAAGGTTAGCTGGTCTGGACCTGATGTTAACCCCGTCCTTGTTGTTTCTCAAAGGGTCATTGCCTGATTCTGTAGCAGCTGGCTCTGATAGCTGAGGTCTGGATTGTTAAAATGCTTTCTGGATTGTAGGATTTTGCCAAAGCTTTGCCCTCTAGCCTGGAAGCTCCTGTAGTGGGGGGGGGGCAAACAATGGCTCCCCATATGATTCATCCTTTCCTTCTGAGTCTTCTTTGAGCCTGGGGGGTGGGGTGGGATTGAGATCAGAGTGCATGGCACCCAGGTGCCACTATTGTTGTTATTTAGTCGTTTAGTCATGTCCGACACTTCGTGACCCCATGGACCAAAGCATGCCAGGCACTCCTGTCTTCCACCGCCTCCTGCAGTTTGGTCACTCATGTTGGTAGTTTCGAGAACACTGTCCAACCATCTCGTCCTCTGTCGTCCCCTTCTCCTTGTGCCCTCAATCTTTCCCATCACCAGGGTCTTTTCCAGGGAGTCTTCTCTTCTCATGATGTGGCCAAAGTATTGGAGCCTCAGCTTTAGGATCTGTCCTTCCAGTGAGCACTCAGGGCTGATTTCCTACAGAATGGATAGGTTTGATCTTCTTGCAGTCCATGGGACTTTCAAGAGTCTCCTCCAGCACCATAATTCAAAAGCATCAATTCTTTGGCGATCAGCCTTCTTTATGGTCCGCTCTCACTTCCATACATCACTACTGGGAAAACCATAGCTTTAACTATACGGACCTTTGTCGGCAAGGTGATGTCTCTGCTTTTTAAGATGCTGTCTAGGTTTGTCATTGCGTTTCTCCCAAGAAGCAGGCGTCTTTTAATTTTGTGACTGCTGTCACCATCTGCAGTGATCATGGAGCCCAAGAAAGTAAAATATATCACTGCCTCCATTTCTTCCCCTTCTATTTGCCAGGAGGTGATGGGACCAGTGACCATGATCTTAGGTTTTTTGTTTTTTTTTATGTTGCGCTTCAGACCATATTTTGCGCTCTCCTCTTTCACCCTCATTAAGAGGTTATTTAATTCTCCCTATTAGGCACCGCTAAACTCCTTCCTGACACAACCAAGATCCTAATCTACCCTAATCTACTAGGTCCCAGACCCTGCCCCCATGACTCAAAGTCTCAGCTGAATCTGTGGGGAACATTTGGAATAATAGAAACTCTTCTGAAGAAGTGTGCATGTACATGAAAGCTCATACCAAGAACAAACTTAGTTGGTCTCTAAGGTGCTACTGGAAGGAATTTTTTTAATTTTGTTTCGACTATGGCAGACCAACACGGCTACCTACCTGTAACAGAAACTCTTTGGGCATTCTATGGTATATTACAGGTTTCATTCACCAGCTTGAGGACTGCTTCTTCCTTTATGCTCCTGTTCCATAATGCCAAATGCTATGAACAAGTGTTACACTCAGAGATTTTGTCCATGTTTTAAAGGCAGTGGTATTCTTGTACAATAAGGATTAGTATTATTACATTTATATCCCACCATTCCTCCAAGGAAATGAGGGTTGTGCACATGGTTCTCCCACTCCCCATTTTATTCTTTGTGAAAATCCTGTGAGGTAGGTTAGACTGAGAGATGGTGACTGGTTTGAGGTCACCGAGGGAGCTTCATGGCTGAGTGCAGATTTGAACCCTGGTTTTCCAGGTCTTATTCCAGCACTCTAACCATTGCACCATAGTGTCTTCCATCAGCCCTAACTCCCATCAGCCCCAGCCAGCATAGCAAATGGTCAGTGATGATGTGAGTTAGAGTCCAGAGACATTGGGTGGATAGCATTCTAGCTAACCCTGTTATGCTGCTTCCTTGAGGTACCTTTCTAAGCTAACTTGCCTTGTGCTGTTTTGCTGATGCTGAATCTATAAGTACTCAAAATGTAGGAGGAGGGAGGAGGGAAGGAGGGAGAAGGGGGGAGAGAGAAGAGATGGAAGCTACTTAAGGTTTATAACTCCCAGCTCAAATCAGTAGGATCTGCAGGTGCTAGACATGTCCTTTTCTTGCGAGGAAAAAAAGAAAAAGATCATGACCTGAATCTGCTGCCACCGCCCTCCCCTTTCCTGCTGTGTCCCATATATCATTCCTATTGACTGCAGTGCTATGTTTATCCTCCCTGACAGCTGCCACTGCTCCCCTCTTGCTTGAAAATTGGGTCAGACAAAACTGGGCGATTCACTGCCATTGGGCAAGGAGTTCTAATCTGGACAGGCAGCCCAGAAGAGAGTGGTCTGTTTTCTATGAATCATTATGACCAATATGAACAAGCGGGTCCTGCAACAAAATGTTGCAGCATTTTCTCACCTCCTTATCAGAGTGCTTCTGTTCAGGGTTCCAGCCAGCAAGCCACAGATTCTGCAGTCTGAAGATCTCTTTGTTGTTGTCTATAACTTCTTCAAACACTACAGTTAAACCAACTGTGCTGATACCTCCCTCCTGTTCTTTGGTGCTCACATTCCTGGTGGCACTCATCACCAGAGCTTGCTATTGGATACATCATAATTATCTGCATCTGGCTCTCCGTCTGAAGAGCTCATAGAGCCATCCCATTTTTATCCTCATAACAACCCTGTAAGGTAGGTTTGTGTGAGAAAGTATCACCCCTGGAGCAGTGGTGGCTGGTATTGGTTGGAACCAGTAGGGTTAGAATTCCTACCTGCTGAATTCTACAGGGGGCAACACTGAGACTAAGGAAGAGGAGGCTGTCAGAGCAACCCTCCTACAGAGGTTGTTAGCTAGGAAGGAAGGCAGGTGAGGGGGAAGGGCTGGTTGAGGGCAGACTGAGATTGATAGGGCAGTGCCCCATTGGCCATATGGCCTAGCCTCTACTGCCTTGCAGTCAGGATTTGAACCTCAGCCTTTCTTATCCTCACTACGTAGCATTTCTGTTCTATTCTACCTACCTCTGCCACATACACTGCTGAGCATCTGTCAGATTCTGTAGCAGCTATTAAGACTTAGTCCAGAATTCTTTTCGCATTGGAATGAGTACTATATAAGACATTTTATTTATGTGTTTATTTTAAAATTGTGCTCCTTTCATCCTTTTTGACCTCCTTCTTCACTGGCTATTTGTGTCCTGGCTGCACTTACAGTAGCCATGGTCACTATTCCTGTTGGGTGCCCTTTCTGCTCAGTTTTTACCTACTTTTGTCTTTTTCTTTTCATCTCTCTCTCCCCCCCCCCACAAGATTCTAGATTGGGGGGGGGCAACTATTGCCCACACTCTGATTTGGCTTCAGGCAGCATGGAGGCCAAATTATTGTTGGCATGCAGAGAAGCGAGTTGCTCCACTTTGTCCTCACAGCAACTCTGCGAGACTGAGAAATAGGGACTGGACATTTATTTACTAAGTTAAAATCCCACCTTTGCTCTAGAAAACTCAAGCTACCTGGTTCTCTCTCTCTCTATTTTATCATCACAATAACCCTGTGAAAGCAGGTTAGTTTGTCACATAGTGACTGGCCCAAGGCCACTCAGTTTGTTTTCTGGCCAAGTGGGGATTTGATACTGGTTTCCCAGTCCAGCACATTAATCAGTAAGTGGGATAGACACATAAGTCCCATTCACAGTCTGCCTGCTCTAATGAAAATTAACAAAAGGGGAAGTGGGATGTTCACAGACAGCAAACATGGTTGTGAATTTTGCCTGGCCGGGGGGTGGGGGGGGTGGATTTCGACTGAGCCTTTTCCAGTTAAGGTTTTTGCCAACCTCTCTAGATCACTAAAGTAACCCCTCCCAGGGACAGCACTCAAACTCTAGGATGCACCCACAACTGTCCTCTCCTTTTTGCGCAACTCCACCTCGTGAATCCTGACTTCTTTCCCCTTCTCCTCTGGGGGGCTGGCAGCTTTAGAAAAGTGCCATCTGGAACCACAATGGCACAAACAGGATGGGTGACTCACCAGCCCACCTTCTGTACTCCTGTAGTTCACTGGGGCTTGTTGGTGTCTCAGACTCCTTTTTAATCTGCCAGCCTGAAAACCCCAGACTTTGACGATGAGGCCAGACAAATTTGGGCAAGGGAATTATCATAAAGAATTCACTTTCTGTACTGCTTACCATGCTGCCAGAAACTGACATGAATCTGACAAGCAGAACTGATCAGGTGTGAGGAAACAGCTGGGAATCCTCCTGGAGCCTCTGGCTTACAAACAGAAAGCTGCAGAATTTGATCTAAAGAGAGCTAATGGAAATATACGTATTGTGTGTGAAGACCTGCTCAAGCCCTGGGCCAGACAGGGGGATTTAGGCTCCACACACACAGACCTTGGGAGCACCACCTTGTATTCTTATTCCTTGACCCACGTGTCCTGTGGAAGATGGAGAATGCTTGTTTTCTCCTGCCCTGAAGGGTAGTATTTGAACCCATGGATTCAAGTTACAAGAAAGGAGATGCCGGTGAAACATCAGGAAGAAGCTTCTCACAGCAAGAACTGTTAGGCAGTGGAACAGACACCCACAAGAGGTGGTGAACTCTCCTTCTTTCAAAGTTTTAAAGTCAGGAGCCCCTAAAACACACAAGCACCTGCAAGGCAGAGGGCTGCTTACTGAGGTCTGTGGAGGTCATGTGTGGACTCTTGGATGCTGTGTGTGCCCTCTTGCTCTCTTCCCAAAACCTGGTAAGGGAGGAAAACCTGCTGGGTGTGCAGGTGAGAAATAAATGAAGAGCATTTACTTATTTTTTACCCCAACCACATAATGTGTAAGTAAAGCAAGTGCCAATTGGGGGCTTACTGTAGTCTGATCCATTCAGACGTGAACCCTCCTAATTCACACTTTCCAAAACAATATGTGGCGAATGTCTAGCAGCCTTAGGAAATGCCTTGATTTTTAACCTTGAGCCAAGTCTACCTGCCTTGCAGCCTGACGCCTTCTATTGCTAGCATTGCTATATACAGAGTGGACAGAAAGGCATTGGAACTGGACACTCTCTTTTTATATCCATTTGTGTTTGATGTTCTAAATGGTGCCTTCCAGAGCTTCATACGTCACAGCATAACCTTATAGTAGCTGGCTGATGTGATAAGATTTTCAACTCAGCAGATTCCAAGCTGAACTACACTCAGTTTTTCATGCCCTCAAATCCTTGCTTATACTGTAATCTCACAGTAAGGTTTTGCTGCCACTAGCCACAATCCCTGAACTGTTAATAAATTTAAATAAATAAATAAAACACAAATAGAACCCATATGCCATTCCTTCTAATAGCAAACTCAGGTGACTTGAGTGCCTATCATTTTGGAAGCAGAATAAGGGAGCACCTAAAACTAAGGTAGCAATTTCTACATATGCAGGAGTCTCCATAGGTACAATGAAGTATGCATGTTTGCAATTAAAAAGGAAACAAATGAATAAAACAAGACAAAGACCTGTCAGCTTCCAGGATATTCAGAATGTTGAGGGTTGAATTGGACCTTGAATTTTTACTGTCTGTTTTCTTATGCTCAATTATTTTCAATAGGCCTCCAGCTAATCTTTCCTCAGTATTTACAAGAGAAATTTGTGCAGTCAGCATTGAGCTACATAATGTGCAATGGAGAGGGAGAATATATATGCCGAGACAGCCAGTGTGGATGTCAGTGTGCAGAAGAATTCCCACAGTGCAACTGTCCCATCACCGACATTCAGATCATGGAATACACATTGGCCAACATGGCAAAATCTTGGACAGAAGCCTACAAAGACCTGGAGAATTCAGGTAATGAAGAGGAAAGGAGAAGGCGGTTTTCAAAGGAATTACATACTAAAACTATCCTATACCAGGCCCAGATATTTGCCCAGCTGGCTGTGTATCATCTGCTCCAACTGACAGCAGCTTATCTAGGGCAGATGTAGTGAACAACGCCATGAGTATCCAATGTGGTGCCCTCCAAATGCTGTTGAACTACAACTCCTATCATCCCTGACCTGCAATGCTGTAAGGGGTTGATAGGAGTTGAAATCAAACAACTTTGGGTGGCCACAGTATCGCCAATCCTGGTCTTGAAAATGTATTCTGCACATACTAAAGGAAAGATGGGGAACCTATGGCCTTCCAGATGCTGTTAGATGACAAATCCCTTCAGCCATGGCCACTGGCAATGCTGGATATGGGTAATGGGACTTGTAGTCCGATAGCATCTGGAGGGTGTCATGTTTGCTTCCCATTCTCTATGGTTTCAGGCAGAGATATCTTCCCTCACCTGGTTCCTGATCATTTTAACTCATGGATGGGGGACCTTGTTTTCAACTTGAGAGCCACATTCTGTTCTGGGCAAACCTCTGGGGAGTCATATACTAGTGATAGGCAGTGCCACCGGCAAAACCAGGCTTGGGGAAAATGTGAGATTTACCTTCGTATACCACACACACACACACACACACACACACCAGCCAGCCAGCCAGCCAAGCAAGAAGCATTATCAGAGTTCTTGGGCAGATAGCAGGTCAAAATACTAAAGGAGGGTATGAAGTGAGGATAGTAGGGGATGTAGCCTGGGGAAAGTCCCAAGCGGTATATTTCCCGCCCCTGTTTTAACTGGAAATGCCGGGAACTGAACCTGGGACCTCATGCATGCATGTATGGGCTCTACCAATAATTTCATATTCTCCCCAAAGTTTGCCAAACTATAAAAAATAATAGAAAATTAAAGAGGGCCTACTGCTACCCCCCCACACACAAACCACAACTCCGCCCTTTCTCTGTTCTTGGCTTTATATGTGTCTTTGTGTATTTCACAGACGAATTTAAATCTTTCATGAAGAGGCTACCTAACAACCATTTCCTGACCATTGGAAGTATCCACCAGCACTGGGGGAATGACTGGGACCTTCAGAACCAGTACAAACTCCTGCAGAGTTCCATGGAGGCCCAGCGCCAGAAGATCCAGCGCACTGCCCGCAAGCTTTTCGGCCTCAGTATCCGTTGCCGGCACAACCCTAACCACCAGCTGCCGCGAGAAAGGTACTGGTCATCCTTATTTATGTAAGGGGTGATATACTGTATTTAGAGAGTGCTTGATCCATGCATTAAGAGTTCAACATGCTTATTGTATATCACTTTCTGTGTAAGAAGGGTGCACATCTTTTTTTATTTGCTCAGATTTCAGTAAACAAAGGTAGCAGGAGAGACAACTGCTCTTTCTTTCCTCATCTGAGCATTGGTGCAAATTAGGCAACACTCCAGCTCTCTCTATAGCCCTCTATGCTTACTTGAGCATAAGGGAGACAAATTCAATTCACTTCCCATTTAAGCATGAACCTACATAATACTCACTTTGCAAAACAGTACATGAACTGAAATAATGCCATGCTTTTAAATTCACAGTTCTCAAAATTTTGCAGTGCTGTTCTCCAGCCAAGTAATGAACAGGTAACTCTCATTCTACACTTACTTTACTTACATGATCACAGCTTTGTGCAGGTGTGGGTAGGGAAAGTAAGTAAGTAAGTACGTAAGTAAATGGATGGATGGATGGATGGATGGATGGATGGATGGATGGATGGATGGATGGATGGACGGATGGAGAACTGTGGAAACCCACTTTCCATTTATTTCCCCCATACATCTGCACAAAGCTGGGACTCTGGCAGCATCTCAGAACCCTCTTGCCACATTCCCAAAACTTGATAAGCAATGCCCACTGCTTTGGAAATGAAGCTCAAGGGTTCTGTCAGGGTCCTGGAGCTCTCCTGTCTCCTTCCCAAAGTTGGGCAAGTGCTTACTAGGATATGGGATGGTGGCGGAAGGGCCCTGAGAAACTGCCAGAGCTCTTGATCTGCCTTCCCTGGGCTCCTGGCTTTATGTGTTTTTTCTTGTATGTTTGGACCCCCAGAACCAAATGCCTGAGTAAGATGAGAGTTACCTGTACACAGAAATGCATACACTGGGTTAAAGTGGGCATTTATTAGTGAAACAAAGAAAGAAAGAAAGATTTATGTAAGGAAAATGCTTTGCAAAAATGCATAGATTATGCAAAATTGTATAAAAATGTATGTATTAGGAGAAATTCACACCAAAATTATACATTTTCATGAGGATTTAAAAAAAAAACTCAGAAAGTGATGCGGATTTGTGGTAAAATGAACTTAAAAATGAGAAATGGAGAGAAACTGAAATTGTGATATTTGCCTAATCTTCCTTTGAGGATAAAATTGTAGTTTGTCTAGTAATCCAAAATGATATTTGTGAATCCTTGTCCACTGGGCAAGAAATCTGCACAGATTAGAGAAAATTGCACACAACATTACTGGAAATAATACTGCAAAAATGCATTATGTTAGGGGGAATTTGTTTGCAACAATGTGTGGAATTGGAGCAATGTGTATGCAAGTGCCTATGAATTTTCATGTGTTTTTAAAGAAAAAATGCAAACTGATTCATAAATGGGGCAAATGGTACAAAAGATTTGAAAAATTAAAAATGGATAGGGGATAAATGACAGGTTTGTCCATCTTCTACTTGTGTACATGAATGCGGGACAAGACTCCTGGGAATTTGGTCAGCATTGTAGATGAGTGGCTTCTCCTTGTCCCATTTTGTTGGTAGGAGGACTGTACTGCAAAATTGGAGATGTGCAAATTTTGACACACACAAAGGTCACCAATCTTGGATTGCTCTTGGTGCCCATGTGGCTCTGCCTCCTTTCTCTTTCTCTCTGGAGAAGTAAATAGAGTTGGGAAATGATGACAGAAAAGTGGCCCCTTTCCCACTTCCTCTTTTAGCTCTGTGTGCTCAGAAGTATTCTACTTGCTCTCAATTTTATCCACACCATTGATAAAGCAAAGTGTGTGGTGCATGTGTGTGTGTGTGTGTGTGTGTGTGTGTGTGTGTGTGTGTGTGCGCGCGCGCATGCACATGTACATGTGCACACATGCACACACATGTCCTTTATCTTTCTGTGCCAGGGGTAAGGAGGCATCTGGTCCAGGAAGCAGAAACCTAAGAAGAGACTGCTGGATCAGACCAATGACGCATCCAGTCCAGTGTTCTATTCTCACAGTGGCCTGTAAGCTGGGCATGAACCCACCAGAAATTCCTAGTAACTGTTATTTTTAAAAACTGAATGGCATAGTTGAAGAATCTGTTCTCCAGAAATAGCTGTATTCAAAGCCAGCAATATCTGGGACACTTACAATATCAATCATCTCCACTCGATGTGATAAGAACCTAAGAAGAGCCCTGCTGGATCAGACCAAAGGTCCATTTAGCCCAGCATTTTCATGTTTCACAGTGGCCAACCAGAGGCCTCTGGGAATCTCACTGTCCTGGTTCCCACCTGGCTCTTGCTTGTAAAATTGTAGAATCATAGAATTGTACCCAAAGGGTCATCTAGTCCAACTCCCTGCAATAAAGGAATCACAGCTAAATCGTGTTCAAAGTTAACTAAGTTGAAAAGTTCAAAGTTAACTAAGTTCAAAGTTAACTAAGTTGAATGTGAGTGAAAGAGTGAAAGACCCTCTTTCTTTCTGTTTACCTTCAAGTCAGTGGTGTCACAAGGGGGGGCAGGGGCGGCCCACTCTGGGTTCCAGGGGAGGGGGGGTGACACTTGGCCCGCCCCCGCCCGCAGGCCCCAAGCAAGCCGCAGAGCGAGGCCGCTCTGCTTTGCGGCCCACCCGGGGCCTGCCCGCCGGCGCTGCCACACGCGATCAGTGGCTCGTGGGGCTGCCCTGCCAAGGCCGCCGCGGGAGCAGCAGCAGCGGCCCGCCGGCGGAGTGCGCACCACCGGCATTTCGCGCATGCGCACTCCGTTGTAACGTCACGACGCCACGCCCCCTGGGGGATGCCTCCGTTCGCCGCCCCGGGTAGCGAGGAGGCTTCTTCTGCCCCTGCTTCAAGTGACCAGAGTATGGTGGTTCCATTGCACTCAGTCAAAAATCCAAATATGTCCACAAGCCTAAAAAGTTGACAACACTTGACACATTGATTTCAGGGAGTGATGATTAGTTTGGTTCACATTAAAATGTGAACCAATTTTTCCCCCTATCTTTAGGAAGCAGGCAAGCTGAGTCCAGTTAGGACAGGAGGCAGTTTTTCAAGTAGCATAGGTTTCAGATTATGACAGCAACTTAGTGGAGAAAGTTAGTGTGTTTTCTTCAACAGATATCCGGACTCAGCTTCACAGTCCACTGTTCAGCCTCTGTCTTTGCCACACATCTGACATGAGTTTACTAGAATATACCTTGCACAAAATTAGACCAATATGGCCCCATACTGGGCAATTTTGACTGTGTGAATGCCCCGACTGAGACAGCAGCATTTAATATGTGCCGCTGACTTTGAAAAGATTGAGTGGTTATATTAACAGCGTGACACTCTCTGTCCCATTCACAAAGGTCTAATAGAAATAGCATGTTCTATATTCAATTATAGCCTAAAGGAACGTGCTGACACTCAACTGCCCTTCCAGAAATGAAGCAGAATAGAGCTGAATGCTGAAAGGGAAAGTTGTGTTCAGCCAATTTTAATGGTGCAGGAAGGTGTGAACCCAGATTTTTAAAAAGCTATGCTCCCTCCCATTTTCACTTTTTTTTTTATCTATAGATTTTGTTTGCCAAACAAGCAGAGCAAATGAAATTAATTAAAAAAAAAATTAAAAGTGACTCAAATGGAAATTGAATCAAATGCTGAATTCATTTCCTTCTTTTTTTGCTGACCTGTTTGTGTGACTTCTGAATGGGCAGGCTGATGTATAGTTT